>JAGSMR010000083.1:0-600000 GCA_029286605.1 Sericinus montela | reverse complement strand
GTGTGTCGCGGCGCGGAATTCTGACTCAATTTACGGATACTAATTTGTGGCTAACTGATACTTAAACGCGGTTGATTTTAAGCTAATTAATCGATTTAATGTTATTTTGATAATTTGTTTGTGTCGCTGGGTGAAGTGTGATACATTCATTATGGTCTCCAAAATATACAGTTTTTTTTCTTGGTATTTTGCATGCGTTTCACTCTGTTAAGACTTGGCATTTACAAAAATGTGGCTCATCACTTAAATTCAATACAGCTTTACGTTGTTAAGTATAACGAAGGTGATGTACAAATTTTTAAAGGAACTCGGTTTGCAGAGTGTGAATTAATATTATTCGATGACTAGGAAATAAGGTCTGGTGAGCAGGATATTTTGTATCACTGAAGAGACATAAAGCTAAATTAAATTTGTACAAACAACCAGTTAGAGAGCCAATCCCGAGCCTGAACAGAGATGGCGCACGAAGGGACGCGGCCACCGCTCGACATAAGCACGTCGATGGTGGCGCGGCGTCTGCCATCATATAGGTATATTTTTTTAGATATTTACCAGTACCAAATAAAACAAATTAAATAAACAAAACTGAAACCATAAAATGGAATGATGTACCGGTGTATGAGTCCATTGCAAGATGATCAAGGTCGTCGAACGACTTTAATCTCGTGGAAGCAGCACACGTCTTCCCGGATCGTCTCCGAACGGCGGCGAGCTTAATAAGGTCGTTAAAGGCGCAAGTACTTAACAGTCAACATACAATATAAAATACCATTTTAACGATAAAGTATTTTGACAAAAGATAGCCAAGCAGGGCTTATTGACCCCCGCAGTAATAAACATCTATTGAACATCGATTAAAGGTCTTAAAGCTGATAACATTAT
Source organism: Sericinus montela (assembly GCA_029286605.1). NCBI lineage: Eukaryota > Metazoa > Arthropoda > Insecta > Lepidoptera > Papilionidae > Sericinus > Sericinus montela. The sequence continues at coordinate 599,118 of JAGSMR010000083.1, read as the reverse complement.
ATAGACTACAAATTGTTCTTTTCATATTCCTGTTGAACAAAAATGGCAATATTATTAATATTCTGATTCATCTAGTATGAATTTCAACACACAATTTCAACTTGCCAACAAAAAATTAGGTAAAGCTGAGGAAGCATGCTTTGTATATTCATTTCAATCTCTCAAATTACTAAGCAAGGAACAGAAGAGTTGATCGAATGTTTCATCAGATTATATCGAAGAAAATTATTAACAACACAGGCGGTCAAAGCTGATATGTTGATGGTCGTCGCTATAAATCCTCGTCGCAGAAGTAAGGAACATTTGTCACTTACTTGACCATAACGACATCAGACAAGTCATTTCTGACTCCTTTTTTCTTGGGATCATATTCGGCTATCATCGGCCGCAATTGGGGTTTCTGTAACAAAAGAAAAAAAATATTGATATTACGCAAACTTTTAAAAGAAATATGTAAACATCTTCATAAAAGATATCTTCACGCAATTCCCAATACAGGGGTAGACAGAGGTCTAGTCTAGACAATTAAGTCCCTTTGAACAAAAGTCATGTTCCACCGAAGATATTTTCGGGACAACCTAACAGATCGTGAGCCCGTATAATTCGTACATAAGTTTTAGAAAAACCCATTGGTACGAGCATGCCACCTGGGGATTGAACTCGCGTCTCTTAGAATTCCGACCACCCAACCACTCGGCTATCGTGACATAACATCTATATCATCAAATAAAATAACGAGCAACATATACTACAATCTATGTACCTACGCTACATAGATTGTAGTCCTAAAAGCTCTGCTTTTCAATATTAAATGATCTTCTTTGTCTTTTGGTATAGTTCCATCATAATCTTAATCGTTCAGTATACTTCACAGTAAGGTAAGGTATTTCCACTGTATATACCTCGGTAATTTGTAAAGGCCTGCGTTAGGAAAAAAAACTGTTATTCAATATTGCGTACAATTCAGGTCTACGTTGTGTATACGTCATCCTGTTACTATATATTTTATAAACGTTCAATGAATTTTGTAGTTTACAGATTGTTGGTTTGATTAAGTAAATAACATAAATTTTATGTTGAAAATAATTAAGCTTCAATCTGGTTTCCATAAAATCTCACTGAGGCGGTGGGTAAGGAGGTTTAGTTCGCGTATTCTCTACGTGACCAAGCTAGTTCTATTTTAGTGGGATATAAATAACCAAACATCCCGTGTTGTGCGAATGAGGCGCGAATCGAGGGAACTAAACTTATCCGTAGTTAGCAAAACTAATTTGCTGATTGCAAAATTGAGTGACGCTGGCACTGAAAACTTTTAACATTGCAAGAGTTCTTGAAAACTATTTCTTTTATAAATATAAGTGTAAAAAGAAACTGTAAATTTCTGAAGTGGTAATTTCTCAATTTCAGAAATGTACTGTTCTGTTTGCTTGTTATTGTGTAATAGCTGTTATTGTATAAAGCTTGCGCTGCTTACTGCTTACTACCTGGAACCTATTGTATTCGTATGAGGATACGACTGGTTTCTAAGAAATATATTATGGGCAAACCGGTTTAGTTATCGCGAAACTCATTTATTAGCAAAATTTACATTTAAGAGAGAATTTTCAGAGAATAAGATATATACGTTTTCTCCGTCTCACTAAATATTATTTTAAAAAAATGCTTTAACTCTTCATGAGATTCTTTATTACAATTGAAGTTTTATTTTTATTGTAATTTAATAATTATTTTAATTTTAATGTGATTTATTTCATTATGAGAAAATGGTTTCGTGAGGAAAAGATAATACGAAGTCAAACAGCGACTACTGTATATTGTGTCTTTCGTCACGAGCCTCTAATGAGTAATGTACTCGTGCTGAATGACGACAAGTTCGCCATTGTTTGACAAATAATTTGTGCGCACTTCTATCTAAATCATCTACGACGGCCGCCAATGACATTCAAATAAAAGCCCGAACACGCCTTTATACGTAATAATGCTTAAAATAACCTACACTAAGTCACGTGGGGTTGGGTGATCGAAATTCGAGGCAGGGGATCCGAGTTCGACCTTATAATATATTACAAAAATGCATATCTGACGAATCGAACTTTAGTAATTTACAATTTTTTTAAATTTTCTCTTCTTTAAACTTCCTTGTACTTCATAAAAAATAAAGAAAGGCGAATTCAGTTATGTATCATAGATAATGTAATACTGAAAAGGCAACTAAGCTACCATAAAACGGACAGAAACCTTTTTTGCAAAATCTATAAACTTCATCTAGAGCAAGATAACACGGTGAATGTACGTCACTATTAAAGTTGAAAGTTACATGCGCAATGCAGTTTTAGAATAGGAACTAATAAAACGTATGATCGCACTCACAGCAGATAGTATATACGAGTGCTAGACGGAGACAAAATATTATTACTATCTGTCTTAAGAAAATGCAATTCAAGAAAATGCATTTTTACTCCAGGTTTAGTATGTGTTCCTAGTTTATGTACTGCAAAATTTTGCAAAATGCTCGGTGCTTATTCCCCATAAGTTTGAAAATGTAGTTTTGTGTCAATGGTTTGGTTGTGGTTGAAGGGTGGGCTGAGCGCAGAAAGCACCCGAAAACTTGGCTATTGACTTATGGTAGAATCTGTATACTAGGAAGACATAACTGTAAGACGTATTTCGACAAATATTTCTGTGCATTGTTATAGTACTAACTAAATATTTTTTATAAAATGTTATATAATTTGTAATATAAATCGTAATTAAAGGTGCAGTTGACAAATCTACATACTTTTGATACAGTATAAGTATTAAACATAAATTATTTTATCAACTACTTTTTTATAATTAAATTAATCGTCCTCCTTTAATAACAGTCCTCCTTTTCGAGCAGCTTGATAAATTTACTTAACTTTATAATACAAACAAAGAGAAAAAATGTGACAAAATGTGTAATATTTTTAAATGTCTCTTGAGCTTTACAGGATACTTCACAGTCATAAGTGCAAAGGCAAAACTTGTATGTAAACTTGTTGTATACGCAACATAAATCTTACAATGACATTTTAATAGATCGCCAAGTTTCCCTAAGGTGATTTAGGAACATCACTATGATCATGGATATCTTAACATGCATCAGCATAATCTGGGATAGGCAGTAACAAAGTTTGTGAAACTCTACTGGAAATAGAAAGACTGAAGCCAGTGGAGATTAGAATGAAAGTTCTAACTACAACGGCTTAGATTTTATTGGTATTCAACTTACGTGTAATAGAATTAATGAATATAAAAAATAGAATAGGAGACAACACGCCTCCCAGGGACAAATCGCTATTTAGTTTGTACCAAGCAGATTTAATATTGTAGATTCAGGAGATACTCGAGTTCGAATCTCAGGTGGTAGGCTAATTACCTATGACTTTTTTTCAAAACTTATTTACGATTTATATCGTTGGCTTGGACATAAAGACGGGGGCAGGCTCACTACCGGTCACGTTGTCCCAAAAAGTTTTCTGTGAAAGGTGGGTCGAAATGACTACCCCAGTATGGGAATACGTTAACATATTGTTTAACCATACCTCCCATCAACCACGCAGTTTGCTTCGAAACTATATTATTGTGTGTAATACGTTTTTAAGTTTGTGTAATAATGTTTTTGTACATATCTGTTTTAAGATATTCTGCGCAAAAATGTTTTTATTTTTTAACAATTTGGCAGCTATTCAAAACTCAATGTTGGTGTTAAAACTATTTTTAAACCTCCGACACTTATAATATTAGCTTTTTTAATACAACAGAACAAAAACATTTATAGACCTAGACAAATTTTGGAACGATAAACCAAACATGACAGGTTCCTGATTAACCAATCGTTCGTTTCCCAAGGCTATAACGCTCATAAGCCTATATCTGCCACTTAACGACACCCTTCTCCAGAAAGTAGTTGTTACACCTCTGCAAATTATCTTGAACAGTAAAAATAAAAAATATGTACAAAACTAAAAAACAAATTTAAGTTTAGTTAAATTTTTAAAAATATTAATTTAACTTTTTATATCTTCACATAAGAAAAAGAAGTTCTAGTTACAACGTGTTGAAATTGTCAATTAATATTAATGCTTTTGTTATACCTTAAACGACACCCGTGTTTACTATATTCGGAAAGAAATAGCACCTAACAATACACTAAAAAATAGAACGTAGAGATATCATCGCCTTTCAGCGCTTCAAATGTGAAAACAAACTGATTTCTAGGCATGCGCAGTAAGCGCATGCCTAGAAATCTAGATTTGCTAACTCTTATATTTTCTGCCATCCTGGTGATAAATTTTTCCAACATTCTCAAACTCAGTCTGAGAATTTTTTTTAGTTTTTCTAAGACATATTTATAATCGATTGTTAAACAAGTATGAAAACTATTGCGCACTATTTCATGGCAAAGTTATCGCTCCATTGACAAGCACTTCTCAAATGCAGAAATTATTAAACATCTTAGACCTACTCTTCTTGATTCGAATTTCGGATACTATCGGTACTTTGCAAAATTAAAGCGATAGGCCTAAAAAAAGGTTTTAACGATTTTAATAATTTAAAAAGAAATAGACCTACGAGTCACGATAGGCGAGTGGTTAGATCAACGTAATTCGAGTCAAGCGACACTAGTTCGATTTCCAAGGCTCATACCAATAGGTTTTTTCAAAACTTATGTACGATTTGTATCGTTGGCTTGGACATAGAAGACGGTGATGGGCTCACCCCATGTTACGTTGTTCGATAGTCTAGTATCGACTAGCCCTGGTAGACTTCGGTTTCACAGTGGTAGAGCCACGCATCTGCTTTTGTTGTTGCATGAATGGGCCGGCTCGACCGGGGAAGTACCACGACCTCACAGAATACCGGCGTGAAGTAGAAATCTAACAAACTTCTGCGTTTCGTCTGGTGAGCGCAGGTAACCGTAGAAGCACCCACCCCCCTCCCCCAATTCGGGGGGGGGGGCACTCTAAGGCCGGCAACGCATCTACTATGCCTCTGGTATTACGGGTGTTCATGGGCGGCGGTAATCACTTACCATCACGTGAGCCACCTGCTCGTTTGCCTCCCTTTTCCATAAAAAAAGTGTAGTTTACTAAAAAATAATTTATTGAAAAAAAAATGTTTTTTCTTCACGCGTTTACCAATAAAGGGCACGTTGGTAAGAGCCTTCCGCCTAATTTGGATTCCGATCCGTCTGTCGCGGTTTATACATCAACAGTCAGTTGCGCAAATTTGATTGAATCTGTTTTGTAGCCGGATCAAAGCGATTTAGCACTTGGTCTGACGAGTATCACAGGGGAAACATTGAATTATCTATAAAGTAGGTCTAAAGTGTAAAGCGTACATTGGCATTGATTCCCGGATTACGGTTTTATGTGGCTGTACACTACTACATCACTAGTACATAGTATAAATATTTTTCATTTTTAACTTACTCGTATCATACATGACAAAACATGCAAATTGTCTCCACGAGATATTACTTTTTAATTTATACCACGGTCATTAAAAAAACCTATTTAGCCAATTGTGATATAAAACTAAGTGCTAACTAAGACATACAAAATAAATCGTACGCGTCCCTACCGTGTAATATTAGCTTAAAAATAGACCACTCTTCTTTCATACAGTGGGTTTCGTAAGAGGCGACAAAGGGCATAGAGAATGCAGTGGCGATTAAAAAAGTAAATCGGATTTCATACATTGTTTTAGTAAATCGGACGTAAAAGTATAGTTAGAATAAAGTAACTGCGCACTTTTTATATGATCTGACTGCCAGGTACAATTAATGAATTTAAGCTTTAGTCGACTAAATTTCGACACTGTTGAAAATATCAGCATAATTCTATGAGCGGTCGGTCATCTTCGAATGAGAAGTTTGGACAAGATTCAAAATTCCATGCGGGATGTATCTAAATTTATTTTAGTGATGCTTGTTTATGTCTAACATTGAACTGCTCGTCCACTGGTGTTACGGCAACGAACGTGGTGGCGTCTCGACTTATAAGTCATCATCCATCTTGTGGCTGCCAAGATGTAAACAAATATAAGAGTGTTTGACACTAACATATCACACGTCAAGTTATTGTTCACTATATAGCTAAAATTCTTTAATATTCCTTTAATAAATAATAAGAAATTTAATCTTTTAAGACTTTTTTTGTTATGTCAATGGTGTCTTTGTTGTTATGGTCAAGGGCAACCTATGTTTACTTTTTATTTAAATAGTTTAGATATGTTAAATACATGAATGATACCAAAGTTTTAAAATGTTTATGTCATGGTTTTTATGTAACTCGAATATTTGATTTTTAATCTTATAATGAAATATTACAGGTTTTTTGAGTACAATGTGTAACAAAAAGAAAGAGTAGAGACACTAATTAACATGTAAAGAAAAAAGTTATATAATTATGTCAAGAATTGTAAAAACTAGCATCAGTTCTTAAATATACTAGGTCGAGGTCTTATGATAGACGAAGATAATAAATGAGATGTGAAAGATACAATAGCACGTTACGGTAGTTGGATTCTACGACCTCGGCAGACCGGAAATCAATGCTTTGCAAGGACGTACTTTTTATATAATTATTCTCTTGTGCTACTGATCCAATGCTACTGTGTGACATCCTTAGTTACGAATCGTCTACGCGTCACATGTCAGCATATTTTTAAAGTTACACTATAGAATGTAGATTTTATTTACGTTAAATCGTGACCCAAATAACTTCATTAGTCATTGCGAATACTTTTACTGAATGATGTTGCGTTGTATTGTAGATGTATTTAGCAATAATACCTAAACCACGAAAACAGAGAGATTAGAAGAAGTAAGCCGCATATGGTTCGGAACACGGAAATTTATATACCTGCTATGTGCGTAGAGTGGCTAGCTGTATTGTTTTATATAAGACTGACTTACACCATTTTTATATAATCCTTCATTCAGCAATGGACTCTTGATAAGCTTTTAAAAAGAACTAGAATATGCGAGCTTGTCGTGATTATAGATAGAAAAATAAAATGGTTTACGAACATAATTGCGCAAAGAGCAAAAGCGAAAGCTGCAATGGCTGATTCCATGTCAAATACAGAACCAATATTGTTCCTGTATTTGCGAGCCTTAGAAAGACAATGTTTTGTGTTAAACTCGTAAAACTTGATGGCGACCAGCGTGACATGACGAAGAAGACGAGTTTGACGAGTACAAGATCTGCAGTTCACTGTTACAATTAAATTATATTATAGTGTGATGTGTAATATGTAAAATCTTCTTCAAGAAAAAATATAAGATGCGTTCATTACTTCAGGGTTCTCTCGTGTTGTTTAAATCTTCGCGTTATTTAAGTCTTTTCATATGATAACAGAAATATAGTAATAATGAAGATAAAAGTTACGACTAAAATTAAATTTGTCTAAATTAAGATTTTTGATAAAAATGTTATCGTTCTTGTTTTTATTGAATTAAATTTTAATCATATCAGCAACTTAAAGGAGAGGAAGAGGACATACAATCAAAGTGGTACTGATATACGTGACGAGAAGATCAGGAGAATAATAGAAGATCATCAACATAACCAGACAGGAATATTATTTCGTTTTTAAATTTACTAATTAACGTTTAAAACCGTGAAAAAACGTTGCTATGCAACCAATTACACATAAATAAAACTAATAACAAAACAATCAGTAATGAACTGAGCAATGTTACAGTACGTCTTATTTGATGGCTGAACATATTTACGGCTCGGCGTAATCGTAGTTAAAATTGTGTAGGATTTCTGGCTTGTAGTGCGACATTTCGAATTGGTAGATTGTCAACACAGTTGTTTTGGCGTGAGAGCACGGAAGGGTATAATTTCGCTAAACAGTATGGCGACCCCTACAAACATCGGTTCATGCTTGTTGCTTCCTCGTGATACTAATGTACTGTAGCTACGTGTCCAAGGCTAATATAATCAGAGCCTGTAGTGTATATGCCTACGTTCAATTTGTTACTTGATGGGTATGGCGCAATACGATAAGGATGTTTGCGTATTCGTTTTAAAGAAGTGGGTGATTGATACGTTATTGTTTTGGGTTTTTATTTTAAGCACAGCGTACTTTTAGTGTAATAATATCTTGACATTAATGCAGTAAGTTATTTCGCAAGCCTCAGGATTTGCTAATAGGACTTGAAATTTTGAGTTATTATGAGTGTTTCGAAATTACGTACAATATATTATATTCTGCATTTTCTATTTATTTTATTAACACCTTAAGGTACGCAAACTTGATATCTTACAATATTATACATTATCACAGTATTATATTATTCTTCTTCTTTACAGCCTATCAAGAGTCAGTACAGACTGCTGAACATGGACTCCCCTAAAACTTTCCACAGTGAACGCGCCTCAGTCACCTGCATCCATCGACTTCTCGCAACATTTTGCGAGTCGTCACTCCATCTTGTGGGGGGTATTTTAATTAAAATAGTATGAGAAATACTATTTTTGGCTACACTCACGCAATTCCCAATACAGGGGTAGACAGAGGTCTTAGTCTAGACAATTAAGTCCCTTCGACCCACCTTCCACCGAAGATATTTTTGGCTACACTGAGATGTAATTAATTATAAGTTATAATTTTATTGCATAAAAATACTTATATACATAAAAACTCGTATAAGATCACTATAAACCTCTTCGCAAAAAACAATCGTCAAGCGTGACTAACGAATAAAATAACCATCTACAAACATGTAAAAAAATCTATATTATATTCATGTTCATGTCAAAATAGGCATAAATATTACTCGTTCGGTTTCTATTTTTTATAAAATGATCACAAATGCTGCATCAGAATAACTTTCACTGTCACAGCGTTTCATGATTTATTTTCTTTCAAACTAATTCTTTACATTTTGTTGGCTTTATTTACTTTTTTTATACCATTTATATGAAACAAACTCTCATAAGATCTTTTAGTTAAACATTAAGAATATCCCTCCTTCTTCTTTCCCGTAGGTGTTGTAAGAGACGAAGTCGACAATGCCAAAAAATGGTGGATGTTTCCAAAATACTAGATCAATAGAGGCAGCTAACCTCTCTACGTTTGTGAAAAAGAAGCTAACAGCTCAATTGAAAAGCAAAAAAAAGAGGACTAGACGGAATGCCTCAAATCCATTTGTTACTGGGGTAAACATGTAGGACTTTTACCTAAGAAATTTCTTGAGACTTCTGCTTGACAGGTGGTGAGTCTGTCACCGTTTTCGTCGTCGTTATTTATATTCCCATACAGGTTTAGATTGAGGTCTATTCAATGAGGTGGATAGTATGGAAATATTAAAATAAAATATAAAATGATACAAATTACAACAATTACTATTTGGTGGTGGAAAGGCGTACGAGCTCAGATGACTTCAAACTCGAAAAACCGTACACAATAAATTAAATATTGAGGTAATGGATTGGATTTGTTGTAATGGATTGGATGATTTGTTGTGTACTTGTTGTGAAAATTTCTCTAGCCTTAGGTATTGCCTTAATGCTTTTCTGTCATGCACGCCAGAGACTGATACCTAATTCGCATAATAACATGTCTGTAGGAAGCGACCTATCAAACTAGAATTTTTATGAACTCTGAAATCCTACTCACGAACAAATGACTTTTACAAATTATGGCAGGTTTTAAGAAAATTTGGTTTCTCCGTAAGAAGTAAGGTAGTCATCGTTTTAGTGCTCCAGCTAATAGTACAAAAACCATATTTAATGATAAAACACTACTAACAACTATTAGTTTAAATGTAAATTTGAATAATTTATGTGTAGTAAGTTACATAATAATTAATTATTGTAGGCATTAGTAAGTTAATAATAATTTTCTTTTTATTTGCCTATTTGTTTAATCTCACTTCCTATTTGATTTGGCATTTCTAAATGCTACATCTTTAAATTTGCCAAAATAACACGCTATCTTTATTCTTCGCAATCGTTACAAAACATCCAAAGATATTCTGTCCAATTTCATCGATCGATGTTATTACAAATGTAATTTACCTACATAAGTAAGCACAAGTAGCGTAGTACTTAATGAGCATACAAAATAGATCCACAAAGTGCCGGTTGCTCAGGTGACGTAAATGTCTGGTTGCCACCCCATAACGGCGCCAATCTGGGCAACTGAAACGTAGTCACCCCAGCAAATGAAGTTTATTTATGCCAAAGGGACATAACATAATACTTAATTTACGCAAATTCAACTTTAACTACTCGAAAATTTTGTTGTCTGTATTTAGAAATTATATATATATATATATATATATATATATATATATATATATATATATATATATATATATATATATATATATATATATATATATATATATATATATATATATATATATATATATATATATATATATATATATATATATATATATATATATATATATATATATATCAGGAAATAACTAAATCCACGTTTCACGGTTCTCGGGACAACAAGTTTGCCAGCAAATTAACCGTTGTTTTAGAGTTAAAGCAAACGATGGTACTAAGCAAAACGTAAACTGTCTAAATAGAAAGCATATGTTCTTATGAAAAAAATAATTATTGATTTAAATATCGCCAAGTAAAGCTTGGTCACTTATGAGCGCTATTTATTATATCGACCATTTATCGATACATTCTTTAGTAGAATAATTAAATATAAATTATCACCGATGCCATGAAACTGAATAAAAACCTTGCAGTTTGCACAATGACGGAATCGAAATCGTAATGAAAATCGTAAAACTCTGCGATAGCGGCATAAATGCTTTATAACACGCCATACGGCTCTAGATATACATTATCAAACTAGTGTTTAAAGTGAACAATTAGTGAAGTAATGTAACTAAAGTGAAGAAGAAAAATAGTAATTTTTGGTAGATATAAGATATGATTTGAACATCACGCATCAAGACTTGAGACGGTCTAGTTGCTTTATTATCTGTCTGCGATAGATAATACCGCGCACGCTAACTACGTAGTTATAATGGTTTAGCTATAGTAAGATTGTTTAAATAATAAGAATAATAGTTATTTTAGTATTTAGCATTGATCATATTTTTCCGTCCCAGACCGAACAGCGTAAACAAAATTAAAACCTTCTGACTTTTGACACCATAAAGATTCCTGGGAAACAAAGGATAAGGAAAAAACTTCACCATCGAAAGCCAATTCATGAAATTTGTCCCAAAAAAGCCAGGTTTGAGTATAAAGATATTTTTCTAAAATAAGATTTATAAGAACTACAATAAGATTTATAAGAACGGTCAAGTGTGCAAAAATGTATTTAAATATTAAAAGAAAATTAACTAACTTTTTAGAATATATTAATAGAATTAACGGCGTTAATAAGTAATAGTCGTATAGTACACATAATTATAAGAAAACAGCAAAATTAAGAAATCTTACATACTTAGTCTGTTTTTGAAGGTTTCCAGGCAGCAGTTAAAATGGCATTTATTGTCATATTAAGACTTTTCTCTGGATTACCTTTAACGATAAAACAAAGAACCACTGCTTAGGAAGGAAAACGTACTTTAATCATAAATAAACCAGAATTTAAAAGTGAATAACACCTAATGTTTCTATAGTTATAAAAAATGTACACTCTATTTATAAATGAACTAGTTACATGTTTAATGCGTGAATAAGCCACGTGCAAAATATTTCCTTACTCTCTAGTTAGTGTATAATAAATTGCCAGACGAGCATACTACGTTATAAACGCATGTGTGTGATACTTCCGTACATTCTTGTAGACTTGAGGTAAGGCCGCTATTATCGCAAGCATTTACGACGCCGCCATTTTGTCTCTAATTCTAATCTCAATCGCATGGTTAGTAAATAACGATATATACTGGAAAAAATATGTTGGGTCACATTATTAATAAAAAAGAAATTCAGATGATGTTACAGATATAAAATTGTTATAGCGAACGGCAATGTTCAATTTGAATTTAGTTTACGGTAATTGATGGAAAATAAAACAGCGACGCGCTGTATAGCGACCACGTAGCCACCACGTGCAATCCGCGTGCTCAAGCATTTTTTTTTACTTTATGCTACGGTCGCGATTCAATCATAGCTTGTTAAAAGAAATGGACAAAAAAATATTTCATGACTCATCACTTAAGGAATGGAAATTCGCTAAAACCATTAAAAAGCAATGATAAAAATCGAAAAATTTTATGCGTTGAAAGCAACGTAGGAAATACGTTTAGTGAAAACGTTTATAAGTAGTTGGGTAATTGGATTCATAAAGGCTCTATATTCTTTTTTAACAATGTGCAACTATATTTTCAGACATTTAAATGAGTAAGATTCTGTAAACTGTTTAAAATAAAGAGCCAGTAAACAACTTCTTCTATAACTCAGTATAGCAGATTTAAAATTTTAACATTACAGTAGTCATGAGTACAAATATATTATTTAAATTTAGAACCAATATTACTCTCAATATTTCTTGACGTTTAAAAACCGTCCAATAAGTACTTTTAAAGATATAAAAATCAAATTTGACTTTTAATCTTATTCTGATGAAATCGCGTATTGCATTTGAATCCACTGATCATGGTAGGAACCGAAAAGTTATTTCGAAATTAAAAATACTTAAAACAATAATACATATAAGTTAGAATTAGCTAATGGACGAACTTATAAAATTAAGTTAAGGCTTGATGCGCCAAAAGAACTGTTAATTTCGTAACAGAATAAGTTGATTCTATGCCGGCAATTATTCATGTTAAATCAAATACGTTTACAATGTCATGACTGATGACTGTACAGAAAATATTTTCAATGTATATCTGTAAATACAATCCTTTATAGGCACGTACGTACGGCACTAGGCCTAGTTAGCGACCGACTTGGGGGGTCGATTGAAGACTTGAAAATTTAATACATTTGATATATTTTATCCTTTATTAAAAAGTTAATAGAGTAGTTCAAGGGATAAATTCATATTCGGGAAAATAGGTGCAGCATTTTCCGATTTTTTTTAATTATAACCTCGCAGATCTGTGGACAAATGATGTTCGCATTGTATCACGATTATAAAACAACGTTTCTAAAATGTCAATTGCTTTAATACCATTTTTACACAATGCATCATACGTGCTGTCCGCTTTCTCGGCGCAGTTCAGCGTATTTATAAACTTAACTACAGCGTATGTTGACACACGGATTGAGAACCGGTTAAAAGTGGTTCTAAGAATGAAAAAATCTCTTGCCAAGGGTATGGCACGTATGATGAAAGTGCAATTAATATTTATATAAATAGTAACAAGCGGACAATATTTTATACTCGGGAATTTCATTAATTTAAAATGTTTTCAAAAAATATGTTACAGCTTCATCAGCAGTATATACACAATATAAGTCATATTTTTTTTACATTAGGACTATAAATTTGATATCACTATCTTTATATCTTTTCGTAGTGATAACAATGTTAAGAAATCTTTTATATTTTTTTATTTATACTCGTAACTTTGACAAATTTCTTTCAAGAAAAAGGTTTGGAATGTCATTGGCTTCCGCCAGACGGCGGTATAACCATCTCAAAATAACAACAGACAAAATTCAATAGTGCAGTAGCAAAATGGCGGCCCTAAAGCGCAAGGTGTCTGGTACCGTGCTCGCAAATCGGCTGACCAAGTGGGGCAATTTTGACATACCCTCCTGCACACAAAAATATACATATAAACTAAATGTAAAAACTGTTTTATTAACAATTGGTTTAAAAATACACTGTTTTATAGGTTAAGGGTGTCATTGATGCACGCTTTGACCATACACTAGGAAACTGTTTATAAAATACCTATAATGATAGGGATTTAATTTATATTTTATTATTTTCATGCGACGCTGAGGGATTAATGATTTCAAAGAAAAATTTGGAAAATATCTCAACAAAATGTTAACTCTATCAGTATTAATCACTGGTGACAAGAGTGTTGATATTTGCACTCGCAAAAGTAAATGGTTACCGTGGAAATTCAGCCAGCGACCTTAGTAAAATACCACGAATAGAAAAGTTTTAAGACAATTCCAATATATTTTCTGATTTATATTCTGGCTATAAATAAAAATGTTATTAAAAAGAAACAAGAATATAACCTTTCCAAAAGTATATTAATCTTGGGAATGTTTTATTATTGTTCGTATAACATTATGTCGATTGATTCAAAGTCAAAGTATTTATTTGCTTTGAATAGGTTTTTAAGTTAAGTTTTTTAATTTTTTTTTTAAGTTTTTAAGTTGATAAAAAAAAATATCTTCACGCAATTCGCAATACAGTCCATGTCCAAGCCAACGATATTCGTGCATAAGTTTTTGAAAACCCCATTGGTACGAGCCTACCAACTGGGGATCGAACTCGGGTCTATTGACTCGATATTCCAACCTCCCAACCACTCGGCTATCGTGACTTCTAAAGTTGATCATTATAACAATTACGTTTATATTGATAGATGTCGATATTGATCGGTCGTAAAAGTCATAAACCGAGATTTTTTTTGTGAATCTGTTTATCCTTTATTTACTATGAGCACAATATATCACTCATTATGAAAGTTCTTGCCATCTCTAGTCTCTACGTGATCAACTTTTAATGAAATTCTACACAACGGTCGCCTCTACTATAAGACAATGACTTTCGTATAATTTGTGCCTTAAATGTCCTAACTTTAGGGTTCCAAACTCAAACAGTAAGTTCGGGCTTTATTCATGTAATGATCACCACATCCATCCATCTGTATATCATTCATCTGTTGTAACTATGACGTTTTCTGTAGTGAAAAATTAGTAATTTTGAAAATTATTATAATTATCATTTACGCTCATCAACATACGAGCTAAAATTAGCTCGTAGCTATATTCAACACTTATGTTCTCATTTAAAACACTATAATGAGAAAAATGAAACAAGGTAAACCAAGTGTTACAATGCATAATCAACTACAATAATTCATTCAATATATATAAAAATTTAATATTTAATATCTTCACGCAATTCCCAATACAGGGGTAGACAGAGGTCTAGTCTAGACAATTAAGTCCCTTTGACCCACCTTCCACCGAAGATATTTTCGGGACAACGTGACAGGTGGTGAGCCCGTCGCCGTCTATATCCAAACCAACGATATGAATCGTACAAAGGTTTTGAAAAAAACCCATTGGTACGAGCCTGCCACTTGGGGATCGAACTCGGGTCTCTCGACTCGAAATTCCGACCACCCATCCACTCGGCTATCGTGACGTGAATTTATATTGTAAATATTAACATAATTTTGTTTAAATATCATGCTTGATATTGAATGAAAAAAGATGAATCTTTTACAGACCACAAATTTGCAGATAGTTTTCTTTTCCGTAATGGAAGTCTGCAGTCGGTAGCTAAATTTGGATTAAATGTTAATGTTTTTTGGGTTAAAGCATACAAAGCAATGTCATGTTGCCATTGCCGTGTCGTTTAAAATCGACCTGGGAGCGGCAGGACTTTGCGGCGCCGGCATAAATTATGTACATTTGTCATGGTATTCTATACATATAAAAATGGGTTACTATAATGTAGGTGCTTTATAAGTAACCTAATTTGATGTCTATATCTTAAAATATTTTTAAACGTCAGTAATTTCCATCTCTTTATAACTAAAGTTATTAAATATTAATGAAATTTAATAGGCTTTCTAAAAGATCCATGAAAATCTGTCACTTTCGTTTTTCAAGTCAATTCCTTTACATTTTATATATTTGGAAACACTCGTACTTTGGTGGAGCAGAAAATAGTGAAAAACGACATGTTGCACTGACATGGACTCCTGCAGTTAACAAAAGCTGTTAATTTACTTCAATTTGTTGTATTTCGGTTACAATAAGTATGGTGTAAGTATGGTGATGGTTTAACAGTTTACTACCCTTTTTATTTACAAGGATGTCGTGAGACTAAGGTACGCCCCTTAAAATAGTTATGGCTACCGATAGTCGGTGGGATAACCGTCTCGATATGTAGAGCAGACCAATATTAAACAGACTATTAAGTGCAACGTCACCCTTAGTTTAACTAATTACTGCGACACATGCATACAAAGTTTTATAAACGAATTATCTGATTCAAAAACTAACCTTTAATAAGTGTTTTAAAATATTGTATTGAAATAAGACATACTATTAAATTGTGAAAAAGGAGATTATTAAAAATTCATTTTGTTCATAAAAATATATCTAGTTTGCCGCAATAAATGTAAAGCTGTTGGACGTTAGTGCACTACAATAATAACAAGGACAGATTTCTGTTATCTTATCAACGTTGTACACGCCAGAATTAATCGATGGGTTTGTAAATTTATGGCCATTCTGGGATTTTGCAAAGCGAAATATTAAAATACTTATAAAATATATTAAAAAAATATATTTTGGAAATATATGTAGAAAAGGTAATTAAAAGAATGTTCTATTTGAAAAATCCTATAACGAATCGTGTAATATTTTGGGTTACATTGTTAAAAAAAATATCTTCACGCACCTCTCAATACAGGGGTAGACAGATATCTAGTCTGGACGCTTAAGTCCCTTTGACCCACCTTCCACCGAAGATATTTTCGGGACAACATGACAGATGGTGAGCACGTCGCCGTCTTTATGTCCAAGCCAACGATATAATTTGTACGTAAATTTTTGAAAAACGCATTGGTACGAGTCTGCCACCTGGGGATCGATCTCGGGTCTCTTGACTCGAAATTCCGACCACCCAACCACTCGGTTATCGTGACTATAATTAAGAATCGTCGTTACATTGTTAAGAAATGTTTTATCAAGGATAATCGTCGCATCATCACACTATCCTAACGAGCACTATACTGGCGAGACCATGAAATCAATATACTACGACAGAGTTTTAAGTAATAAAATCGGATGTTATTGTTAAGTAATCATTTAGTTACTGAAGTCTTTCTGTAATTAGAGTAGTGGTGTTTATTCGTTCATTAAGAAGTATTGAATTATAGCTAACTAAAACATTTTCTACGACCCCACAAATATAAAGAACTCGTTAGGAATCTCAAAAAGCCGATTTTTGGCGTCTGAATGTGTCTTGTTAGTAACATGAACTGTTGATAATAAATATTAAACTTGTACTCGACATTCATGACGAAATATATAAAAGCTTTTATATTTTGTGTTTTAAATACTTTATAACCATGTAAAAATAAGAAAATATTATTTTAATAATACGGAAAAAATTATTAAGAATATATTTTGTTGAAACCGTGATTGAATTTTTAACAGGGGAGCCCCTTTTCAATTTTTTTTTGAAAATATTTATTTTCTTTTTAGGCAGTTATTTTAAACTGCAGACTACAGACTTATACTACAGATACCTTTTCTTATTTTTTCTTAGTGATATTTTAATTTCTATATAAGCTTTAACTATACTAATAACTCATCTTTTATGTAAATCAATGGCGAGGGTTAAGTACCGAACAGAATCTTAACCTTCCACTCGCATGCTTCGCACTTTCCAATCTCATCAAGTACTCATTTAAAAGTAAAGGAGAAATTAAGCAAAGGCCCGTGCATAATAATATAATATGTTAAAAATGTTGTTAAGATGATCAAAAGCAATCCTTAAACTTATTTAGTGAAACTAAATAAGATTAAGGATTGCTAAGGTAAGTTTTAATACTAACTTTACGTCAATAAAGAAGAAGAATTCGTAATTTATATTAAATACTGAAAATACGACTATTTACGGAAGTCTATAAATTTAATAGTACAGCTATTATCATGTAACTGCTTCATTTCCTTTTTGCAGTTAATGATACGTGTTTCTGCCATTTATAAACCTACATACTTTAGATATCGCTACTAAGTTTCTCTTCTTGAATCTTGAATGTTTGTAGTTATAAATACCACTCTTACAGGTATAATTTATTTGGAATATTTTTTATACTAACTCTGGCATTAACGTGTAAAACAAGTAAAATACCTCTATCCAGGTTACGAAGGTACGTACCTAAAATTATTGAGAAAATATACTAACGCTACTTATATACCTCCTATATAAATACCTATAATACCCATAATAATTCTTTAGGGTGATAGAAAATAAATGAGTTAACAATTATTAATACAATATGATGCCTAAAGAAATCATTAAGGCTTAATGTTTGTTATCAAACTAAATAAATAAAGACACAAGGTAGATAGAGGTGTAGTCTTGACAATTAAGTCCCTTTGACCTACCTTCCATTGAAGATATTTTCGGGACTACGTGACAGGTGAGCCCTTCTCCGTCTTTATGTCCAAGCCAACGATACAATTCGTACGTAAGTTTTTTGAAAAATCCATGGGTACGAGCCTGCCACCTGGAGATCGATCTCGGGTCTCTTGACTCGAAATTCTGACCACCCAACCACTCGGCTATCGAACTGACTTGTGCATTCTTACTTTAAGAAACTTTAAAGGAAACTAGGGGAATATACCTAAATATAAAATAAAATGCAGACACAGCTTTCAGACAAAATGAGCTATCACGATGATGATATCAGATATCCAAAAGATGAACAGATTGATGTCGAGTCATATTAGACTTTGAGACTAAAGTGTGAAGATTAGGATAGTGTACAAAATACTGTATACAATTATTTTTAAAGATAAACAGTTATATAAATAAAAAGAAATATTTACAAGTATTTTTAACCAGTTACTTACCGTACCATACCATAGTGGTTTCAGATTTATTTCACGTGTATATGAATAAGATAAGACAAATCTTTCGCTAGTTTTTTTTTTTAAGAAAATTGCATATTTATATGTCGCAGAAATAAGTTAAATTAATGTTTGGTGACAATTTTACCCATGACACAGGTGTTCCTATTTTTTCGCCACTCGCCGATAACCCAATCTTTGATTATACTGACTTTTTGAAAATTTATACAAAGATACCAAGAAAATTTATATTAGTACTAAAGACCTTGTTCATTCTCTCATTATACGTTTTGTTAAATGAAAGCTTTTCCAGCTTAACGTCACGTCTTGTTAGTAGTTTTCCTTATCGTAGTACTTCCTACTTATTACTTCTGTTTTATCACATCCTGTTATGGAGAATTGACCCTCGGTGTAAATGTACATTAAGTATCAACACAAACAATTTAAGTGAATGACTCTGTATATCGATAATTCAGGTAATTCCCCATTGCATGTGGTTATTATCTTAACTTGGAATTTTAACGATTAGATTTTTCCACGAACATTAGAAAATTGAAAAACCAAGATATATGCTTCTGATAATTTAATTTTATGATAATAGAGAAATATATTTTACCACAACAGTCAAATAGACATTGTGTCTCCATTTTTTAAGCTTTTCGCCTTAAATAAAAAGTTTGCTAACGCCGGTCGTAACAGGACCTCAGTCGAGTACTTAATTATTCAATTAAATTAAGTGCGGAATGCGTTACTTGAAGATTAATGCCCACGGTTTTGCACTCCCTTGTGTAATGTAAAATGAATATTACTAATAATTACACTAATAACATGTTAAAGTATACTAGAATAAAGCTTCTAGAGTTTTATGTAATTAAATAAATTTGATGTTTATTATTATGAAGATGCTATGAAGTCAAGGAAACTGCACAGGTGTGTATATGACAGAAACTTATGGGGACATGTCTGCTCTAGTATAAGGGCACGGTAGAGATAAGTGCTTTTCTTGCATATGCTACGCTATGCTATTTCCTACTTAGCGGAAGGGAAACACGGGTATGTCGTAAGCAGCATACAATTAACTAATACAGTGAAAATGCAATCTCTAAAATATGTTAATTTTAATGTAAACTGTGCTGCATTCCAGATTTAAAAGACTTATAGCAAAAATGGATGAGAGTGTGATTTGAAGTACTTGTCGGACATATTCAACAAATTATTAAAAAAAGGGTGATGAATAAAAAGTAAAATGTGAAAGTATACGTAGATGGAGGCAACTTCACATACGTTACTCTGATCGCAAAGTAAGCAGCAAAAGCGCTTGTGTGTTATGTAAAAACAACGAAGGAACCAAAAACACCCTTTCTTTGTGGTATACAATAAAGCATATATAAACACCCAAACACTAGAAAAAACATTTACATCGACATTGTATATCGAAATTGTATAAAAACTTTTACATCGACACGACCGAGAATCGAAACCGGGACCTCAGAGCTGGTGACACAATGATGACCGGTGTGTACGCCACTCGTTCACGGATGTCCACAAAAAAGAGTAGTCGATGGAAAAGGTTCATTTTTGTACATTGTGGTAGCACTTTGATCAAACAATAGTATGTATTTGTATAAGTAATGAATTTGAAGAAAAACTTTTGTTTTTAAAGAGAAACTATTAAAGAGAACAATCAATAAATGCGAAGCGGTAACTATTATTTTTTAATTGGCTCAGACGACAGTTTTGGCTAGGGAAACATTTTCCTGCGTCCTTGATCTATATTCGGGTGTTGTTTTGGGTCGCCAAATATTTACTTACAAACCTTACAAAGAACAAAATATATATAAGCAACGCCGCGATGTCTTGCCATGGACTTTCTTAATATACTTGACCAAAGACATGTATGTATAAATATGGTATAATAATATATTAATTAAATATATTAAATTATTTTTCTTCACAATCGTCTTATTTATAAATATTAAGTAACCAACTATACAAGTAATTAAAATTTATGTGACTGTTTGTAATGTAAAAATATCAGCTTTCTACTTATACATATGCTTAATAAAAGTGTACGCGGTAATTGTAACAAGAAAATATTAAAACTTTTTGTCTGTCTGTGTACTTATTCTGGCTGATCCCCGAAGCGACTAGACCTACATTGGTGGGACTTTCACTGTTGCCGATTTAACTACAAAACCACGAGCAATGCCGGTGGCACAGCTAGTTATATAATATACCACAATGGTACTATCTACAATGGTACTAGTACAATGGTATGGTGGTATCCACAATGGTATTAAAAATTTAAAAGATACCCCATCTCGGGTTTAAAAAATTATATTTTATGACGGGACTTGCTAACTTCCTAAATTGCTAACAAATGATATTCTTCAAGAAATCAGCTTTGGAATAGCTACTGACAAAAATAAATTATTTACAGCAAATTATTATTTAAGAGTATCGTATACGTTAAATAAATTCAATTAATATTTTAAATTTAAATAAATGTTTACAAAGGTCAAAACATATACATAAAATGGCAAATAAATTAATATAAATGATTTTTTCGGTCGTGACAAGCACTCAGTGTCTGTCCTCATTACTGTTATAATGGTGTGGAGACAATGGATGGACATGTGAAAGTCTTGTTGGTAATCCATCCTACGACCACCCACATTGTTTGTGTCATATCACTGTCAAATAAAGAACAATACGTTCTATTTTCAGCACATCTAATGGAAGTTATTGACATAAAAATGATAATAGTATAATAAAAAGGATAAATGTAATTCATGATTTAGGTATTTTATTTGATTATAAATTACGTTTCACTGAGAATATAGATCAAATAGTTAAAAAATCATTGAATTTTTTAAGATTAATTAAACTTGTAAGAAAATTCTTCAAAAATAAAACAGTTAAAATAATAGATTATAAATCATTTTAACTCTCATTTATACTTAGTATTCGAAAATGTTGTTTGACCTAGAAAACATATTGTAAAATGCATATTAATAGATAAGAAAAAGTTCAAAAACAGTCGTTAAGTTAATTAACTTTAATGAAGGCAAAAAAATAAAAAATTACTCAATGAAAAATTAAACATAAATAAATAAATAAATATCTTCACGCAATTCCCAAAACAGGGGTAGACAGAGGTCTAGTCTAGACAATTAAGTCCCTTTGACCCACCTTCCACCGAAGATATTTTCGGGACAACGTGACAGGTGGTGAGCCCGTCGCTGCCTTTATGTCCAAGCCAACGATACGAATCGTACATGGGTAAAAAACCCATTGGTACGAGCCTGCCACTTGGGGATCGAACTCGGGTCTCTCGACTTTAGATTAATATAAATTATTCCATGACCTAACATACAAAAGTCTATATTCAAATTATATTATATTTAGTATATAATTTAATAACTATAACCTATTTAAAACAAAACAAAAAAGGGAAATTGTAGAGCCAATATTGCATTATCAACTCCAATTAACAGAATTTCGAAAACTTATAATGTAATATCAAAATCACTACATCTCGGTATTTTTATGACTGTGCCGGTTTTTAAAAACAAAATTAAGAAGTACTTTTATAATTAAATTACTATTAAGTACCTAATGATTGTGTTTGTTTTTGTTGTATTTCTATATATTATTATTTTTGTTTGCTTACAATTTCTCTCTTTTGTTTCAATGTTTCTAGTTTCTTCAGTTTTTTGTAGGTATAGACAATAACATTTTGCCTTCTTATGAATAAATAAAATAAAAATTAAAGGGAATTGATACTAATTGAATTGAGCCTTATTAAAATATGAAGTTTGTGTGTTTGAATTTTTTTTAAGAGTCACGGACGGATGGAAGTTGAACGTATATTTTACAGGGATATCGGCAAAGTAATCTGTGTCCCTGTACAATGTTTAGGATTTAGTTCTTTTTTAATTTAGAAGAAATCTCATTTAATCATTAATATAAAGTCGTTATAAACTGAAAATAATGTAAACTAAGAAACTGATTTCAATTAACTGCATCATAAATATTTTATATACTTTATGTAAAAGTAGATTATGGACTCTAATCTTAAGAATATCCCTTACAGCAGCTTTTAGTCCGTTTTTCTCTAAGATATAATTTATCAATTGAATCGTTAAGCTTTTCAAGTTTGAAGTTTTTAAACCATTTAAAAAAGTCCTTGAAACTGATCTATTTCAAATATTATTATACAAGAAGACATTCAAAATCCGATAAATCGAATTCTTAGAATAACAGGTACAACAATAGTTCGTTGATGTCTTTTCTTTTGAAAGGATTTTAAACAAACACATAATTGTTATTTGTGCAGTCTAAAGGTGAGGTCTAAAATTTATTCAAAATGTTAAAATTTTATGTTTACGTCAATGCGAAATCTTTAATAAAAGTATACAGAGACACTATTCCATTTCATTACCATTCATAAAGCTATTGGCTTTCTGTCATTAGTACTTACACAGTGTAGGTATAGTATTTACACAGTGTAGGTATAGTACCGCAATCTCGTTTTAAGTGATCTGTTATGAGGGTTTAAATTCCTATTGATGTGTTATTAGTGTAAAGTATAAACGCACACTAGCTCTTCATGTCTCGCCATGTTTAATTGAAATCAAATTGGGGCATTTAACAAACCCACATATTACGACACCGAAAATATTTGTTTCGTGACTCTATAAATAGAATCGCCTCAGGTACATCATATCTTGTTTGTAGTATTGAAACGAAACGCTGTAGATGTATGATTCACAAGCTTATTGAAATTCACATGAGTTTGCAGCGATTGAGCGCGGCCGTTAAAAAATTATGCGTTCACGGCCATTTCGTCCCCATCTTTCGCAGCTGCGTATTTGAATAGACGTCTCAAAAAACAGCCGAGACGCGGGCGCGGATAACAGGCTGGAGCGGGTTGTCCAAAACGATTGTCCAAGAACCCTTTTCGTATGAACGTGTACAAGTATAGATAATTTGTGGGGAGCGCTATAAGCGTTTATGTGTATGTTTGTGTGTGTGTGTGCGTGGGTAACGAGCGAGACGGACGCGGGGTGCGGAGGCGCGGGGTGGGGCGCAGGCGCGGCGAACGGGCAAGTCAGTGGAAATTTCCATTGCCCAAGCGCGCGGCGAGTTTGTAATTTTAGTTTAATGTTCAGACTGAGACACAGGCCCGAGCGAGCGAAGCGATCCGCGGCCGCCACCGCCTGCTCTACACTCTTCGCACCAATTTGGAGGCCACGCGTTTCGGCGCGACTGTAAATTTCGATTTTACGCTTCAGTTGTAATGACTATTTTGCTTTAATAAAAACTTAATCTTAGGCTTATATTGTTGTTTTTCTTGAGCAGCCACTTTTTTACCAGTCTGTACTTTCTAAGCCTTGATTCATCATTACAAAAATAAATTATTCTTGGAACACAATATTATTTGATCAAAATCAATGTCTTTCAAGGAACTCGATTTACTTGTTTCAATAAAGTACTGACGTAAATGTGGATTTAAGCAGATTTTAAATTAATAGGCATAACATCTACATTCAATCAAATATCAAACATTTGTATTATACACACACAGTATGAGATATGCAGTTTTAGGTACGCATTGAGTAAAAAAAGTTTTCCAATGGATTTTTTATATAAAAGACTAAAAAATATCTCGTATCGCACCTTTGCACCGAAGGTCGACTTGGGATCTTGTGTAGTTCTATGCTTGTAAATTTCTTATTACTTAATCGCTGTTTAGTTTTTAAATAGCAATTTATTAGCTTTCTTGGCAATAAATTTATCTTTTTTACAAAAAGGAGTCTATTCTTTAATTCTTTATAAGAATAAGGAATGTTTTTCGTAGTCCTTATTGATTATCCTGTATTAATAATTAAATTTTAATACATTTTAATAACATCTTGTATTGTGGACTTTATTGCGTTATATTTTCTTGTGAGGCTTAGGGTCATGAGTTACAGAAGCTTATTGGATTATTTTATTATTTTAGTTAAAAAACGTGCTAAAACGAGGACATAAAGACGGCGGCGGGCCACCAGTGACGTAGACTTCGGTAGAAGGAGGATCGAAAAAAACTTAATTGTCTAGATCTTTATCTACCCCAATATTGGGCATGGCATGAAGACACTTTTTGTCATAAAATATGAGCTTATAGTCCACTTAAAGAAGTAATGTATTGGACTGATGCAAAAACAAAGATCGTGATATCAGTTCGAGATATATCGATATAAAGTTATACACTCATATAATAACCCAACAGGGTTCGACGGGCTCACCACCTGTCACGTTGTCCCGAAAATATCTTCGGTGGAAGGTGGGTCAAAGGGACTTAATTGTCTAGACTTGACCTCTGTCTACCCCTGTATTGGGAATTGCGTGAAGATATTTATTTATATTTATAACAGGGTTCGAAATCACCATATCTTGGCTTCGGTAAAATATAAGTATCTATTGATTAGGCCTCGCTTTGATCATATGTATTTTTAGTGACCCACCGAAACTTCAGCTTCGACCATTTTCTTGGAAAAATGATTGTAAACTATTTCTTGTTGAGACTGAGAGTGTAATGAGTATTTACCTTGACTGAATATATTATTATATTGCCATAACTAAATAAGGTTTTATGTAAATTTTACTTAATAAAAATAATAATTAATAATATTTGTATGACATTTATACTATGAACAAAGTGAACACTATCACTAAAATGTGAAAGTTTATGCCTAACTGAATATTGTAAAAATCATTTAGACAAATTTAATTGTGTGATTGTTTATTTAAATATGATCACGGTATGTATAAGACAATACATGATAAAAAATAAACTATATTTTCAGTGCACAGAAGAATCTTTTACTATGTTCCGGTTTCGGTTTCGTTTTCGGCTGAAACTGAGACCTGTTTTGGTCGGAAATTAATTTATTAATAAGCTGAACTAGGATAAACTGTTTTAACAGTTTATACTCGTACAGCTGTCAACGCTAAACTTTGTACATCAATCATACATGTCAAACCGTTAAACAATAAAACCATTTGTAATATTAAGTGAAAACTAATTAAAATTAAATAATAAAAATTTTGCTAAAAAAATATAGTAAACTTAAAATATTCAGTGATTTCAATAGAATCAAATGGAAAGAGTAATTAATAATGGTTTTAATTAGCGTTAAAATATCTGCTTTCATATTAAAAAGACAATGTGAAAGTAGATGGTAGGTATTTGCAAGAAGAGTGTAATTAATTACAATGTCAGATCATTCACATTTTAATTAAATGATCGATAAAGGGTAGACTAATAATTTACCTACACTAATAATTTAAAATCTTTAATCATTTCTCAAGAATATCTATCTATCTACATATATTTTGACTATCACATAGTCAAAAACCTCCTTACTCAATGTAGTCCTTTGGATCCTGATTTCAGACATGCTCATGGTTGTCAAAATGTGCAAGCCAACAACAAATATCCTACATAAGTGTCAAAAAAAAACTAATTGATACGAGCTTTCATCATAGTGATCGAACTATATACCATCACCCAACAATTCGGCTATCGGTCGGCTCTTTAATATGATTATTGTTTATTTTGATTAAAAAGATAGAAATAAGCAATAAAAGTGTAACAAATTTAACTTTTAGCTCTGTTATTTTATTAAAAAAATTAATTAGTTGTACGCAATTTATGTAATGTAGCGAGTTTGTCAACTTCTTTGTGTGAGAGCGTCTTAAGTTTTATAAGTCGTTCATTCGGTAAATATCTAAATCGCAGACAAGTCTTCCTTGATGATTGATCATCGCGTTATAAATAGATGAGTTAATGTTTACGGCATTAAATCTTATGATAAGAGCCCCAACGCGGGAGTTCAG
Organism: Sericinus montela; assembly: GCA_029286605.1. Lineage (NCBI taxonomy): Eukaryota > Metazoa > Arthropoda > Insecta > Lepidoptera > Papilionidae > Sericinus > Sericinus montela. The sequence continues at coordinate 572,467 of JAGSMR010000083.1, read as the reverse complement.
TACGTCTGCATTATTAATCATGTGTGTAAATCATTTACGCAAATTTTTGTGTTCTGAAAACGTGTCACAGACTTTTACTAACTTTAAAAATACGCCAAAGAATATCTCTATTTCCACCACCTACTAGTTAATTTGGCATCAAAATCATGTAAAGTCATATGTACTTAAAAATATAACACCGTGTAAACTATTGGACATAGGTCTCTCCCGTGAGGGGCGTTTGCTATATCGCCATACTTGGAAAGAGAATTGGTGATCGCAGTACCAAATACCTTACGCCTTAGTCGCTGCAGCCCATCTTCAGTTGATTATGCTGTATTTCTCTGTAGGGTTATCTCTATATCTGTCAGGAGCCATTAATATTATTAAGGCTTTTCTCATAGACGGATCTTATGTAACGGGTAAAACACTAAAATTGTCTAAGACATATTAATCTAAAATGATTGCTATACGTCCGGAAAGAATAGTATTTATTATAAAAACGTAAATATACCTGTATCATGTATAAGTATACCTGGGATGCCGTAAGGCGGAACCGGTCGGTTAACTAATAAATAATCGAAATAAAGTGAATTGTGTACAAGTGTTGAACAATGAATTTTAATACCTGTATCATGTAGATAAAGAGCATGACATTCTATCCTATTGCTTATTCAATATCTAATTTCATGCAATTTATAAAATAGCATTAACTCAGTAGGTATGAAAATAATCAGTAATTTTAAGACTGAGACGTAAACGTAATTTGAATAAGCTTTAAGTACTTACTATACTTTGGTATTTCATTTCTTTCAGTCATTAAAATATGATCTAAGTTTTGATGTTGACATGATATGATTTGAAAATATAAGTAAGTTTATTAAAGGAAAGTTACTGACAACAAGAAATTTATACGCCGTTAAGTATTCTATTGCTTCGTACTGAAAGTGATCTCGAAATACTATTAGAAATAATGCGACGTAATATTTATATACAATATTCTTATCATTGCATTAAAAGTATTTCTCAAACAATATGTACTCAAGATTCGAATTACAAAACCGTCATTCAGTTACAGAGACATTTAATGTAGAGCGTGCTGAAATAAAAATTTCATCGTCAGTAAATGTATTATTAGTAAAATAATTGCCGTTATAATATTAAAATTACTATCGTGTTTGTTGTTATTATTTAAAATTAATTTTACTCTTCATCATCAAAATAAGTTACAAATTCGTAATACATTAAAAAATAGACAGCTATTTATTCTGATACTTAAATTTCAATTACAGCAGGTCTTTAAATTTCAGGAATGTCGTTAAGGTACAAGAAATTCCGTTTTGGTTTTTAATTGTTCTGTATAGGATTTCTTAAAAAAATCAATAATCATATTGCGTCACCGGTGATGGAAGAAAACAGTTTAACTAATACGAAATATACTGACCACCTCCTCACCTACCAGGCTTGGTAAGTATGAATACTATATAAACCTTTTAAGACGCAAATGCAATCAATAGTCAATGCCCTCGTTCGACAATACTTAATTTGAAACTAAAACGCTACATTCAGTAGAGAATTAAAAAGTTACCTACGTCACATGTATTTATATGTAGCAATGATAATGAATCTCAAAATGCACAGCGTATTTTTTAAAGGATCGCAAAGCTTTTATCATAGAAAGAACTCTCGGAGTGCCTATATCTAGACTGAATGAACAATATGAAACTCTAACTGTAAACTGTAACCAACATGATGTGGTGCAACGAATTCCTACTGAAACATTCACAAATGAACCTCCACGGTTGTAAAACTTTGGTATCGCTCAAGGAAAACTCGTGCTCCGTTTAATTATTAAACAGCGAAGTGTTATCTTTACGTATAATTTATTCAAACTCGAATTTTAATGAACTCTTTTGTGTTTTAATGAATTAAGTGTCCGTTCTTTTAGCTAATATTGTGTATGACGTTAGATTTCTATACCATTTCAATTTGCTCGGAAAAAAAGGAAAAGCATATTAAATTTATATTATAATTATATTCTACCCTATAAATAAAATATATACTATAAAAAAATATATAAAATTAAACAAGTATGACGATAATATATTTTCTCATACCTTATGCTTAAATAAACGCGAAGCATCCCTACTATTATAAAATGTGACAAAAATTTTATTAAAATAAACAAGAACCAATTCGCTGCAAAAATTAAAAAAAATCTTACCTTAAACACCGCAGGAGCTAACGGTATAGCAGCTTGATTGTGAAGATGTTTTTTCGACATTTTTGCTTCTTTTCTGTTCCACGTCTAATGCAATGTGTCCCAAAATAATAAGTAAATTTATCGAAATCGTCACAAATAGAATGGCAAATTTGAAAACAATTTTAAACTTGTCGTTACGCTGAAATCGACTTGCGTTCTACAAATCGTCGACGTTTAAAATTGATGTAAAGTTTTTGCTCTCCCGCCCGAAAACTTTATCGGGCGATAAAACTCTAACGCTGAACGCTTCGAGTTTTTATGATATGTATTATAAAAGAAAACTATAAGAGTAATTCGTGATTTAAAAAAAGTTAGAAGTTCGAATGACGCGTCAGCGCCTACACGTCGTGCCACCGATGCGGTCAAGTCGGCAATGAACGGTGTACCGATGTACGGGTGAGACGCGTTCGAACGCGCTGAACGAAGTGCGGCGACGGAGCTGTGGCGTTCCGTCGCTACTCGGGCCAGCCAGCCGTCAGCCGTGGTTGAAACGGAAAAGCCGAGACTCCAGCCACTTGACGCCAGAGCCCTAGAATATTAGCCTACGACGACCGTCACCTGACTCACCGTCATTCATGCTACCCTAAGTACTCAATTGCAACTCAAATTTCTCATTGTAATTCTTATTGTACGTATTGTGTTTGAAACAATGAGCAAGCTGAAACACATATCTTTGGAAAACTTTGCCGGTTGGAATTACATTTCTTTCAAAACGAACTGTTAAGTTGTCATATAAATTAGCACATTAGTTCTAACTTTTGCACCTAAACAAACCAAAAAATATAAAAAATTCTTTTGACAAAATCTGCTTAATTTGACATAATAATTTGCCCTGCTTAATTTGACATAATAATTTAATTGCCCATTGCGTGTTCGTTTTCCTAAAGCAAGCTCACAGTAAAACACGCGTTAAGGTTTTCTATTGTCATCCATTCGTTGTCTATGGCCATACCACCGTAACTAGATTTTCATTCAAATAGACTCAATTCCGGTCATTCCAGTGCATCTTAGAACTTCCGTGTTCGGTACAAGCAAAAAATATGATGACAGTAATTTTATATTTCTTTATTTATTTAATTAGTCAACTAAAAAAGTAACGCACTCCCAGACAACAACTTAAAAGGTATGATAATAAACCCTTCCAACTTGAGTATATATATGTATAATAAACTGTCTTGGAAACTGTTTACTACCGACTTATATAGGTATTTTTAAACATGCTACAAGCATAAGTAAAATATCGCACAATATAACTCTATTCTAAATCACTACATTTGAGTAATGTACGAATTTTATTTTATACACTTATTAATTATGCAAATACTTTTACAGTAATGGGTAGTATAATTATAAATATTGTAATATTTCTTCTGAAAAAAACAAGAAGAAATGTTTTATGATGGCTTCTCTGCACCTACCTGAATTCTAAGCACATACACTAAAAAAGAAACTGACACAAAAAATGTCCTCGCAATAATAGTCAGCCCTTTGTTGAATTCGTTAACACAAAACAGATAAAGCTTTTATGTCCAACTTACGATCCCTAAGTGCAGGTAAATGCCGCATTTTAAGCAAAATAACCACACAAGTTTTCAAAAACGTCCTTACACATATATGTGGTCGAAATTGTGTGAAAACTTCGTATTTATTATAAAAAATGTGTTATTTTATATCAGTTGTTATTTAAAAATTACTTCGCAACCCTCCGCATGAAAATATAAAAGGTTAGCTCAGGTGCTTAGCGATTCCTGCACCAGACCAAGATCACCTTTGAGATGTTATGATCCTTGGGTCGAAGAAAAATGCTGCATAGTCTTGTCAATGCTTCATTACTTGGGCTGACTTTGTCTATCAAAGTGGAGCCATATAATAAATTATAGTTCTGAGTCGTGGAACTGCAGAACGCCTCTATCGTTATGCAGCTTTGCACAGATCTAGTTGATTTGCGTGCTGTTTGTCGGCAGAAATAGGCAGGAGTGTAAAAATAGAAATAATACCACCTTGTGTTTTCGATGTCATTGTTTTCTTGCTGTCCTTCAGTAAAATCTGTGTTGACTAAAAATATGATTATTTATTTGAAAAAATATTTTCAAATAAATAATTTAAAGTGGAAAATTCCTTTAACAGTACTTCGAAAACCACATGAAATTCTTCTCTATAACCCTTATGCTGTCAATAAAGATTGTTGCAACAAAAGTCATAAGGAGTCATTAGTCATTAGTGTGATGAGTTTTCCGCAATAAACAAACGATACGATCGACCCTGAAGCAAACACAGCTTCAGATTCATGACGCCAGTGCAGATTCATGACGCGAGCGAATCGCTCTGTTATAATGTCATAAAATAAGTTTAACTGCTTTACATGCCCATACAAAATGGACGAATTTACCGTTTCCTATTGAAATAGTACATTAAAAGATTTGCACGTATTTGATACCATTTAAGGGATACTAGATTTAATGTCGATTCACGTATAGAATTTGCTTCCGTATGCCGTTGCATGTAACAACGATGATTGAACACAAAACGGGTTAATATACATTTCAACGCCTGTTAAAATCCGATGGCTTATTTTTTTTAAAAAGGTCCACCGGACTAAATATTGAAAGAAAATGACTGAATCAAATGTTTATTATCACTTAATGTATCGCAAACGACTTACACTGCGCAATATTTACTACGTGACTATGATCGGTATTAGAAGTATATCATAACAATATACGGCCGAGAAAACTGAAATAAGAATTGGTACGTCACACAATTTATGGAATCGTGCAAAGTAATGGTCATATGAAATGTTAACATCGAATTGTTAACACTTCAGTCGCGCTAATAAGCCAGTCAGTTTCATGTTTCACTCAACTTTGATTTGCATTTAAATCATACATACATCTTTGTTATGGACTTGTATACGATAATTATCGCCTAAGAATAATCTTATAAACTATCCTTCTTTAAGAACGCTTATAAATACATTAAACTGTTTAACATAGTACACAAAATATATTATAACAATGACTTAATTTCTTCTGTACCCACAGAAGAAATTTAAACATTGTTTTTTATTTTCAAAGTCAGTCGCGTGAAACAAAGGGATAAAGAAGCAACTGGGATAACGAATTGACAGAAAAGGCATTTGGACCCGATGATGATGACAAAGAGCACATTTACAGTCGAGTTTATTCTTCCCGCCAGTATTCCGTGAGGCTATCGTAGAGGAGAGCGAGGAGTAACTCTTAGCAATAGGATATCGATCGGTAATTTCTATAATACAGGTACCTGAATTAAAAAAACGTAATTTTTTTTATAATTCTCATATTCCGCCATGAAAACCGTGATTTTCCTCAACGAGCTTATCAGATACTATCACTGTTTCAATAGATATAATTGCGTCATACTGAAGAGTGGGCGTGTTTCACGGTTGTTTTATAATTGACTCATCTTAGTTAACATCGTAATCTTTCGACAATTTTTAATTAATGTTCTTAAAGACCTGTCCTTTATATAATTCTGTCGTATGATCATGGCAAAGCACCAATTATATAATCAACATCTCGGCTCTATGATGAGGTGATCGCTCGTGACATTTGTAATGAAACTAAACTCAACAAGGAAACTTAGAGTTAGCTCATAGATTCTTCTTGCTAATAATCTATATATGGTTTTATTATTTGTAAGTTTGGTTTAAGGTATGAAAACGATTGATACATATATCAATGATATGTATGAAATGAAATGAAATAAAAATGAAAAATGGCAAATCTCATGTTTTGGACAAGAAAAATCATTAATCATTATCATACAGCACACATTTTTTTAAAAACATATGAAGAAAATTTTACATATAAACAGAATCCTCCGCTTAGCTGAATTCATATTATTTTTTGTACTATTGGAGGCGACTGATAATTCTGTAATCCTTTAACTTCGTTAAATAAAGTCGTTAAAGATTATAAATATGATAATATTCTGTGGATATCTATTTTCAAGTTGATTGAATTACATGATACGCGGAAGTGATGTTGTTAATACAATCTATAGCATTCAATCACGTGCGGTTCACATCCATTGTTAGTGATAATTAGATACTTACTAGAATTTACTTCTGCTACTCCCCTTTTAACTGAATGTTATGTAGAAAACGAAACTTATTTCCAGTTATTGGATTTATTGTGGTTAGTTTGTGTGTACTGTGTTGTTTTATTATTACTTCCCGCAGATGGTATTGGGGTATCAAATGCTCATATTTTTTACTTACTCACACACTATAACGTAACACAAAAGAATAATTTTTTATTGAAATTGTGATACTGAAACAAGTTTTTCAGTCGCGCATTAATAAAGAAATTCCACGGAATCTTTAAAATTCACCGATTAAAAAGCCATCCATATATCTTCAAGCAAAATCACAGGCACCGTAGTTTCACTCTCCCGAAGGCATTGTTTCCTCTTTTTTTCGGGGAAACAAATGTACGTACTTCTATGTCAAATTTAAATTATGATCTATTTGTCTGACAAATTTCTTTAGCGTGATTGAGATACAAACCACCAAATCTCCTACTTTTTTACTTACCTCCCGGGGATAGCACTCCAATTACCCAATTATTCAGCGATTGTAACTTCTAAGAGGCAGTATCATAGAATGTAAAAATTCAAATTATCTTAAAGCTATATCAATTCAAATTATATTAAAGTTATAGTATAATCAAAATTCATTTTTGAGCATCTTCCTTCCCCTCTAGTCCCTTCTTAAAAGCACTAAACAGACTCATTTAACCGCTTTATTTTACTGAAACGGAATTAAATATTTAATATGATAACGCAAAAACTTCAAATAAACTTTAACTGCTACTATATACATACTTGGTAATTAGTGCGATGTAAATTTTTCATTTACAACTTTCAAAAAAGCACTGCTTACTGATGATTGAAATCGGCGCTAATTGTTGATATTTTATATTATTTGACATTACTATTAATTCAAGCAAAGTAAGCAAAGTATATTGGCACAGCGTATCTGTCAATAAACAAATATAGCCTAACTTCTAACCGTTACGAAGCACAGTGGTTCACCCAGCATCAGCTCAACATCCTCAAAGATAGAGACACACACATACCTACCCACATACTTTCACACACACACACACACACACACACACATATGCATATTAAAGTGATTGAAAACATTACAGGGATCATCAACTTCTAACTATCCGATAATATTAATATTTATTCCTTCTTACTGAGTTATTTGAGATACCTACTACTTGCATTATTAGTTGATGATATATCAGTAGCCCCAAACACTAAATGGAAGCAACAAATTCATTGTTATCGTCACCACTGTGACTTGAACGTGGTGGTGCCAAAACATCTATTTATTTTATATTTCCGTATAAATGATAATAATTACTGTTTTATTTGAGATTTAATGCCAGACTGTCTCAGTATTTTAAATCGAAGTAAATAACCGTACAATATACGCAACACAATACGATGTAACTATTAGTTAATAATTACTGCATGATCTGACGAATACGTAATGTATACATTATGGGATTTTCCGTTATTTGTTTAAATTCAGTACTAGGACAGACAAGTCGTTTGGTTTGTGGATTATAAGTTTCTTTTTCCTTACCCGAATCTTATTTAATTATATAATAGTCAATCGCTAATCCTCAGTGAATCCGTCCTGCGAATACATCTGATTACTAAACAGAGCATGTTTGCGGTTGCGTTGTCTTGGTTACTAAATGTATTTACTAAAGTGCATGGTGATTATTCAATAGTATGTATATTAATTAGTGAATATTGTATATTCTAACTTCCTACTGAGATTTAGCTTATAACGTACATACTTACTTCTCTTCTCGCACAGTCCCTGACGGGGTAGCCAGAGAGAGAAGAGACTGCCAAGTGTCACGATCCTTATATACGTCTTTCCTTTATTTCAAATTCATTATTTTCCTCAAAGGCACGTCTAGGTATCCGGGTACTCTTGACTCTCCGCTCTACGTGCAATTTGCTCACTTGGTTTTCGAAAGATATTCACACCTTTGAATATTAACTTTCGCGCTAATTATTTTTTCATCATTTCGTCTTCACTCATTCGCTCAACGTGCCCAAACCATTGAGGCATTACATTATCAATTTTACTATTTAGACATTAACCCTTATCAATTTTACTGCTAAGTGATATGGCAGGTTTGATTTCTCGTGAATTTCGCAGCCAGAGGTCATACATTCAGACTTCCCGACCCGCATTTCACTGGAGCTTATTGTGGGAAAAAGTAACAGGAGGTGAGGCCTGTCGCCGTCGTTACATACAAGCTAACGATATAAATAGTTCATAAATTTTTTTTAAATAGTGATTACTAGAAACCTACCTCCTGGGGATCGAACATGGGTCTCTTGACTCGAATTTTGATCACCCAATTGTAAATTACGTATGTTAAATATATATGGATAAATAATCATAATGTTCAACTTTCCATGAAACAAATATGTTTTGATGTCGTAACCCAGGCAACGTCAGGGAGCTATTTTAAATTCTATACATAATTGTATGTGAAGTCTTGAGTTGTTCTTGATGCGAAATTTGAAACAGCAGATTATATTTTGTCCAGAATATTTAATTTGATTTGATATAATTCACACAATCCCGGTTCTATACTTCGATGGTTCTATAAGTAAACTTTATTTCAATGTTCCTGTCGATGCGAACATGACAGACAGTATAGTAATGCCTACTTCCTATTATATTCTGGCAAATACAACGCAATTATTCGAGAAGACAACCCTAATATGCTTTTTAATAAAACATTTTTCGTTATCATGAATCCTGTAGAAGTTTATCGTTTAACTTTAATACTTACTTTGCCGGGCCTGAGAAAACTTAGTGTCAGTCATAATTAAAGAGATCCAATATAAAAGTATGATTTTAATAACTAATTTTAATAATCGATAAATGATATATTGTGGTTAAATTACCGAATCACTTCGCTATAGTGACTCTATAGACTAAAGTAAGAGTATATGCTACTCCTGTTTTCGCAGCGGGTATTATATCACATTACTAGATACTTCGCGCCTTAGAAGCTGATTTTTCGAAAGGGTAAATGTTCTCAACTCTCACGGGATGAAAGGATTAATACTGCTTTTTATAATATTGTTACATACTTATATTTATAAATTTATTCTTCTTTATATACATATACATTTTACAAAAAGACATAGAGTACATGCATTCAAAATGGGCAATTTATTTCAGATAATCTTACCCAACTTATTTTCTAGAATCAACCCTGACATTTTTGTATAGCAAATATCTGAAGATTAATAATATAAATCAGTTTAAATATGTAAAATAGAAATCCATAGAGTAAAATAAATAAACTTATAATAAAAATACCAAAGTCTATTACTTCTTGCTTTGGAAACACCAATTATAATGTATCTTGCTTTGGAAACACCAATTATATCATTAATCTATGATACAATTATAACCGTTAACAAAAATTCCACTGCAGTACGTAAGCCCTTCCATCAAGATAAAAAAAAATATATTCACGACATTCCCAGTATAGGGGTAGACAGACAAGACATTTAGACAATTAAGTCCTTTCGATCCACCTTCCACCATCTCATCTCTAGTCACGATAACCGAATGGCTGTGTGTGCGGGATTCGGAATTAAAGGACCCGAGTTCGCTTCCCAGGTGGCAGGTTGTTTAAAAACTGTAAGTTTTTAAAGCTTTACTTAAGTCTATAGAGTCATGATAGCCAAGTAGTTCGGTAATCGGAATTTAAACCCGAAGACCCGATTTCGATCACGGAATACCATTTATCGATTATTAAAATAAGTTATTAAAATCATATTTTTTATATTGAATCATTTCAATTATCACTGATACTTGCATGACCAAGTGTTACTGATATGAATATTAATGAAGTCATCTTTCCGTAAAAAAAATTAACTGACATTGCGGAAGTATCCCTATATTATTGTTATTATAACTTTTTTAAACGATTATTGCTTATCGTTTTACATATTAATTCCCAATTACGAGTTTTTTCTACTACGTTTGTAACACCAAATAATGTGTTTCATTGCAATTTAAGCCATAAATAATTTTTAAAGTGATCTCTTAACCATAGTCGAAAATTCTTAAAGACATAAATTTTGTATTATCCCGTAGTCTTTTGTAGAATTTTAGTTCTTTGTTAAATTTCACGTCCTGACACGAAGCAATCTCAAGGCCGACTCTAGGTCGAATGTTAGTACGAGATGCGTGGGCGGGACCAAGCCTTGGCCCGGCTGTGAGACAGCACTGAATGGGATAGGATCAATGACGCTGGCGTCTGTCCGTCTAGCTGTCGCTTTGACGTCATCAGAGGAGAAAGTACCTAACAATAACTACGGTAGCAAATACTTACAGATTATCTTATTTGAAGTCTTTATTGGATGTATAATCGATGGTGTTTCTGCTTAAATTTTTAGCTTGTTGGTTACATAGTATGCATATCACACACATATATTTTTTAAATCATAGACATATTCACTAGCAATGTAATAAGGATGCTAATCTATGATATTTATATGATGATGAAATATCCACGACCACGGTCAATTATAGGGTAATAACACTACAATACAACTTTTAGAGCCTATCAAGACAAGAGCAGTTGCATATCTAGTACACGTGCATGATATGAGATATCAAATTTTTCAACATATAAAAATGGCAAAGATTACCGGGAGGAGAGCTGTGGTCGCAGAAAAAAGTCTTGGCTGAGCAACATCCGAGGATGGACAAGAATCTCGAATGCTGCCGAGCTCTATCGCCTCGCGAAGAAGAAGAGAGAGTATTTGAAGCTGAATGCCAACCTTCGCTAGTTGGAGAGACACTAGAAGCTGAAGCTTATGAATGTTTCCATACCACTTTTACTGCACGTTTTAGGCCTATCCTGTAAGAAGCTCACATTTTAATATCGGCGCTGAGATGGTTGTTCTGTCATAGCTGGTAGATAATAAATTTTTAACGCTTTACTCATAGTTGCCCCATACGACACCTCTATGGAGAAAGGAGACCTTAATTTCTGTAAAATGTCGACTCCGGTGAATTAGGTTATACCAAATCTCCAAACTTGATAAACAAATAAACGATCGCAGTATCAGACGCCCCGCACCGTTGACGCTATTCTCGTCATAGATCTGCGGGATACTGGTCTGGTAATTTTCCGGATGGTTATCCTGCTATCTAAGCTATCGGTCGCCAATACAATTAGCTCTCTATGTTTGTCACGTAGTCGCTTACGGGAAGAAAGTGGCACAGTACACACGTTACATACATAACGGTCTTATAAAGTCCACTGCATAGGCATGTGCCCTATGCCTCTTCAATAATCTCCACACTTGGCAAACAGATCTATCTCAGTCAGAGGTATCTGTCACCATAAGTGCCGCTGCCCCGGTTCCATAACATAGAGATAGTAACAATAATATGGCATATATAGATAGTAACAAACGTACAAACAACAACGAACAAAGTTTTCTTTAACATATGCAAATAATAGCATTAAGTATATTAAAGTACTTAATACACATAAATATAAGAATTTAGATATCTAAGATGTTTGCTTTTTAAGCTATAACAATAATAAACGTCATACAAAACTTTTCAGATAACGACCTAAATTCGGCAAATAGGAATGACTAAAACGGAATAAGATGCTAGGATATCTGTATTTAGGTTAATTCAAAAATACTTAGATGTAATTCTATTAAGGGTATTTATTTCTCCTTGCGAAATTAAAATAGTTCAATCCTAACTTGAAACGCAGGAAAATAAATGTAAAATTAATCTAACCTAAAACGTACCCCATGAATAAGTGTAAATATTTAGTATTCTAAAGTCTTTTGTCAGCTACCGGCTTTGTTTGAATACGGATAAGATAAGAAGAGAAATCCGTAAAGGCCATACTAAACAAATTATTAAAAATTATAAACATTAGCCATACGTCATATCACGTCGCGCATTTTTAAACAGCTCAGCTGAAAAGAAGTCATTATAATATACTCTTTGAGCTCAGCTCTAATTGTTTTCAAAGAGAATATAACACAGCGTTCCTAGTTGTTTTACTAAACTTTTAAAACTGTGTTTATATCATCATAGGTATATAGTTACTATAGGTATACATTATACAGATATTGCATTATATACGTGGATTATATATGGAGGTATATATTATACATGGCTTCGTCTGCGTGGTACTTAGTAATTTTGAACCATTTAAAAAATGTATTATTATAAGCTTACACTATTTAATTTTTATAGGTACTGTAAAGTTACACTACAATTATATCGAATATTTTCAATATCAGCGTGGTGTTTTACAGTAGTGTTCACAAATAATAAACTGTCCACGTTTATTTCAATCTTCGGCAGTAACAAGATGGAGAATACTGTATAGAACTTGTCTGTATATCACTTTTACGGTTTTCTCGTCTTGAGCTAGTATGAAACGATTATTTGCATTATTGAATAGTACGGCGCAACAATCAGACCTTAAGTCGACACATGCAGCTACAAATGTCTCCTACGTGTGACCCTAGGACTTGTTTATTGTTATCCCGAAGCTAAAGATTATCGGAAATTGTAATTGCTTGAACTAGAATGGAAAAGATAGAAGACTGCTCTGCCTAGAAGTCGTCTGGGTCCGGCTCACACTCTTATTTATTTCTACTGCCAAATAGCAGTGTTACAATTGCTGTGTTCCCTTGACAGTGAACTTGTCTTTGGAACTAAGGATAGCGGGTACCAATCTACATCAGTCTGTTGACATTGGTCAGCTGAATTAAGATGTATTTCTTGTTTCTATCAGTTGGGGTATTGGCGTAAGAATAACACCACCGGCTCTGTTCCCGTAATTCTACCCTTCTTCACTCTTTTGCTCAACGTGAGCAAACCATCGAAGCTCGCCATTTTTCATCTAAGTGATACGATCATTTTTCAAACCTGCCATGCAAATTACATAATTTTGCGCGATGGGCTCACCACATGTCTCGACGACTCAAAAAATGTCTTCGCAGGAAAGCGGGTCGAAAGGACTTAATTGTCTAGACCACTGTCTACCCCTGTATTGGCAATGACATGAATATATTATTATTTACATGATTTCGAGCAATAATAAAAGTAAATTAAATTAATTTTCGTATAATGATTGTTTTTCCTTATTTTACCTTCAGGCATAATCTAAAACGGAGTGGCCAGATCAGATCAGAACAGAACAGATCGTCAAGTGTCTCGATCCTTGCATAATTATTTGGTTTCTGTCTAATTCATGATTTTCTTCATACGCACACGTTTAGATATCCGAGTACGCTTGACCCTCCTCTATTAGAGCAATTTACTCACAAGGTCTTTGAAATTAATCGTGTTTTTGTATAATGTAATGAAATAGAGCCTATGGCCTATATACCAATTAAGCTCTATCTAATTGAATAAACCACGTCACAATCCGATCAGTAGTTTCAAAATAGCGACCAAACTGAAAAATAGATGCTGGTTGGTTCTTTTACTTATCTTAGAGAACAGTATTTTTATATTTGTTACCGCTATTTTTCTACTATACTTCGTAAACTGAAGCTTTATTCATATTTTTATAGCTCAGTTTTTTATCAAAACTTGTGATTTGGGAATAGATTTTATAAGTATTAAGTCTTTAGTTACATGAGATAGTATATTTATTATTAGTTTTACGAAAAACGAAGATACTCGTAGAACAGGAAATGGCTTAAAATTGTTTAGAGGAAAATATATGAGTGGGATTGTTCGACCGTACTCCTATCTTATGCATAAGATAGGAGCACACCATGGTTTGTCGTCTTTGCTCGACTTCGTCCGATAATACTTTATAAAATTAATGAGCGCGTATGCTATTTTAATTATAATTATAACAGTTAAACGCTGTTAATAAATAGAAGATATGTATACAGATAAACATCGTCAGTTTTATTTTTTCTGTACTATATTTACTACGTATTTCTAGACGTGTATTATATTAACTATATATTTATTAAGATGAAAATAAGTAGTAAAAAAATCCTGAACATGTGTTAGCAATTGTATTTTTCGTAAAATAAGCCTCGGACAACTAAGGTTTATTTCACGAAACCTGTTATACCTACTTATTATACCCTATTATACGTTATCTATTATATGCGAGATTGTCCATTGCCTTTTATATTCCTACCAGAACGAATAACCTTACGTATTCTCATTATGATTGATTGCACTGCCTTCACTCGTAGATGTGCGCAAATTATAAACTTAGATATATTTTATGACAACTGTTTAATGTTAAAACTAAACTCTACACTTATATTTCTATACTTGAAACTATGAATTTGGGCCAGGTAAAGATATTTTAGCATCTCGACAACTAATAATACTAGCTTAATGAAATAAATTGTTTTAATATGTAATTAAATGATGTATTAAAAAAGTAAAATGTATAAGTCACTTAGCATTTTATGCATAAATAAATAAATAACATGACAATAACCTATCTCAACTTGTAGAAAAAACAAATCTTTTAATTCATAGCTTTTAATATTTTCTAGAGAGTGTTTTGTATGGCAGTAAGGAGAACTCATAACTGTGGTAATATGGATTGTCATTGTACACAAAGTTTCTTATATGTTGGGGAATATTCTGCCATTCGTCTACGAGAACAACTCTGAGCTCTTAAAGCGTGATCAGGAGAGCCTCGGGGTACTAGCCTGCCACTACAGAAATTTAATACTCTTAAAGTGGCATTTTAAACAATATGAGGCCCTAACCTGTTATGTCTTGGGTAAAGCTACACTTCCAAATTAATCATAAATGGGCCATATTATTTTAGTAGTACTTCGACATATCTTTCATTAGTACATGCACCAGCTCTGTACTGTAAGTAAATATACCAGAGTGGCTGCGTGATCGGGATTCGGATTCAATACATCCAAGTTCGATCCCTAGGGTATGCTGGTACCAATGGGTTTTTATAAAACTTGTGTACAAATTATATCGTTGGCTTGGACTAAAAGACGGCGACGGGTTCACCACCAGTCATGTAGTCTGAAAAATATCTACCGTTGAAGGTGGGTCGAAAGAACTTAACTGTGTAGATCTCTGTCTACCCTTGTATTGGAACTGGCGTGAAGATATTTTTTTTATTTAATAAACAAATAAATACATGGGGACAACATTATATACATTATTTTGATTCAAGGTAGTGTATACCATATATACAGTCTATAGCACTGGTGTAGTGGCATCGGAAACAACGAAGGTACCACAAACATGAAGACCCGACGAGATAATTTTGAGCCGGGCGGAAACTGAACCCTAGACTTGAAAGGACACTTACAGTTTATATTTTTTACATACAAACGTAACGGCATGTAGCGGATGATGTGCTGCAGGAAAAGGGTAGCTGCCCGTCAGGTCGGGTGATCGTGACCTGGTGAGAACGTCTCCTCTACAGAGTGCGCTATCGGTAATCGTATATATGCATGTCATCGTGCGAACTTCGATAGCGCGATGTAGGACGTGGATGTGTTTCCTGAATCCGCCACTTAGCAAGCTTCCTATGTGGAGACATAGATGTCGCCACAGGCATATGAAAGTCTACTGCAGAACAAAGCCCTACGAACGGGTTCGCCTTAGAGAGTTCAGCATGCTTAGCAGTCTTATCCTAAAAGTACATTTTGTCAGCTGATAAAAATTTTCAAGTATATATTTTCAAAAGTAGTAGATAATTTTTTTTTGTTAAATAGTTTAGTTGTACCTCTAATGCCTAAAGTCCACTTACTCCAGATTTGTATCCGGGTATATATTACAACTCAATAGGTGCGGTTGGTTAAAAGGAATATAAAAGGTAAAAAAAATATAACTCGTGTTTGAATATCATTTTAATAGTTTAAACGACATGTGCCAAAGCATTTTTCTGTAAATAAAGAAAGAAAGAAAAAAGTTTTTACTTATTATTTGAGTAAAAGTATTTTACTCAAATAATAAGTAAAAACTTATTATTTGACTATCGGGTCTAAAAGACCCGATAGTCTTGTTAATTGTGACCCTGCTTTCGAAGCTAGTTTCGGTTTCGAGTCCAGTCCGGCCCTTAACCAACTTCGTTCCGCGACTTCTCGCAATGTCACTCCATCTTGTGCGGATCGGGGGAATTAGTGGGCTATTGAAAGAGCTATACTCAGTGTATCTCTGCATAATAAAATCTGTAATGAAAACATCCGCATCCGAACCGGGGTAACCGACGCAACCAAGGGCAACGGATCGGCCCCAATGCGTAGCATTCTAGTACAGAGAGGTGGGAGCACACATTTTTGATCTCTTTTTCTGTCGTGGCCAATTACGTATCTGATATGACGATAATGAAAATAATGAAGAAAAAAATGTATTCAAAAATATTAATATATCAATGGAAACCCATAATAAAATTAAATATTTGTTGAATGTTAATATATAACACATACATACACACACATACCTTCGTTCCTTTTTTAAAGAATACTAAATTTATGGTACACACTACATTTGGCATAGAAATGACATTACTAATTCACAAACATTCATAAATAATAATTTAAAAAGCCCTAAGCTTCTATGGAAATACATAAAGCAGAATGTTGCATACAAAAATGATGACAATAGTTCTGTTTTATCTAGTTTCCATCGGCCTGATGCCATGAACGATCATTTTCTTAATGTGCCAGGCAAAAATTGTGTTTCAATTTCGGACTTGACTTATTTTGAGTTTCATAAACCTGAATCCAATTTATTTGACTTGAGAGGTGTTAGTGATAAGGTGGTATCTAGGGTCATAAACTCGTTACATTCTAATGCAGTTGGGTCGGATGGCATTTCCCTAGAGATGTTATTGATGACTTTACCAGAGACCTTAAATATAATAACTAAAATTATAAATACCTCTTTGGAAAGTGGGGTATTTCCGCAACATTGGAAAACTGCTATCGTAAGGCCAGTACCCAAAAAAAGCAATCCCACTGACTTAAAAGATTTACGACCAATAAGTATCCTGCCTTGTTTGCCGAAAGTTCTGCAAAAAATCGTTTGTAATCAGTTGACCGACTTTCTGGAGTTAAATAACTTATTACCTGACTTACAATCGGGCTTTCGAAAAAGTCGAAGTACTACCACGGCTCTTTTCACCGTTGTAGATGATATTTTGAAGGCACAAGGCTCTGGCGAAGGCACTATTATGGTATTTTTGGACTATTCCCGCGCATTTGATACTATAAACATTCCATTATTATTATCAAAAATAAATTATTATGGTTTTAGTTTGAAAACAATAAATTGGTTTTATAGCTACCTTAGTAATCGAAAACAATATGTTGAATTGTGAAAAGATAATGGGGTGAAATTAGTATCCGGAAGCAAGCAAATAAAGAGGGGTATTCCGCAGGACTCAATTTTAGGCCCCTTGCTGTTTATCTTGTATAGTGCGGACCTTGCAGAAAACATTAAAAACTGTAAATGTGATACTTACGCCGATGATACCCAAATATACATGTCATTTAAGCCAGCAAATTTTTTAGAAGCCAAACTCAACGCAGACTTAGAGCGTATTGTTTCTTGGTCGGATCGCAACGCTCTTGTATTAAATCCAAACAAAACGAAATTTATGTTTCTGGGTACCAAACATCAAATTACCAAGATAAATAAAAATGACCTACGTATTTTCATAAAAGGGGAGACTATTGATAGGGTGCATGAATATGATGATGTACATGAATATGAAATGGTCTTCCGTTTGATGAAAAACTTCGATTTGAGGGTCACGTTCAGAATGTTGTTCGTAACTGCTTCTATCGACTAAAGTTGTTGTATAGAATAAGGAACTTTATTAATACTAACTTACGTATCAGGTTATGCGATTCATTAGTGTTATTGAAGCTAGATTACGGAGATGTAGTTTTTGGCCCATGTCTACTTTTGCGTACAAAAAATTTAATACAGCGTGTACAGAATGCTTGCGCGCGCTTTTGTTTCGACATACTTTCTCGCTCGCATGTTACTTCTTATTTAAATAATGCCAATGTTCTCAAGATGGACAATCGTAGGTCACTTCATTTTGCTACGTTATTATTTGGTGTTATTAAAGATAAAAGACCTCCATATTTGTATACTAAGCTATACTGGATGTGCGAACAAAATGTTCAATATTCTACAAGAGCATCTGGCTACAAATTAGTGTTTCCCATTCACTATTCCGCTGCATTCCGGGGTAGCTTTAAGTAAAGCGCAACAAAGTGCTGGAATAACTTGCCACCTCCTTTAAGAAATTTGACATCAAAACACTATTTTAGAGTAAAGTATAAGTCATTGATTTTAAATATTCAAAAAAACAGTTAATATTTACGATTAGTTTACCATTATATTAATGAAAAGTAATCTTCAAGTTATCAATCTGCTGTAGTCTACTACTCTGTCTTGTACAATAAACTTGACACTATTCTCTTAAATCTTTGTTAAGGGGTAATTTATTATTTTTGTAGAACTTAATTCTAAACTAAGGGCGTAAAATGCTATTGCAGGTCAAAAATATGTTACTTTTAGTCACAATTTTACTTTACTAAGATAATTCACTAACTGATAATGGTATATATGTATGTAAGTTTACCTTTCTAACCTCCTTTAAACTGTTAATAATATTATGTGATTCTGTTTTGTAGTATTTTCTGTTACATGTGTTGTTTGGTTACTTGTATGACTTAGTAAACAATTATTTGCTGTTGTTCGGGCACTACCAGCCCAAAACTGTAAATGGGCTGCGCTGAAAATCAGTGTTGCGTCTTCCCGCAACTTATACTGAGCGCATACCCTTTTGTTGCTTTTATATAATACCAGCAAGTTTTTTTTTTGTAATTTTAATTGTAATTAAAAAAAATATTATTTAGAATTTGTTATTTAGAATCACTCTTTTGTTTTTTTTTTGCCTTTGTAAACTTATTTTATTTTTGGTTTACGTTCCGGTAAAAAAAGGAACGAATAACGTTTCTTTCTTCTTCTTTCTTCTTCTAATGGTTAAGAGACCAATCCAACTAAGCTGCAATGCTTGGTTTTCTAGTGGTTTACGACAATAGTCGAATGGCGAGCCCGAACAGCGCATTATTTTTTGCAGTCCGCACCCGAAACCATTAAGCTAATGACGCTTCAAAAACTCAGTGTAAGATTAATCCGCGATTCATGCGCAACTTCCTGCATAATGTTGCGGAAGTAGGAGGATCCTGATAGCACAGAACCGTTCTTTTTGGCAATCCAATGTTGACCAATGTTCAGCAGTTGAATTTTGACTAAACGACATAATTAACCTGTTGGGGGGACTATAACTTAGATATCACGATGCCCAAGCGTAGTGTTTTAAGTTTCGTTTAGATTGCAGTTTACTTACTCAATCAAAATCAGTATATAAACCAACACAGAGTCGAACACTCCTCAAGCTGAGCAAAGGCTTCGTGATAGCTTGTACAGCCAGCACCAGAGAATTTTCAAAGATTTAAAAAATTACGTTGGCGGAAAATGTTCTCAATTATCGAACTATTCCATGTTCACAATTAGCGACGACATGGTAGTCACAACTATCTCCAGACCCGATGCCTTCCAAGCGATGAAACTATTTAAGATATAAAGAACAACTGACTAGCAAAAAATGATGAAATGTGACCATCTTTTAAAATATGTTTAGTAAACTTCTGGTTAGGTTTTTGGAAAATATTAATACAAATGCGAATTCCAAAATATTTATTGGGATGTAAATATTTAAATATTTTAAATACGATAATAGTTACTTAAAATTTAGTTATTGTTTTAAATGTATAATGAGCAAAACATAAAGGGAAAGTTGAAAAAAAGTCTATAAAGTAATCTAAATTAAAGAAAAACATTTCGATGAAGAAGGTATTAAGACGATGCAGCGATCTATAGATCTCTAATAATCTATATATAAGTCTAATATAAGAATAAGTCTAATACTAGCTTTCACCTGCTTCTGCAGCTTAAGCATATTTTAAGTGTCAAAGCAATCATCTGAGTACCTAATCCAAATTTTCTAACAAATGACAAAATGGCAGTGCACCCAAATAGCGATCAATAGACAATTTCTTGATAAGAGGAGGACATTATTGTAATTTTAGAAGGGATCTATTTTGCCCCCTCGTGACCACGGAAGCTATAAAGCATCTGAAACGTCGGCAAGTAAAACAAATTTTTAACAAATTAAATAAAAACGCGACAAAATCCCAAAATAATCGTTTTATTTTGTAAATGTGTAGTGTTCGCGTAAATCATTATATAGCCTATGTTACTCGCAGATAATGTGGTTTTCTATTTTAAAATCAATTTAGGCGTTACCGCGTAACAAACAAACTTACTTTCACATATATATTAAGCAGCAGTATGATATTAACTATGACACAGATCGCTGCGTATCGACTTCATACTTTCTTTATTAAAATTTTGAATTATGTTAAATTACATTTTTAAATTTTCCTTTATTAGTCTAATACTTTATTAAGTACTCCTTAAAATGATAAGATTAGTGGAGGCAAAAGATTTTTAAATTCTATGAACTAGTTATGTATTGTTAATGGAAATAATGGTGCTAGTTTGTTAATTTTATATTATTAAATATTTATTGTTTGTTTCTTTTTTCTACATTATTAATGTTTTTTTATATAGAAAAGGGAGGCAAACGAGCAGGTGGTTCACGTGATGGTAAGTGATTATCGCCGACCATAAACACCCGCAATACCAGAGGCATAGCAGATGCGTTGCCGGCCTTTAAGAAAGGTATAGATTTTTTTCTTGAAGGTCCCTAAGTAGTATCGGTCCGGAAAAAATCGCTGACGGCAACACATTCCACAAGTGCAAGTGCGTGGCAGAAAATTCCGCGAAAAACGCACTGTGGTGAAATGCCAAGCATCAAGATGCTGGTGATGGAATTTAAACTGTTTCATTTTTTTTTATTTAAATATTATATTCATTGAGAATTAAAAATTATATACATCTCACCTTTATACGGTTTAATTGGTAGAGAATGCCTCCAAGCATTAAGCCCGGACGGTCTGGGAGCCGTAAAATACAAACTTCCAATCTATAAAGGAATAAACTAAATAGTTGAAAATAACAAAAAAATAACAGTACCTAATTTTTATTTAAAAATAACATAATTCTTTCAATATTTTATTGCTTCTATTTTGATCTTATTATATCTACGTTGCATTAACCATCGGGGTTTTTTGTTTGGCAGCTATTCGAATTTTCTCTTAAATATGAAAAATAAAAACATATCTTCACTTGTATAGATTTCTACTTCAATTGTAATAGATTCAGCAAAAGAAATTATATTCGCGGTTTTCATTTCTTTTTTGTTCATCACACAGTATCAAAGATACATATATACTCTTTACCGAGCTGTGATATGTTTGTATTCAGGAAATAAGAATCGATTAGTGATTAATCGATTGTTCGATTTAATGTATCGCTAAAAGAACTTACGTCTTCACTGTTTGACTTAGTTTTAGTAAAATTTCCTAGATTTTCTGGTGTATATGTGATTATTTAACTCTTGTTGTGGTCATAAGGGTTCTAAGGCGCAGAAAGAAATTGTATATGTACTTATCAACGCATATATTTTCGCGAAAAAAGTACGTGCAAGACATAGAGTTACCAAGTGCAAGAAAAATTAGCTCCAAAAAGACTGTCACGAATAAACAAATATTCCTTTATTGTTGTATAAAAATAGAAAATATTCAATAAATTTCATTCGACACTGAATGATTTGTGTTATTTTGTATGTATATTATACAACGATTTTCGAGACCGACTCCCCCCGATGAGTTCACCCGTGACCACGGATAGTATAAAGCAATCGAAACGTCGGGAAGTAAAAATAGTTTGTTAACAAATGAAAAAACGCGATAAAATTCGAAAATCAGTTTATTTAAGAAATGTGATGCAATTTTGTCCTTAGTAGTTTCAATATTTAAAGAGTATTTTAAAATTTTCATTATTTCCGAAAATTTATCAATTCTACTGTTTTTTTTCTGTTTACGAAGTATCGTATAGTTTTATTGTAAAATAAGTTTTTAAATTCCAGAACTATTAAAACGCTCTTTTATACAGTTCGATAACATTAACTAAATTTGTAAATTTGATCGTAAAATACAAATTTCATAATAATGCTTTTTAAATATGTAAGCTGCGTCTGCTTTTCACATGGCAACAAGCAATGC
Organism: Sericinus montela; assembly: GCA_029286605.1. Taxonomy (NCBI): domain Eukaryota; kingdom Metazoa; phylum Arthropoda; class Insecta; order Lepidoptera; family Papilionidae; genus Sericinus; species Sericinus montela. The sequence continues at coordinate 549,906 of JAGSMR010000083.1, read as the reverse complement.
ATCAACAAAACAAAGTGCACCCAGCCCAATCCAATTCATTATTCAACATGGCTCGCGGTTAGTGTTAGCTTGGAAGATATCTATATCTATAGAAGTAAAGCAACCGAAGTTTATATTAGCAATTCTAATTCATGACTTCCATGTATTATTTAATTGTTTAAACCATATCATTACATGAGTTTTAAAGTAGTGTTTTGTCTTCATTTTTCTAAATAATTGCTAGGAGCAGGTGAGATGACATGCTTGTCAATAATCAAAAGAAAAGATGAATGAATGATTTATTACCGGGATTTGGTATTCCTCAACAAAGAAAGGATGTTTTTTCTTTTGGTAAATATACAATAATTTGACGGACGGTGTTATATAAATCATTTTCATTTATTATTCTGGTCATTAACGAACTGTTTTCACTTCAGATCATATCAACTCGTAATTGGCGTTTGCAGCTATATAAAACTAGAACTTGTAACCTTTATCTTTCAGCTAAATATTATTTACTTTGCTTACGACTCTGACATGAGAAACGAATAAAATTTTATTGGTGTCCTATAAATGATTGAAAATCGATTCAAATTATTTAATCATCAAATTTAATTTAGTTTTTGGAAATCTTTTTTTTATGAAATTGATACATCCAAGCATAATTATTCAGCAACAATAATATGTAAATAGAATAGACTTTATATCAACAAAAAATCATGGACATCCAGGACCAATTTCACAAGCTTTTTCTTATTCCTATGAGATCTAAATATATACAAATATCTGTGCACAATAATGTTGTTCTCATAACATAGTACATTATTTTTTAAGACCATTTTTTATAAAATATATTATTTCTAGATTATATTTTTTTCTAAATTATATCATTTCTAGACTTTTTTTTAAGTATATATAATTATATTTATTATTATATTATTTAAGTATATATATTTTTTTAAGTATATATAATAATTTTATTTTTTCAATGCCATTAATATGAATTTTATGAATATAACAAAAAAAATTCTTTAATTCTACTCTGTTGAAGTAGTTCAGCCTTCTATAGCAGAGGAATTTTGTTTTATTTATTAATATGACTGGATCTTATTAACATGTACTTTAAAGGAGTATAACTATATATTATTGACTTTGAAGATGGTTTATGAGTTTTTCATTTATTGTTATAATATGATTCATATACATTTTCATTCAGAATATAAAGAATAGGAAATGTGCATGTTTATGAAACTTTTATGTATATAAAACTGTTGAAATAGTTAAATATCACTAATTTTGAATGCTGGAGTAAGTTAAATAGCTAGTTCTTAAAGCTAACCTTATGCACATTCTGATACCTCATTGAAATGTAACTTAGCCTTTCTATTTAGTTTTTTATTAGTTTTCTTTATACTCCTTAACTGTTTTATGCTTGAGTTGTTTACTACTTGATTTTTTTTTATTACTTGATTTTTTTTATTTAATGCATTTTTACTATCTATAACAATAATAATATAATTAACATAAAAATAGTCTTTCTTACATGTAATAATGAGTACATTATGATCTGAAGTGATTTACATTTGCATCCATTGGTATATCAAGGTTATCAAATTAATAATAATTCATTCATTTACTGCTTGTGTTGACTACATATCATAATTTATTTACAATCAAACTTTATGTTGTAATAAACAAGACCATTTTAATGTATTCATGCATGCTTCATTCTTTGAACGCATTTAATTACTAGGATAAGTTCATTGACTGATAAATAATAATAATTTAAAATTTTCTCTACATTTCTGCAATGTGATATAAATGCTTGCTAAATAAATGCTTAATAATATGTTATCATCAAATTGCTTTCTTGCATGTGATCTGAGATTATCACTGTATTTAATTCATATAATTTTTATTTTTCATTGACTATAATCTCTTGTACTTTTCCATCCAATAATTAATTCTTTTTTTTTTATTTTTTTTTCTATATAATTAACTCAACGTTAGATAGAACTGGGTATGAATCTTAAAATATTCATAAACATTGTAAATATTCACAATTTGAAGCCTACACAGCCATTAACACTATTACAATAATACACAACAACAAACTATACACATTCAGTATACAAATGACTTAAAATATTTTTTTACCCAAAATTTTTTCATATATCTAAAATACTGAGTCTTTTACTTGATTATTGTTTTCATATTTTAGGATCATATTGTTACTTTATTTTTTATTTGGATTTGTAGCACTTTAAGAAATTGTTAATGGTGTGGTAGTAAAGGCAGCTGAATAGACACAGCTATAAAGACTTAAAAAAGATTCTACCCATTAATGCCATGCAAATTTTATTATCAAATTTACAAAATTCAACATTAATATGTTTTAATTTAGGAAATTTATGTCTGTTAATTATACTTCATCTACAATTCTTATCCTATCAATATGCTCTTTCTTTATTGCCTAGCAATGTTCTTAGAAATTACTTAAGTTGCAGTTAGTAGTTTTGCCATCACAGTTAATATTATTTATAATACCACTTAAGCATGTTTGTTCTATCAAGTTTTAAATACTTATTGGAAGTTTGATACTGTACCCATAGAATTGAGATTTTTTTAGAATTTAAAATAATAATGAGGAGTACAATATGAAGGAGATGGTAGGAGGATGCTGTGTGTGCTCAGATGAGCGAGGTTGGCCTGACAACCCGCTGGTCTATTGCGATGGGAATGGATGCACAGTTGCAGTTCACCAAGGTAAAAGCAAAATAAAGTATCATTGAAATTAAAACTCACACTTTACTCAACTCCAGAGTTTACAATTAGTATACTGGATGCTTTAAAAATTTGTTAATTTTGCTAAATTATAAATCTAACATCTAAATTCAATTTAAAACAGTCTAAATCAAAAGTAAATGTCATCACAACAGTCAATTTACAAATAGATACAATATATATTCGAATTTGTTTGAGGAAAATATTATTGCTTATAAGGAATGTATTAGTGGCATTTTTTTCTCAACAAGTGAATTTTTTAAGTAATTACTTGTTATACCATTTATATTAAACCATGAATAGTATCAACTGCTGAACCTTACCGAAATTAATCAGACCAAGTTAATTTTAATCTGTCATTTATGACGTAATAGTTATTCTGAGTTTTGAGTAGAATTATGAGTGATATTTTCTCCATCCATTCATCATATTTTCTATGTCCTTCTATTTATTTAAATCTTCACATATTTTTCCAATATTTGGGTAGACAATTAAAAGGTCTTGGCAATTAAGCCTTTCCATACTCCTTCCACTGCAGGTTATCTCAATGTGACTGACAGTGAGTGTATGATATGAGCCTACATGTTACATATTGTTAATGCGCATACATTTTTTTTAAGCTTGTTATGGGATAGTAACTGTACCGACGGGACCATGGTTTTGCAGAAAGTGTGAGAGCCCTGAAACCAAAGGAAAAGTAGTAAGTTTGAAAATTGGGACTATTTGATTTTTCATCTTTGATATATAAACACTATGAAAATAAAGTTAATGTACAAACAATACTAATTTAATAAAAATAGTGAATGTAATTTAGTACTAAACAATAATAGTTTTGATATTTTAGTTACAATTTGAAGAAATTACAATTATTTTGTGTGTATGACTTCATCATTTACAAATTTAAGGATGGCATTTAGTGGTTTCCTACTTTATACTTGTGGTTTCATATAATTAACATTTTTATTTACGATCTAAAAGTTTCACTTATGAAATAACTTTTTTTTTATTTTGCAAAGAAAAGCAGTGATGGCACATTTAGGTATAAAAGTTTTATACACAGCTTGTCAGTTTTGTGGCTTTATTTTTTGTTATATATTCATTGTTTAAGAACCTTTATTTCTTGTTTTAGCGGTGTGAATTATGTCCATCCAAGTCAGGTGCTCTAAAGAGAACAGACACTGGAGGCTGGGCCCATGTGGTCTGTGCTCTGTACATACCCGAAGTTAGATTCGGGAACGTTACTTCTATGGAGCCAATTGTGTTGAGATTGATTCCTCCTGAAAGATATAATAAGGTGACATTAATTAATTATCCTTTAACATATTTATCCTTTGAAATATTTCACCGCATCATTTGTTGCACTTTCCAGTCTTTGTACTAAACAAACTTAAAATAATCGAAAAAGACATGTTCATCAAATCTTAAGGTTGCAAGAATGATAATATAAATATGTGATAGATTTGCAGTATCTTGGCAACTGGATATAAACTTGCTAGACTATGGATTTTAATGATTCTATAATAACTCCTCTCTTAAACTGTTCAAGTGGATTTGCCTTTACATTAGCTATAAGTAATTCTTTAACAATTTTTTCTTACTCATTTATTATTGTTGTAATCGGTTTCAGATATGTTATATTTGTCAAGATTTGGGCAAGTCACATCGTGCAAATGCTGGTGCTTGCATGCAGTGTAATAAGTCAGGTTGGTACTTCTATCTTTGAACAATTTTATTAATTGGAGAACATTGTTTCAAGTGTATATATTTTTTTGCAGGATGCAAGCAACAGTTTCATGTGACATGTGCCCAGAGTCTCGGTCTCTTGTGTGAAGAGGCTGGAAATTATTTGGACAATGTAAAATATTGCGGATACTGCCAGCATCATTACAGTAAACTTGTAAGTATTATATTGTTTATTGAGTAACTCTGGATTTTCCACTTGTAATTGCTATACTTTTATTTTTGTTTGTATCTGATATGCGATAGAATAATAATTAATACCAGTATCATTCACCACTTCCTATTTAATAAATGTGATACTGAGAACTTAAATCTGCCCAAATAATGCTTATGTTTGATCCTAAATTTTAGTTTCGTTATTCACCTTTAATACTATAAAATTTATGTATTTAACTCCTTAAAATTATGTCTATATAATAAATATAAAGTAACATACGAAAAATTATGCTATATGATTTTTTTATCACTTATTGCATATTTATCACTATTATTCTTTAATCGAAATATTATGTTTCAAAAGGCGCATATGCTATTTCGAGTTTAATTCGCCTCATATGAACGAAAACACCTACGTAGTTGGAGTGTTGATTGTGCAGAAAAAGGGCGGTAACGTGAAGACCATCCCTCCGTACAAGCCGGTATCGCACGATAGCCAGTCGAGCGACTCGAGTGAGAAAGAGGGCGAAGCGTCTCCCATGGCTAGTGGCAGCGCAACACCGACACACCCAGCCAAAGCTAAAGGGGTATGTGACTACGCGAGGCAGCTTAGGGTTAACATCGGCTTACAAACACCATTCCTATTAAATCTCACGCATTTATTGAGAGTTGAAAGAGAATTCATAATCACGGGCTAGATATTTTGAGTTTCTTATGGCGCTGTGGTGTTCAATTACTATTAATTATTAATATTCTTATCATTTAAACTTTAAAATACAACACTCGGTTCCTATATGAAGGTGATGTCCAAAGGCTGTTGTCGAAGGACAGAAACTATTTTGGTCATTGAGTATTAATACAAATAAATAACAAAACAGTTGATCTGCTGAAATACTAAATAATACTGAAATACTACTCTTACAGTTTATTTAAAACAAATATCTTATGTATATAAATAGTCTCATATTTATTTTATATAGCTTTAAGTATGTATATCAATTATAATTCCATAGTATCGCATTAATAAACTGTCTATAAATATGGATTTTTTTATTTTATAAAAATTCTTTTCCAGTTATCTAGTTGATGAGTTTATAGTTTATTTATTATATAGCCTTTCCATATTTATAGTCCATCCAGTTACCTCTCTTTTTTTATAACGGCCTGGAAGACTGGTACAATTACAAGATTGGAAATTGGCGATTTGGAAATTGTGTTATATTATTACACAATTTTTCTATCTGTCTGTCTGACTGTCTTTGATCATCTTATTATTATTGACGACCTCCTCATTTATTTATGTATTTATCGGTCCGGAAAAATTAATTATCTCTTAGGTATTATTTTGATAATTTATATTAGTATATGATATATCCTGGTTCACAACCCGCGCCATTCTGGTAACTTTTGTTACCAGTATGGCGTGATTGATAAATTTTCCTCACATTATCCATAACAAATCCGTTTTTTCTTCTCCAAATTTTATCCTTTCATTAAATCTTATAAACTCATATTTAATAAAGCCATGTTATTTTTTTGACTACGAAATGAAATATAAGTAATAAATTCCACATAAATTTACATTTTCAATATATTAGATGATTTGGAAGTTGCCGAGCCTGGACCTATTACTGAAATAAGAGAGTTTTTGTTGCACGATTACATTTTCGATTATTCTCTATGTAACTCAAGTTTTGATGGTTGGGACTCAAAGTCATATAAAGGTTGATTATTTATTAAAACAATGTAAATATCAAAAATATGAAAATATGATGTCAATTTGTTGGCTTTAAAGAAGATTTGTGGTAGTGTTGCTTGTTCATTTTATTAAATTCGTCTCCAAAGGATTTCGCAATGTTAGAACTAGAGTACTGGATAAGAATTAACGAAATCTAACCTCAATAGTCCCGTATGTTGATATCTAAAACGCTATACTAGTCTTTGGTGATGACTAATAGCTTTTAGTCTGTAGTTATCTTTGTTCAAACGCCATTTCTTTCGCTGGACGTGTCTCGGGGGATACAGCAGCTGGTTAAAGTTTAGTAGTAATAGTAGTTAAATAGTAAAGTTTTAATTGTAAGGATACAAACATTATTTTCTTGACACTAGCACAATACTTTAGTAATCAGTTAAATAGGCGAGCTGCTCTTTTAATAAATAACCACACGCACGATTATTTATATCTTTATATGATACACAATGTATATATGGAAAATTTTATGGGGTTGCCAGATGAAAAATACTATTTGCACATTCTGTTCTAAAAAGCCAATTAATTATCTATTAATATAAAAATAGTAAGTTAAATGTAACATTATAAATTAACCAATTATTAGGTTAATTACTTTTAGTTAAATATTTAACTGTTTACGAGACATCACAATCTCTATAATCTGGCCACCCTTAATGTCTTCAAAATATTATTTATATGTTTGATAAGCCCACAATACAACAAATTCTTCAATTATAACATGATGCTACTGAATATTTTTTTTGTATGAAAAAGTTTTTTTTTTATTTTTATTTAATTTTAAGTGAATATTTTGCTTTTAAATTCATTCTTCATTATATAGTTGTGGATAACGTTTCTTTACAGCCTGGCCGAAAATCTTCTCACAATAGTAGTGTAATATCGGGCAAGAACACACCAAATGCATCTAAAACGCCTTCCAACTCTGGACAACCACTAGGTAAGAAGTTGTTTGAATGTATAATATATCTTCTATAATACATAAAAGTGAAATGTCTATCACACACAGAAGGCTCTTTCAAACACTGATCACTAACGAAATCCCTTACTTTCGAATTTTGGAATAAATACTAGGCGTAAAAAAGATACAGTTAATGACAATGCCTTTAACAAAGTGACTCTTATACACCCTGAAGACCACAAGCTAAATGTAAATCTACGTGCAAACAGTAAATACTTGAACAGAGCATGCACTGACATCTTCTGAAAATATGTTGTCTTATTAAAAACATTTACATCAAACTTGTTGCGTGTAGTGTCTTTGTGCCTACAGTCTTAACTAATTCTGTATTGTTTTCAATCATTGTTTTATGGTCACTAACCATGTCCTAATGTCCTAACGTCGGAAGCAGTAGGTACCTCCTCCTATACCTTGTATTTCAGAGGCATTTAAAGAAACAGACGGAATATTTAATGACAATCAACAAATGGCGGAAATTACATCTCATGAAATACTTAAAATTGAGCAGAGCCGGTCTATCTGCTACTTTTCGACGGAATTTGAAATATATATTTTAAAAAATAAATCATATGAATGCATTATCTTACTGCGTATTAATTCAAATTAAATAGTTTAATACTAACTAATAACCAATTGCCAGGCTCAGCACGCGGATTGGCAATTGTAGTTCCAGATACTTTGCACTTTAGAAACTGCTATACGTCATCGGTCTGCTTGAAATTCAACAATAGAAAGTGCATATTATAATATTTAAAATTAAGCGTAACAGGTTTACTAAAATTAACCTTAGCTAAATCTTTCTTTTTATAAGGAGGAAATGAAGGCTAGGCAATGAAGACCAAGGCTAAACGCCTTGCTTTTTTTTAAAAAATAAATGCTATTGCCCGTCTTAGTGATGAAAAAAATTAAGTATCAGTATACAGTAGTACATCTATGGCACAAAATAGGAAGGCCCCTGTCTATGCAATAAGTGAAGCCGGTGTACGTTTTAAACAAATAAGTTTCGAAATAAAAAAAATAACAAAAAGTTTGTAAATTCTCCTTTTGTGAGCCTAGGCCTATGTCGTGTAGTTAACTTTTGTTCAATTTGTTACCAAAAAAACTTTACTTTATTTACACATGCTGTGAATATATTAGGAATATGATCATGCCATGATAATAATTAGAACTATACCACAAATAACTCTACCACACATATATAAATAACGACAGATTTTGAATGTAGTAATAGAAATAAATATGAATGTGAATATGTTAGTCCTTTCTTAAAATCTCTTATCTCTTAGCTGTCGTATCCTACACGCATCTGTTGAAATTTTAAATCTCCCCCTGTACTTACGCCTCATACCAGAAGATGTTCCAACTTCCAGCTCAATAATGCCCTTAACTTTATACCAATCCACTACAAAACATAACACCTACACCTTTATAATGCATTTTTTTTAGTTAATGTCAATCTCGCTTTAATGCAATTTTTATTGAATTTTTAAAGAATATGTGATGCTGAACTTTCTGTTGTTAAATTAAAAAAGAAATTTAATTTCCTCGCCCGCGATAGTTGTTTTTTCTTAATTTCTCTTTAATATAATAACAAACAGTTCCGCATAACTTAAATGCTTTAAAAATTAAATAAAAATGTCTATGTATATAGATATGATTTCTAATAATGTATTGTGATTAACTTGTTGTTTTGCGCATCGTTATTAGCAACAGAGGCTGCTCAGGGAGCATCGGAACAGACCCCAGCCGCAAGGAAACATAAAGCGATTGAAAAAAGTGTGTGTCGTAAATATTTATTTAATTTGGCGTGTGTGTGTGTGTGTGTGTGTGTTTGTGTATGCGCGTGTATGTGAGAGAGCGCGCGCCCGTGTGTACTGGTGACGTATTTTTAAATTTTTATAGCAAGTATATCTGTGTTCGTTATGAAACATATATTATACAAATAGTGTAGCTTGAAAATTGAATTTAATAAATTTGTTAAAGTTTTACATATGCATGTCCTATTTGTATTGTATATTACTGTATTTTTTAAATTCTTAGTGGTTTAGGTATTAGTTTTACAATATTTTACTATAATTATGGTCGTAGATGTAGTGTTTACTTTTATACTGTAAATTTTAGTATTAATGCCTGGACTGCGTCATTTGCACGAAAACTAGCCTTTACAATTATAGTTTTATAAGCAATTATCTTTAGTTAATACCTTTAGTTAATAGTAATATTGTAATTAAGGTAAAGATATGGCCCAAAATAATACTATTTATTTAGTAAGTTCTAAACTAACTAGGAATGATCTATTTTACAATATTCTAATGTGCAATAGTCAAACTTCTGACACCCACCGCAACTATGTTTGTATATGGGGTTCTTTATTATGAAGATGCAACACGGAAAAGTATTTATATATAAATCTTCCATCTCTCATTGCTTTGATCCTAAAGTAAGTAGATAAAACACTTTTGTCATGGAAATACTAAGGTATCGCAAACACTTGCTTGCGACATTTTTAAAACTGGTGTTATCCTACGAGACCTCGGAAGTTGTTCGATAAATAAAAAAAATATGTACAAACCTTTATTTGTGCATTAGTGAAAACAGTCTCAGAATCTGTTGAGTGGTTTAGAAGAAATAATCGGAGAAACTGAAGTAAAATGATTTTTTGTTTTATAATATTTAGAGATCTGAACATACAAGAAACTATCAGTATGCGGCAAATATCAATAAGGCATTATATCTTGCTACAACACGGCTTGACGTCCCCGGGCCTCGATGGCCAACATTTATACCAGGAGAAAGTACGGCAGCTCATTTCAACTGTGCGACTTTAAATTTTCAAATCGAATTTAACTATTAATTCGCTACTGTATAAGTTATATTGAACTATTGTTATTAAAAATTACAAATGCACACCCCCCAAAAAATAATGAGGGCGTGAAGGGTGATGAAGAAATTATGGGCAATACTCATATCTATTGACACATTTTAGTAATAAGTCGCTCAACATTTGCGAGCACTTGATTTATGTTTGTATATGTTATTTTGTTAATAAATTAATTGTCTAGACTAGACCTCTGTCTACCCTCTATTGGGAATTGCGTGAAGATATTTGTTTATTTTTTATTTTGTTAACTCTATTCGAAGCCCTCATGAAATAACAAGACAAAGACGAGGAAGGCTGAAATATTTTTATCTTTGCTACTTTAGATTAATATTTCTGTATTCAATCAATTGATGCTTGTAACACTTCTGGCTATTGTTTTGGTAAGTATGTTTTAACTTTGTATTCTAAAAAAAATCAAAAACATGTTATGCAACTAACACTTGGAAATTAACAGTGAAAGAATAGCACGAAGTTTCATTAACATCTGATAACTTTATACACAAGTTTTGTATAACTATGTTCGTATTTATCTGAGTATTTTATTATTATATGAAAAGAAGAAATAAATTTTCATTGCCTAACATTAAAATTGCGTACACCACCATGTGTGCATGTTATAATACAGCCTTATGAATCTGGTTTTGCTTTATGACGGGCGACATTTCAAATAGGATGAAATATTTATTCCATCTATGAGTTTTATTGTTTTAAATCTCTGTAGGGTCTTAAAATAATTAATCATTTGAACTAGTTTATGCATGCGTATGCTTTTGTTTTGTAAAAAGAGCATGTTCATATGTTTATTTAAACTATAATTACGTGGGGCCTTGCAGAAAGTTTTACGTAAAGAAAGTTGTTAGAGTGAAAAATGTTGTTAAATAACAGTTTCAAGAGGAGAAAGATTTTTTTTACCACAAGGTTTTGATGTCGAAATGCTTGAAACTTTATTCAAAAGTATATATATCCTGTCATTGTCTTGTGACTGTGATAACTACTTTAAGCTGCCTTTTTAGAAATGTATTCACACGATTCCAAATTAAACCTAAAAGGTGCGTGACTTAGAAAGCTAACAAAAGCTTAACTGGTGCCCCCACCAATTTCGATATTCAGTGCATACTTTATATTAAGATAGTATGAATATATATAACACTAAATATGAATGGTATCCACGGACAGCTTAGGCCTTTCTCTAGACATCTTTGAGTACCACGATGTCGCAACGATGACGTTTTCTTCTTTTCCCACCGGCATTCATTTCTATCCCTACCCCGTTAGAATCCACTAGACAACTTCTAAATAGTAAGTAGGTTGTGAAGGAGCAGAATATTGGTATTGCTTATTGTAGATGACTTTTACTAATGATGAATTATAAGATTTAAGAATAGTGTATTTAAATTATGAGATAATTAAAATGCCCTCATCATTAATATATCAACTCGATACCGAGAATTAATTGAACTTCGTCCATCGTTATTGTTCCCTAATTCTGACGGCAATATTTGCTTATTTTCGTACATATATTTTCCCTATTTTCTTCAGATTGTTTATATTGTATGTACACAGCTGGCGTGTTTGATTCAGTAAGAGTTGCTTCTGGTGAAGCATAAAGCACATCAATTTTGGGATAAAAACTCTTATAAATAGCCCTATAATATTTGTGGTACACGAATAGTATTATGATTGAAGTCTTATATACTAATTCTTAGGATTTCAGGAAACATTAGAAGTTATCTTGCGAATATAGTAGCGACGCGATATTTATTTCAATAGAACACTATATTTAGATCAAAATAAATAATATTGGGAGAAACTTTCTGTGTGGCCTGAAAGAGGTTAAGATCGATTGCTATATACGATTTTACTTATACAGAAATCATGGGATAATATTGAATTTTTGCTTAATTAGATCCTTTATATATGACATCATATCCTTTTTGTATGTGTCATTATTCCGTCATCTTTCACAATTGTTATTCACATAATAATTTTGTTACATAACAATTCAAGTTTAAATTACATATTATGTTTTAAAAGGTTTTGTAATATTGATCATGTTATGTTATTCTAGATGTATTTCTTCATTATAAAATAAAGAAAAAAAAATATAAATATCGTATCACTAATATAATACGAACTTTATATTTTTGGTAGTTTAAATCGGGTTAATCCAAAAATGTGTACTTTTAATGTAATATTTTGTATAATAAATAAATAAAATCTTAATGATCATTGACCATCGATTATAAGTGCATTTATAGATTGAAATACATTTTTTCTTTTCTTACTTAGAAAGATATCTAAAAAAAGTACATATTTCGTATTAGTTATAACTATATATTATTCAAACTAACACTTTATTATCAGTTAAATACCATCTAACCAATGGAATATTAACAAAAGGGATAATAATAATAGGTGAAAAATTACAACACTCATCAGACAAAAAGAAGCCGTCGCCTTCTCGGCGCGGCTCATCAGCTGGCGACGTCGGGGGCTCAGGAAGTAAGGGCAGCACCCCGGCACCCTCACCTCAGCACTCTGCTCAAGAACCTGCGCCATCAGGTCTGAAAGGTGAGAAACACAAAACGTGGAAATACCAACGGCTTTCTATTTGAATAGTTTGTTCACAATGATTTCCTACGTCCTCCTCTTAATACCACAAAAAATGTAATATGTGTGTAATACTAGCTGCCCCCGCGGCTTTGCCTGCAGTTTAACACGGAACCCTAATTGATGTTTCTAAAATAAAAGTAGCGTATGTTACTCCTTATAACATTAGCTATCTGTCAGTGAAAGTCCTGCTAAAATCGGTCCAGTCGTTTCAGAGATTAGCCGGAACAATAGTAATTGTAAAAAAAATGTTATTTTAGTGTATGTAATGGTTTTTAATATTACAAAATCCAATTTTATTTATATCTATAGATAGAGCGTGGTTGAGAAATCTGTATTCGACTTAGAAATGTCCAATTCAGCTCTGAAAAATGTAATCATATCAATGAGATTTTAAAACAGTTTATGGAGAAGCTTGGGCGGCAGCTGCATTTTCACGTTGTACCATAATAAGGTCTAGTGAAATGCAAGATTACCAGAAATTATATTCACTGTTACAAGAATAAACAAGTCTTGTTACTGTGAATATAATGTTAGTCTTCATTACTTACTAAATATAGGGATGACTTGGTCTTCTGATCGATTGTTATCATAATTATATAATATTTTTATAGCATCTGGCGGATCTACACCAAGTAACAGTGCGAAGATTCCACTCCCCGTCGCTTCGCCAAGTATCAACAAGCCCCAAGAATCCATAGGGGTCATTAGCTCGGTGGCTTCCGCTACCGCTACGGTGGCTACAATCACTGGACCTACTACAAGGTATTTTTTTTATATAAAGTTATTTATTACTAGACGGTGAGTGAAGAAGGCACGGTACACACCCCTACCCACCCCAAAAATGTTATCAAATTCAATGACTTAATTAAAATCGAATCGAGGACTCGTATCAATGAGTTTTTTCCAGACTTATGCACTAATTTTGTTAGTATTTTATACTTCATTTTGTCACTAAAATGCGATTCGTTTTCCACCGTTGTCGCTAATATGCTGCTGTAAAATACTGGAGTAAACAGAGGTCGTAGAGACAGTTAAGTTCTTTCGGCCCGCAATCCACCGAAGTCATTAATGGGTCAACGTGACAGGTGGTGAGCCCGTCGCCATCTTTATGTCCAAGCCGACGACATGAACTATATAACATTGTATTGTATATAAATATTTTCATTTATGATATTTTTCTTGCCATTTCATAGCACGGCAGTGAGTACGTCGGTGGTGCAAATACCGACGTCCAAAGCGCCAACGTACCAAGAGTCTGTGATAACTAACACCGAGTCGGTGGAAACTAAACAGACTAAGAAGAGGAAAGCGGTCACGGCGGCTAATATCGCAGCTAGCAACGCAGCCAACAACGCAGCCAACAACGCAGCGAACAACACACCAATCGATTACGTCGCCACGCCGCCGCGTACCGTGGTGAGTGGTATCGTAACCTATTTATCCAATGAGTACATTGGTACACACAAGTCATAAACTAACTTGTTACAAGCGGAAAAGGTGGAGTTTGTTTTATAATTAAAAGAAGTATTTGACGCTATTACGCTTTTTTTTATTAAAACTAATAAAATTATATATTTATCATTAAATCTGCATAAACGGGAACACTTTAGTTTAAATGTATATTTAAATCGTATTGAACAATATCAACGCGTTCTAATTCTTCTAACTATAATCAATTGTATTTCAAGTTAATTCAGCACGAATTATCATTGCACAGAGTAGTTATCTTATTCTAATTTTGTCTTAAGATATTTCCACTGCTTGTTAGTTGTACAAACCGCTACCAGATCAATAATCTGTCCGCTATGGAGATTCTGTATGTAATAATTAATGAATAATTTAGCTTTCATTACATTTATATAATAATAAACGTAATGAAAGAACAAAATGAAATGTTAAGAAATTATTTATTACTTATTACATTTTTAAAGCGGTAAAAATAATCTTTGGGTGTTGATGAGATTTCCGCGTCACTGTAGTGCATCGGCCATGTTTGTGGCAGCGCGAATTGACGGTTTCAATGCAATCCTGAGAAAACTTTGTGCCTCTTCTTAATAGATTGCGTACTGCTAGCTACAGCATCCTGAATGCATTGATGAACAGGTAAGCCTACATGCCACATATCAATGACGGAAGTCAGTAATTCTGCATCTCCCTCTTGTGGTATTAAAAAAATTTAAGATAAATTTTAAATATATAATTGGTTATTATAGGTACTGACAATAGTTTTTAAGATATTTTAATGTAAATTACTAACACAATATGGGCCTTCAGGCCTGAAATAACCATTATTATTATTGATACTAATAAAATATTTTTGAAATTTCAGTAATATTGCATCCGGCATCGATTTCGAAAAAAATTATAATCAAATTCTTAGAACATGTGTAATAATAATAATAATTGGATTGTGACGTAATGTTATGGTTTGTTAAACGCTATTATATATATTTTACTCAGCCGAACGAAGTGCACACTCAGAGCGGCAGTCAAGTTTGGGAAGCTGCCCATCCGTCAAGTGACGTACAAATGGACGCTCTAGACAAAGTTATTAAAAAGGTTAGTTTCGTGCTTCCTTGATAAAGTTAAGAAGTCTCTTACAAAATAGTCACTCTGTGGACCGTTAGTGCGTTTGTAGTTAACATAGATGTATAATTTATGTAATAACAATAATAAATAAATATCTTCACGATATTCCCAATACAGGCGTAGACAGTGGTCTAGTCTAGACAATTAAGTCCCTTTGACCCACCCTCCACCGAAGATATTTTCAGGACAACGTGACAGGTGGTGAGCCCGTCGCCGTCTTCATGTCCAAGCCAACGATGTAATTCGTACAGAAGTTTTTTGAAAAACTCATTGGTACGAGCCTGCCACCTGGGGATCGAAATCGGGTCTCTTGACTCCCTAATTCCGATCACCCAACCACTCGGCTATCGTGACTATATATATGTAATATATCGATTAAATTTTAATTATATAATCAGTGATACAGTTCATTTTTCGTTTTGCATTACAGGCGAAAACCGAAGAGCCGCCGACGGCTCATTTCTCGAGCCTGAGCGCAGCTCCACCACCACCACCACCGCCCCCTGCCCACAGCCCCGCCTCCCAGCCGAGTCCGAGGCGAGTTCAATATTTATTATTATTATATATATATATATATATATATATATATATATATATATATATATATATATATATATATATATATATATAATAGTTATACGTAACTTTGTTTAGTTGTCTACAAATTCCCCGAAACTGATCATGATTTATTTTTGTTGTAAAGTATGACATTTGTAATTTTTAATTTTTTTTTGTTAAACATTCTAAAGGCTGGAAAGGTGAGTAAGACGTACATATGTGTGGGGAAACCCCAAAGGGCTTTGGAAACAGTTGATAGTGATTGTTTTTTATATTTCATGAAAAATAAATTGTTTTTTTTTTCATTTAAATAAGAACCTTATTTCTTAACGCGCAACGTATAATCATAAATTTAGCAACTTGGAACGTTATTATGCTATACAAGAGATGGGAAAAATTAAAATTATTTTTGCGCTGGCGAAAGAAAAAGCTCGTGTAAAATAGAAAATATTCACTGCCCTTCTGATAATGAGAAACACTTATATCTACAATACGCGATTAAATTTGAACCATTTGCTTTGACTGCCTTAGTGAGTCTCGTTATTTAAAAGGTTTTGTCGGGTCCTGTTACCAATTTGTCTATTTAAGGACAAGTAAGGTATGAGTTTCTTTAGACAGATCGCTAATAAAATCATAACATTTCTATAGTTATATAAAAGCAAACGAAATCAAAGGAAAGAAATAAAGGGCCATATAAAATATAACGTCACTATCTTTTCATAACAAAGTAATTTCTCAGACATCTTCCGAGCCCCATGCCTGGACCAAGTGGAATGAATCCCGCATCCTATATACGCTCGCCGTCACGACCGCAGGTCAGTAACCTAATGCTGCAATATATTAAGACATCGAATTAATGTTTGGAAATAATTATTTACTTGTCAGTTAGTAAAACAATTCAATTTGAAAACATATTAGTTTAATACCAAAGATCTTGTTACTTGTTTTGATAAATTATTTTATAAGATATGTATATCTTATATAAGACGTATCATTAATTTTAGCTTTGCAATATTTGTATAAGTCATGCTTGAAGCTGTTATTTTATTTATAATATCGTTTTTTAGAAACACGGTTTTATGTACAGCATGGTGCTTTCAATGTACTATTTAATGTGTGTGTGTGGGTGTGTAAACTTCATTCCTTGGTGTGAGGTTTAAACGTTTAGTATAAATTTGTTCCAATGTTAGTATTTAGTGTCAATGTGTTCGCTTCTCGTGATTCGGAAAGTCGCTTCTTGATTATTGTCTGTCTGTGTTCATTTTGTCATGCTTCTTTATATGTTCAGTGTTTGTAACTTGCATACATTTGTAATTTGCTAACGATTCTAGATACATTTATATCACATTAAATGTGAATTTAATAACATTCAGAATATAAATTAGAAACTCTGCAATTCGTGACGTAATGCAAAGCCATAAAGTGAAACATATTTGAAATTCGAATAAATTTAATTGTTAATAAATAAATATGTAAAAGTGGACATCACATACATTGTTGTGATCCTAAAGTCAGTAGCTAAAACACTTGTGTTTTGGAATCGGAAACAACGAAGCAACCACAAACATCTAGACCAGACAAAATATAAAAAAAAAATGTTTTACATATTTACCTGTCAGTAAATCTAGCCCGGGACCTCGAAACAACTTGAAAACCATTGTGTACGCCAGTCAACCACGAGGGTCAGCAAACTATTAGATTCTCACCAATGTAGATTACGATTTTACAATACAGTCCATGTAGCACGAGATACTGTGCATTTTACTATCACATATAAAATACAGATTGATGATGCATAATTGAAATCACAACATTGTAAGATTATTGTAATTGATTTTGGTACATACTTTACATACTTATTTTGACTTCTAGTGAAGGAACTATGTAAAAATCTCCCATTTAAAGATACCTTAACGCATTCCTAAACTTTTTTCTCAAGCTTTTAGATGTGATTGTTGTATACTTAGTTGAAAATTTTCTTAAGTTTTGTTTTGTAGATATTTTATTGCGTTCAATATTTTTTGTGCGTTTTTATGACGTTATTTACTCCAGTCAAATGTGAGTTAACTCAACACATTGCTATGTAGCGTAGCTCAGTGTAGATTTTTTAAATTGATTTTTGTGAGAAAAGAGTGCAAAACGGGCCTTCGGTCTTATTTGTGAATACTGTGTCTTGGAAACCTTCCACCATCTGCATTTGAATAAGGTTATACAAGTATTCTCACCAACTAGATAGGATAGAATAGAATACCTCCCCTCATCGCCCTTAACGATACTGACTGTTGTTGCAACTAACTGTTGTGCAACTGACTGTTGTTGCACTGTTATTTCGCAGCAAAAATATACCATATACGTACGCCGTACCACACGGCAGTGGAAAATACTATTTTGGGAGTTATTTTACAACTTTATTTCGCTTAGTTTGTCACTGAATTAAACTGAAGGCTAACGTCCACTATGAAGACGTTTAGTTTATGACTGTTTCTCCCTATGAACTTTTGGAAACAATTTAAGTGAAGTAAATTTTATAAAAGTTTTTATTTTAAGTAGTTTCCCCTTTTTTTCTTAATTGACTTCGCATATTTACCAATTATGATTGATTGTAATGTAGCCGGGTCGGGCGGGTCGCGATTACTGACTTTCGAACTAGGATGTAACGAAGTATGTAGATAGAATCCCGGATTTTTTAAAACTGAAATCAAATTATCCGAATCAAATGAATCGACTCGTACATCGCTAATTTTACTTGGCACGGGAGTTGGGACCTGGAGCTATGCACCGCGCCCGTAAAAACTTAGTGCGAGTGTATGTACTAGTTTTGGAGCATGCTTATCGATACTGTAGTCGCTATATTGAATTTTAATAAATTAAGTTAATAGAAGACTGTGAAGTATATTTAGTTTTTTGACAGTTTGTATGACTAGCACGAGCAATGATAAGCAGAAAAAAAGTCGTTTATAATTTGTGTTCATGATATGGCATATATGTATATACGCTGTAGAATTTGACTGGCCTTTATTAGAGTATTATTAGAAGATGCAACTTTTCCCGAAACAATTTTACTTTTCAGTACTTTAGCGCTGTACTTAAAGTACCTAATACACGTACTGTGTGTGGATATGGAATTTTTTATCGGTGTTGAAATTCCACTCCGAAACTATTGAAGAGGTTCATATCGGTGATTAGTTTGCAGCACGATGGTAAATTAAAAAATAAAACATGCTAATTGAAACAATTGAAGAAATATATTACGCATTTTATCAACTGTAGATGAGAGAATAAATGTTTATAATTTTTTTAAGTAGCCTATATTATGTTGGTGTTTCATGGTCAAGGTCAAGCCACGATAGCCAAGTGTCTGGGTGATCGGAATTCGAGTCGAGAGACCCAAGTTCGATCCCCAGGTTGTAGGCTCGTACCAATGGGTTTATTTTTCAAAACCTATGTACGGTATATTATATCGTTGGCTTGGATATAAAGACGGCGACAGGCTAACCATCTGTCATGTAGTCCTTAAAATATCTTCGGTGGAAGGTGGGTCGAAGGGACTTAATTGTCTAGACTAGACCTCTGTCTACCCCTGTATTGGGAATTGCGTGAAGATATTTATTATTTATTATGTCTCATGGTTGGATCATGACGTTCTCTCTTTTTATGACATATAAATAATTAGAGAAAAGTTCTTTCTGTTGTATCTTCTCCATTAGAGGATCCTTTTACTGAACGTCAGTAGGTTGTAGTGAATGCGACTCGTAATCAAGAAAAACGTAATATCTTGCATTCAGCTGACAATACTAGCCTCTTTACCAACGTTGCGTTCAATGGCTAGTAGGTGTGCGAACTAATCGCGTGGGTTGTGTAGGGCGGGAAGGTCGAGCGCGAGGGGCCCACGTCGCTGCTCGTCTCGGTGCCCTTGCCGTCCACCAGCCACGGCCTGAACCTCACCGCACACTCACAGGTTCTCTTCGCGGTCGCACACACAACTGCCGAGCTCTGTGCCTTCGGGAGGAAATGTTACGTCCCTAAAATGTTACGTTTCATTCCGAAAGCACAATTTTGTTATAATCAAAGACACTACTGCTACCTTTCATGATGGGGTTTTTTTTTTTATAAAAAGCTGAGTTGATTTTTAAAAAGATACTGGCTGAACACAATTGAATCCCGCCTTTTCCCATCTTCGTGAAACTCGTTGAAATCTAGTGTGATATGCGTATAAGTTGACAAAATCATCACTGAGCTTACGAAAAGCGCTACCAATTACTCACAAGATGTCAGTTAAAAATATAAAGACTGCTTTTGTCATTGTACTTAGTTTTATTATGCAATGTTTCATTTATATAATCACAGCTAAGAAAATTCATTTCTGAAACTAAAATTTATTTTGTAAAATGTTGTATAATTTAATGTATTTTATTTATCGAATCATATAATATATTTGTTATTTTTGCTGGATATTCGCGTCTTATCATAACTCTTCAAGTTGCAACAATAATCTCAAGTTCCAGTCTTGAGGCATCTCTCATTGCTAAATAAGTTGTGTGTGCATCCAAATTTAATGCTTTATATATAGAAGGTAATATATACTAACAATTAATGTTCGAGGTTCAGATCAGTCCAAAGTCTTACGTAAATTGAGGCAAGTCTTATTCGAGCTAGCTATTTTGCGGTACAATTAACGTTTTCATCGTTCAATATTGAACGTAATGTACTATTTTATTCTAATTCTTCATTAATGGGCTACGTCGTACTTTTTGTCTAAACTTAACTTTAAGACTTTGGTATGGTTTTGACCTTTACCGACTTATTTCATAAATATGAAAAAAGCATGACCCGTGTATAGGGGGCCTAATAAGCAAAGCTTGGCTTCGCCATTCGCCCTCATTAACATAATACCATCATTACTATATTAATAACAATGCATGTTCCGTAATATATCCAAAAGTTACTTATGTTATAAATATTTTTAATTATTCCCTGTTCTAACTCTTGATAACAATAATTGTTTATCATATTCAGTGAAGCATTCTTTATTGTCTTCGTTTAGATGCATGCTGCTAATGATATGGCTGGACCATCGCCGCATATATTCCACCAACCGCAAAAACAGGTAAGCAATTTTTTATCAAATATTTGTGTTTTTTTAAATCACCTTAAAATATTTTAGCTGCACACATCATCCCTAACGGGGTGGCAAGAGAGAACAAATCGCAGTGTTATAATACTTGTACACCTTTCTCTTCAGCTTTATCAAATTTTTACCTTTAACTCTCTAATTGTCTCATGTATAACATAAGCTTAATTGTACAAGCTAATTGCCCAATAGTATGACTTATAATAAAGTACTTTTAAAATAATTTGTATAAACGTACGAATCTATTTTTATAGATATTTTTCTTTGAAACTTATTTCTTAATGAAAAAATTTGAAGAGGAGGCCATAAAGCAAACGCGAAACTTCGCGTAAACCTAAGTGTTGGAGCAAAAATCGCCACTTGATTTGTACACGTGGGTTCATATCTTCGTTTTTTAATAAAAAAAAATATCTTTACGCAATTCCCAATACAGGGGTAGACAGTGGTCTAGTCTAGACAATTAAGTCCCTTCGACCCACCTTCCACCGAAGATATTTTCGGGACAACGTGACATGTGGCGAGACCGTCGCCGTCTTTATGTCCAAGCCAACGATTTAATTCGTATATAAGTGTTTAAAAAACCCATTGGTACGAGCCTGCCACCTGGGGATCGAACTCGGGTCTCTTGACTCGAAGTTCCGACCACTCAACCACTCGGCTATCGCGACTTCACAAGTTTTTTTAATGCATACATAAATAGTTTGTATTTGTTTTTATTATTTATGCTGTATTGTTAACATCTTATTTTTGGACTTCTCACTATTTCTTATATTTCGTTTTTATATTATCGTTCTTTTATTTCTTCAATTTCGTCTAATATCTGTACGTGTGTATATCACTCAACTCAAGCCCTTGGTCAGAAAATTTAAGAAATGTAAGAAATGTTTGGTGAAGAATTAGTGCATACATTTTATTTATTAAAAACATTTAATCATATCGTTTGGATAAAACCGCGGACTCATATAGCATTTGTTAACTTAATGACAACGGCGGAAAACGGAGGGTATAATTGTGTAATACCAAACGGTAGCTAGATATAAAGAAATAATTTGATGATTAGAGAGGGTAAGTAAATTGCTCGAAGATGTTTCTAATTTTTCAACGTTATATTCTACTTGTTAACTTTTTTAAACAATAAAACCAGGTAGTCTCGTAATTTCTTTCCCCTGTTAGTTCTTTCAAAGGAAAACACAGACACTATCCATCGCAAATGCATGCATCATCACGATATTCAATTTTGACAGGATAATTGTGTTTTTAACTTTTCATAATTTACATTTATATAGAACTGTAAACAAAATACGAAAAGGTGTGATGCTCTGATAATACACTACTGCGTGATGGTCGAGACTGATTGATTGATTATACCTTATTCTGGCAGGTTTGTGCTGAAAAAAAATGTGTGCACTTACGATTGTGGCATATTAAACTTTGCTCACATTTCATAGTATCTTATTTTATAAATGCGCAGCGATAATAAATATGCTAAATTTAATTTTAAATAAAAAACAATGCTAAAAATAATGAAAAACCGGAAGAGCAAAAAATATTTTTCAAAATCTAGGTATCGTTGAGTTATCGCCCTCATTTACTAGTAACGCCAACGCCCTAAATATTAGTGTTTAATCGTCTTATCTTGTCAACAAGCGGGACTTCCCGTTATTGAGACTTCAGAATGAAATTATGAAAAACCTTCGGTTACAAACCCGGAACATTGAGTATTTAAATAAAAAAAAAACTGGTTTATAATATTCTATAACGATACGTGTTGTTAAGAATAATTTTCCTTGTTTACTTACAAATTACGTTTGATCAATTTAAAGCACACAGTGTTTTTGTCCTTATAGCCATTTTATAATCCCTATTTAACTTTGAGTAGGAACTTACGTTTATATAATGCATTAACAATTTCGTCATATAAAGTACGTTAGTACATAACAATTCAATGTGATGCAAATATAAAGAAAATTGTACTTATTACAACAAAAAAAAATGTAATTATTTTTTAAATATTGTGGAACCCACGCAATGTAATATACGATGTTGTAACGGGTTTTCTTGTTATAAAATATTCACCTAATATTTTCTTAGAAATGGGATCATTCTGGTCATAGTAAACAGCGTATCTAAGTTAAACATTGCGATTTTGTACCTGCTCCCCATCCCCCCGACTACCTGATGTGCGCCGGCGCATCGGTCGACACATGTGCCCGCCACCGTATCAGTATCCAGTACACTCATGACATCGGCTTGAGCAACATCTGCCGATACCTTACACGTTCATTTTGACTCGGTATTATAACTTGCGATGTAATTTTTAGATCTGTTTTTAAAGTTCCTTATTCGTGTGTGGTGTTCTTAATTCTTGACACGTGATATTAAATATCATATGAAGGAGTATGTTTGCAGAATTCGAAAGGTGAATATTAAACTTTGTGTAAATGTAAACAACTTTAAATAGTAAGTTTTGACAATAGCAAAATCTGCTCGCACCGAGGCCTATTATTACAATCACTATGTGACATACCGTGCACATTTGGTAAATTATTAATGCACAAATGTTGCGCACATGTTGTCTTTTTAACAATTTAGGTCATTAGTTACTTAACTGTCCTTCGTAGATAATTTAAAGTTAATATATATATATATATATTCAATTAAATGTTTTTATACGTATGCTTGCCCGTGGTCAGTTAAAGATTTTTTATCTGAATATTACTGTGATACGTTACAGACTAGGGCGTTGAACAGATGTAAAAATACCATTTACGATTATATCCCCTAGGCAGGGGGAATACTTCCCCTAGCTAATAAATGAACTTGATACAATTTTGAATAAGGATAAACCACATTTTTGTACATTAAAAACATCTAACCTGTTACGAAATGGATGTCGTTAAGATTTTTTTTTATAATTACCTTCGGTCGAAATACAAAACTTATTTTAATTTATTTTAATTTTTAATGATACATTTATTAACTACTGGCTATTTAATGTTCAAATCAAAAGGTTTTGCTGTAGCTCAATTTATTGTTAATTATTAGTGAGGTAAAAATAATCTTGTGATTATAGATCACGGGGAAGTCACTTCGTTCAAACCTTCGACTAATCCTGCTTGGAGTTTTCATATTTGTGGAAACCCCCAAACATTCCGTTTAAAATGTTTCTTTCAATAAAAAATTCAATTCCATCGACTACTTTTCAAGATAGTCGCTAAATTTTTATATATAAAAGTGATCTTATATGTCACGCTAGCCGAGTTGTTAGGTGGTCGGAATTTCGAGTAGAGACACCCGAGTTCGATCCCCAGGTGGCAGTACCAATGAGTTTTTAAAAAAATTATGTACGAATTTGATCGTTGGCTTGGACATAAAAACGGCGACGGGCTCACCACCTGTCACGTTGTCCCGAAAATATCTTCGGTGGAAGGTGGGTCAAAGGGACTTAATTGTCTAGACTTGACCTCTGTCTACCCCTGTATTGGGAATTGCGTGAAGATATTTTTTTTAATTTTTTTTAAAAGTAATCTATTTTTAAAAAATAATTAGATCTAACGATAATAAAATATATAATATCTTCACGCCATTACCAATACAGGGGTAGTCAGAGGTCCAGACAATTGAGTCATTTCGGCGATCTTCTTCCGAAGACATTTTTGGGACAACGTGACAGGTGGTGAGCCCGTTGCCGTCTTTATGTCCAAGACAACGATATAAATCGTACATATCTGGGGGTTCGAACTCTGGTCTCTTGTCTCCAATTCCGATCACAAAACCACTCGGCTATCGTGACTTGTTTAAAAAATTAAATATATAATAATAATGAGATAGATATTATAATTCTAATGCACATATCAGGCAATGCTTATAGATTTTCACTTTCAAAAACCTAAACTCTAGGGTCAGCTATGTAAGTTACTTGATTTTGTAATAACCATAATAATAGATAAAAGTACCATAAAAGAAATTGCTTGAAATTCGTCATAAATATTGCAAAACTTCATTGCCCCGGTATCTCTAAAGAAATTTTTTATTTTGACACTATAAATAGTTTCTTATGTATTTGAATATACGGTATTACTTCAGTTAAAGTCTATAATTTTCTCTGCACTCGAGATCTTAGTATCAACTACCTACATATTTTTTGTATTAGCTTATCTAAGTCCAAGACCTCTATATTGTAACGAGAATGTTCATGTTTTATTTTCTGTGTTTATTGATACATTTCGCCGTGTGCTTACGGCGTAAGAATATGGCACCCGGTTTTTTCACGTCGGTGTAGTAAGGGACTACTAAGGGAAAAGCCTTAAAATTGCAAGTCACCACCGATAAATGGCGGGATAACCTTGCGATGTGTCTCACCAACTCCCTTCTCAATAATAAAATAAATAAATATCTTCACGCAATTCCCAATACAGAGGTCTTGTCTAGACAATTAAGTCCCTTTGACCCACCATGCACCGAAGATATTTTCGACATATCATAATGACAGGTGGTGAGCCCGTCGCCGTCTTTATGTCCAAGCCAACGATATGATTCGTATAAGTTTTGAAAAACCCATTGGTACGAGCCTGCCACCTGGGGATCGAACTCGGTTCTCTTGACTCGAAATTCCGGCCACCCAACCACACGGCTATCGTGACTCAGTACCAGGCTTTTCCATATAGGCCACGCTTGGTGGCCTGGTGGATGTGTGTCGCCAACGCCTTACCAAGCGTGGCCTTTATAGCAAAGCCTTTCATACGGGAGAAGCCGGTGACGATGATCTTTTGCACGGCGTTATGATGATATGATGAAAGACAATGATAATACTATTTTACAAAAAAAAAGTATTTCTTTTACCCAAAGATATTTTATATTGGATGTGTTTTCTACCTACCCCCTTACTACAAAAATATGTCTCATATTAACCTAATCATTAATCTAAGTAAGTTATTAGTCCCATTTGAGGTTATGATTTGTTTTAATTGCGTTTAAGTATTACTAAAAATGCGCGCTGCGCGCAAAACGAATCCAATGTTAAAAACAATCATCTGATCGATCCAAAAAACGTTATTTTACCGGCGCTTCACATTAAACTAGGATTAATGAAAAACTTAGACAAAGCACTTGACTAAGGTCAACCAGCTTTTAAGTAATTAAAAACCATTTTTTCGAGTCTGTCTTATGCAAAATCAAACAAGGAATTTAAGGCCCAGAATCGTTATAGGGCCCCAAATAAGAAAGACATTAAAGGATGAAAATTTTGATAGTCACTAAACCAGCGTCGAAAAAGACGCTTGGTATTCATTTAAAGCGGTGGTAAAATATTTCTTCGGAAACAGTAAATCTGAGAATTGTGCAGAAATTGTTTTCAATTTATTGAGAAATTACTAAGGCAGTGAATAAAAATTTGTTTTTGCATTTTCACCTGCATTTTTTTTATCCTGAAAACCACGGAAGCGTGAGTGATGAGATTGGCGTAACGTTTTCACCAAGACTTGAAGGTTTTTGAGCAAAGGTACCAAGGTTTTTGGGATGAAAGTGTGTTAGCGGATTACTGCTAGTAGCTAATCCATTTTTGATTTGCCATAAATGTATAAAAATTGTAAAAAATAATGACAATAAATATTTACAAAATTGGACGTCTTACTTTTTTTTTTCAACTTCAGTTTTTAAGTAAGGGTTTATACCTCAACCGATACATATCAATTTTATCTGTGGGTGAAAAACATTGTGAAGTAGTGTAATTTGTTTTATTATCCTGAATATTGTTCCAGGCTGCTATGGAGCCAACTATCTCTGGACATTCGCCGCACGGAGTTCCTGGACGGTCTACATGGGGCGGTCTCAACGTTTCTTACGAAATGCAACAAGATCCCAAGCCTGGGTATGCTTTAATATAACCATATTTTGTACGGATGTATATGAACTTAGTAATCGATTATTTGTAAAATGAATGCGTCTTTTTATATGAAAAAAAACAAAAAAAAAAACTCGAGTCTCTTGACTCATAATCCCGATCACCTACCCACTCGGCTATCCTGACTTTCCTTACCTAGTTATTCTAAATATTATTTTTATACTATCAATTTTTGAAATTTGTGATGCATTTACATACATTTAATATTTATCGATGTTACTTATTGTAATATATTTTATTTGATATAACTGCGATACATGTCTTAATAATGTGTTTTTCTGAGTAGTGTTATAAATTAAAATCTAATGACAATGTGTATTTATTACGTATCATTATTTTGTTATTTTTGGCAGTTTATTTTATTTAAACTTTGTCGAGTGTTTTGTATAACTTACAGCTTTAGTATTATTAAATACACTTTTTGTATTATGGTTATTAAATTTTCCTGATTGACTTCATTATATTGATTTCGTTATGCCAAAAATAATAATTTTCTTTTCATAGAATATTTATTTTTTGTCGATCTGGAACTTCTGTCGGGTGCTTCTTTTTATAAAAATGCTTTGCGTAAAATACATTGCACATGCAATTTTAAAAGCTAAGCGGCGTGCTGTAGTTTTGCATTTCTCTATCAGTCAGGGTCGTTTGTATACATGTTTATATACATTATATAGAATTCCATTTTATTTTTTAAACTTATTTTCTGCTTAAAGCAAGCTGTTGTAATTTATCTATCATGTACCTGTGCGAATACTTTATGATTGTAGTCACGATAGCGAGCGGTGGAATTGGAATTCGAGTCACAATACCCGAGTTCGATCCTCTGGGGACAGGACAGGCTCGTATTAATGGGTTGCTTCAAAAACTTGTGTACGATTTATATCGTTGGCTTATACATAAAGACGGTGACGGGCGCACCACCTATCACGTTGTCCCAAAATAATCATCGATGGAAAGTGGGTCAACAAGACTTAATGGTCGTGATTTCTGTCTACCCCAGTATTGGAACTCGCGTGAAGATATATTTTTTTTTATTTTATTAATCGTATTTGTAAATCGACTTATGACTTAATGAAATAGTTATCAGGTTTAGTTTTTAAAAATCGATGAATCTTGCGATTTATTCCCACGTAACTATTCTGAAATCAGAACAGTGTTGGATACTTCTGACACTTGGTATCGCAGTAAGCTTAGCCTTCGTCGCCATGACGAATGTTGTCAGGTGACATTTCTCGAATTCGAGACTGTTTGTTTGCGTGAGTGACAATAATGTTCTCGTCTTACAAATACAGTCTATAACCCGCAGTTATATAAAATATCTTATTACACATATTTATGTTAGAGGTACCCTCAGAGGTATAGTAATTGCATATTATGCAATTACTATAATTATCGTTTACGAAAGACGTTTTTATAGTTCTCATAGATAATAAAAACAAGTAAATATTACGAACCAGATTACATTTCGAACCATCGAAGGCTTGTGTAACTCTGCTGCATATTAAATTACTAAAGTGCTCATCACAACCTACATTATAATTACTTTAATTGATTTGAACGAATTCCGTAACTGTCGTGATTTTTTAAAACCGGTAACTAGCCAATTGCAAAGGCGATTTTGAAGATGATACGCCTATGATTTTTATATTTGTGGCGTGCCTTTGTCTATAGATTAAAATTACACTAGTGCAATGCGGATTTCACTGTATGCAGAAAAATATGTTGTATATTTGTAGAATATTATACATATGTAGAAATGTATGCAGGATAAGATGTAACTATTATGCAATTTAGCAGTTCATACAGCATGCTATAAAATATTTAATCGTTTATTTAAAGGTTGTATTGTCTCTTTTCTGAAACAGTGTCAGTGGTATAGCCAGTACGAGCAAGGATCCCAATATGTCATCGATGGTGCCGATGCCTCCAGCTGCCATTAGAAACAAGAAGCGCGCTGCGGTGGCCACCTCGGTTGTTTCCATGGCCAATGCTCCACCTCCACCACCTATTCGTGAGTTGATTCAGACTTATCACAGACAATAATTAGTTACGGAAAAATACTCTTTATTGTTTTAGAGCTAGAATGCTACTCCGTGTGTGTTACCCTATTTTATTATATCTTTTGGGTTTTTATTATATCTTGGGGATTTGTCATTGATTTAATACGCAGAACTAGAATCAACGATTGTTGTTCTAATTCCGCGATTTGAAAGCTTCTAATACAATTAAATCAAAGCTTAGTATATATCCTTGAAGCGCTAAACATAATTACTTGCAACAGGAAGAGTAGCATCCTTACAAGGGTAGATTTATACTACATATATAGGCTGAAACTGTCCACTGTTGGATTAGATCAGCCACACGCTTGGAGGAAGGGTGTGTCTTAATTGTATATTATCTAATTGTAATTTAACAGGTCATGATTATAATAATTTCTTATCAACAATTACAATTTTAATACAATTTACAGGTAAAATTGTTATAATATCATAGACGATTTAATATTATGATATTTCAAATTAAAGCCGTGAATGAACTAAATCTTCACGCAATTCCCAATACAGGGTTGGACAGAGGTCTAGTCTAGATAATTAAGTCCCTTTGACCCACCTTCCACCGAAGATATTTTCGGGACAACGTGACAGGTGGTGAGCCCGTCGCCGCCTTTATGTCCAAGCCAACGATATAGTTCGTACATAAGCTTTTGAAAAACCCATTGGTACGAGCCTGCCACTTGGGGATCGAACTCGGGTCTCTTGACTCGAAATTCCGATCACCCAACCACTCGGTTATCGTGACTTTTTTTTAATGAACTAAACATATAAAGAAGGTGATTCATGATGATGATTTCATACATATTACTTCTACATGCATCTTTTAGCAATAAATAACATTACATTGATACAAAGTACGTCAGTATTCTGCTATTATCCTGTTATTATATTTCTGTTACGTATTCCACAGAAACAACGTCAACTCAGAATCTAGCAAACGTGCGTCGGCCACCGCAGCCGACTCCGCCACCTATGTATCAAGAAATAAAAGATTCCCTCCTAGTTCCCCTAGTAAGTATACTCTTATGTTAAAAATATTACCATAAAGATTATCGCTGTGTAATATATTCGGCGTCTGTAGACAACTTTTTCGTCGTTCTTACATTTTTTTAAAATTAAATATATGGGGAAGGTCGAAGATTGTCTCTAACTCTATAGGCTGTAATAAAATAAGTATGAAAAAAACGATGCAAAGTACTTTCATGTTCGAAATAATTTTAAATTTGTTAACTTTGTTGTGTTTTTAATTAAAATACAATTTATATACGATTTAGTGGCACTATTTATCAGTTCATTTAAATTTTCCTCAAATTTTTTAATTGGCATAAAGTAGTGTAACAACATCGTGCTCGTCCTAATTATGAAGATAATTGCGTTAAAAACATGCTTTAAAATCGAATGGTGTCATTATTATTTTTTCATACGTATTTATTACTGAAACCTAAAACTTGGTAATGTAGATAACGTTAAATGTTATTACAAAAAAAAACTTTATTTTCATTACACGTGTAAATTTAATATCATGTCGTCGCAGCACAGGAATATGTTATAAAATCGGGTGAGATTCGATTACATTAACTGATTAGCCTTAAGTTTGAAAAATTTACAAATCTATTGAATTTGAAATCATTGTAACGCCTATCATACCTTTTTCCAATTATGCGCAAAAGTATACTCTTTTACTTTAATATTAATATGTTTTAGTATTCAATTTCAAAGATGGAGAAACATTATTTTTATTTTACGTACCATGTACTTACATCTTATCAACTCTGTTAATTCATATGAAGAATTTTCAAAAATTGTTCTGTTTCCGAATTAACGTTACAATCAGAACAGATAGTGTAAGAAATAAATTAAACACAATAAGATAGTTAATTGACTCAGGCGTTACTTTGCGGAAATTCATTGTAAAGTTGTTATTGAAAAAATTACTTCGCAACCCTCCGCATGAAAATATAAAAAGGTATATGTTACCTGGTCCGAAGAGAAGAAGAGCACCACCCTCCCTCCCACAGATGCGTGCACTAATTCCACAGATGTGTGGACTAATTCCACAGATGTGTGGACTAATTCCACTGTATTATACACTGTGTTATACAGTGGAATTAGTGCACACATCTGTGGAATTAGTGCACGCATCTGTGGGAGGGAGGGTGGTGCTCTTCTTCTCTTCGGACCAGGTAACATATACCTTTTTATATTTTCATGCGGAGGGTTGCGAAGTAATTTTTTTCAATAACAACTTAAACACAATATTCAACTTTTACTGGTCCGTATCAAAAAGAGATAAATGTTGTCTATTATAAATTATTATATTCTTTGATTATACGTATATCTTTATAGAACAGTACAAACGCCTGGGAAAATGTGGCCGTATTTAAGTGTATGTAAGGTAGTGCCTTATTCTTGTTTTTCGGTCACATGTCTGCTTGCGGTAGAAATAGACATAACGATAAACATTATCATGATTTGATGAAAATGCGGCAGGTGGTTAATGATGTTCTAAATGACTATTATTCAGGTATTCCAAAAGTTCAGCAAGGAAACCGGTTTTTATTATTACTGTAAATAATAAAGTAGTATTTTATGGTTCTTGTTGTTAATTAGATTGTTGAAATGATACATAGATTTTCTACTCTTTAATTTATATTTTTAGGGTTGCGTTAAAATGGTTATTTAAGCTTTATCCATTTTTGTTTAAGTAGGTTTTCAAATAATACATTGTTTTCGAGGGACCTTTTAAATCTCTTTCTGTTTAAAAAATTTAAAAATAACCGACTTACTCACTTCCACGATTAAGACGAATCCAACATCAAACATATCATACATATATTAGTTGATGCAGCTGCAAAACGTGCGAAAGATGTAGACGTAATTTGAGATGTGATTGAGATAAGATTATTATGATCACAGAGTTCGTATTCTAAACGCACATATTTTTATTTGGTACTGCATTCTATTGGTATTTACTCCGGATGTGACAAATTAAAAATCAAATTCCTGCCGACTGTGGTGGTGCATCCTACTAATGTCAATAACAGTAAATTATTGCGAATTTTCACCGCAATTTTCAAAACAAGAAGAACAGCTATTTTTACACTACTGTTAGTTAATTATATGATGAAATAAGTTCAAGTTGTGATTAAATAAAATGAATAAATGAGAATTTAAACCCCACTCAAAGTATCCTGTTCTGAAAATTTCAATATATGTTATTTATAATGTAGATAAATAATAGGCTATGTGGTATTGATAACCCTTGAATTCATCAATGGCAAACAAAGTTATTAAGTAATAAACCTTTTTTTATTTTTAGGTTCCGATAGACCCTTGAAACCTAAAATGGAATTGAGGTAAGTATAAAGAAATGAATGAAAACTTGAATATCAACAAGGGAACTAAAAAACATGTTGTAAATAGAATTTAGAGAGAGAGTAAACATCACTGCAATTCGATTATAATTGCAAATAATAAAATCACTAACACCTACTAATTTTTCATTTTCGATTAAGCTTTATAACAATATAACATATTATATAATATTCCGTTGACAGTTATTTGACCTCTCGCTGTAAGCTTGGCTAACTCGAGTTATGCTTTTGCCTATAAGGTTTGTATGATTTCCCAAAAGACTTACATATTTCCTCTTTACATAATATTCTAAATAGTAGTTATCCATGTGATTCACATTCCCATCATTATATTATGTTGTATTTTTATATAACTGCATAGCTTCTAGGCGGTATATGAATATTTCCAGTTACTGTACTATTTGATATTTAAAGGCTCTTAATTTTAAATTATTTGGGTGAAACTCTCGACGACACTGACAACTTGCCCAGTTTGCCCAAATTTTGGCAAAGGCCTCCTCCATTACTTTCCACTCTGTTAGGGTTATCGCTTTTCTAATCGATGTATTCCCTGCTATGACCGTCTTCTTCACACTCTTTCTGTGCTGTTTTTCTCTCTGCACTTTTTTCTTTTTCTATTTCTTGGATATCAAAATATAATACATTAGTTTCACTTCGCAATACTTCTCATTATATGGTCTGCATATTTCAACATAGTTTTTTTTTCTTGTATTACCAATACAATAAATTTAAATTCCCCTTCTAAAAATAAAAAAATAACTGATTTTTGTTATTACTTTATGAACTAAGCAATTATTATAACGCCACTAGTAATTTGTACAGTTTTCTTATTTTTTATAATAAGGTTAAAGGGTGCATAAAGTCCTATCAATTGGCTTGAAGAAAATTTCTAAATCTGAACTAATTGCGGTCTTTTTATTAAATTCACTGATATTTTAATGAGTTTGTTTTATAAGTGAACATGTGAGAACACACGCAAAGATAAAAAGCAAGAAATACAAAAGCCGATTCTTTTAACATTTCTGCCCTTAGATTAGTTGTGTGCCTAAGTACTCTGGTTCTGTACCAAGTATACTCATTTCTCTCCCCTAATTATCAGTGCAATTAATATTTGAGCTTTGCTTGAGCGTTAGCTTTTTTGAGAGGTAGAGTTAGTGAGGCGGTATAATCATAGATATTATAGATAAGTTTTTGGGAGACAACAACTTAATCCTCTTGTTGCATGTATAAAATAGCATGTATGGCCTATAGGACCATTTTACCATGAATTGAGTCAAGTATGTTGGCAGGTATTGCTCAAGTGAGGTTATAGTCCATGGACCCTGTTACATTTTATAATACGTATAAAAATATATATTATATAAACATGTAGTATTTTTATATTAAGAATATCTGAAAAAAAAAAAATATATATATATATATATATATATATATATATATATATATATATATATATATATATATATATATATATATATATATATAAATATATATAAATATATATATATATATATATATATATATATATATATATATATATATATATATATATATATATATATATATATATATATATATATATATATATATATACGCAGTCGCTTGGGCGCGGGCTGCGCGGCGCCGCACATGCTGGGCAACGAGCTGAACCCGGCGAGCGGCGCGGCGGCGCGCCTGCAGGAGCAGCTGAGCGCCGAGCTCGCCGCGCACGCCGCGGGCGGCGCCGGTGCCGACCCGCTGGTGCCGCCGCCGCTCATCAACAAGGCCGCGCCGGTATGCAGTGTCCTATCAACCGGGTTCGATTCCCGCCCCGGTTAGGTTCTATGTAGACAACCACTTTGCACACTATCGTAGTATCGTCGTTGTTTCTGATTCCATGACACGTGTGCTTTAGAATTAGAGCAATGTTTTTCGTGTTGTATGTATGTATTTATGACATTATCATTATTTCTCTTTTCGTACTTGACGATCTGTACAATTACAGTACGGGACATAGATCACTAACCATCCTCGTTGGCCTAATTCTTTGGGATTTATTTTATGGTATGGTTTTATTTGATATTTTATTTTATGGATGATAAAAATTAGGAAAATTAAAGCGTTACGCTACCTCACAACACAAACTGTCGTAATTATCATAGAAATATACTAGAGGGCACGGCAGTCAAAGTCTTGAGCTTGTTTGCCACACCACCTGCCAGGTCTAAAGTGAATTGATCCCATTCTCGAATCCACTTAAACGCCATTTAAACTTCATTCACGTACACACGCACAGAATTATTAAATCATCATCATTATAAGACCCTGTCAAGTCCACTGCAGGACAAAGCCTTTTGCTATAATCACTACGCTGGTCAAGTGGACTAGCGATAGCTGTACCAGATACCATGCATCTTAGATGCTGATTCCCGTCACCAGTATGCTGACTTTTGGTCTGGTATTTTTCGAGATGGTTATTCCGCCATCTGTAGGTAAACAATTGCATTTTTGAAGCTTTTTCACCGTCACTCCTCTCAATACTCGTCACAATAATTGGTGTATATTCATTTATTTTGATCTTACGATCTTTATTGCTACTCGTGTTTTAATAAAGATATCTAAAATAAAACGAAATCGTTTTATTTTAAATGTGTAGTATTCGCGTAAATACAAGAAATCATTAAAGATATCTAATATAAATTTCTTCCTTACCCCGGGGTATTAATTTAAAAAAATGGAGAAGTCAATAAAAGTATTATTGTGCAATAAAAATATCATTTAATTGCTTCTTTTAATTTAACCCTAATACGTATGTTAATAATAGTGTTCGGGATAAAAACGTATACCTAAACATTATTTTAATAGAAGTGTAACATTGGATAAACATTACACTTTAATCCATCGAATACTTTTCGTATTTTGGTAGAAACAAAAAAAAATTAACCAGATTGTTGTTTAAAAATACACTGAAGCTATAAGATATTGTAATTCAGCGGCTATTTGATACTTTGATCATTTGAATGATTAATGAAAAGTATCATATTTCTTCTTTTTCAGAATGGCAGCAGCAGCAGCGGCCGCGTAGGCACATCAGGTGCGCAGAGTCTCGACCAATTGCTGGAGAGACAGTGGGAGCAGGGCTCACAGTTCCTTATGGAGCAAGCGCAACACTTTGACAGTAAGTTTTAAAGACAGATTAGAATTTCACTTAACAGATGCCAAGAATTGTTATTTCGTGAATCAATTTAAATTCTATTGTGGCCGTAGTGGTCTAGTATTGGGCAGTAGGATCCCACGTTAATAAACAAAACGAAATAGACAAAAACAACGCTGGTTAATTACCGACTTCACTGCCCATCACCGGTCTATTTTATATCTTTTATGCCAGTGCAGTGCTCTAGGCTTTCCCTTAGTAGGCTGCTTACAATACCCGTAGAAAAAAAAGTGGGGGCATATAATTAATCATATACAGTAATACTATTTTTCTATAATAGATACATGCCGGATATTGCACGGAAGCTTTGTTATAAATTAAATCTAAATGTTATTTATATTTATCAAGTATTAAGTTAATATATAACAAAATGTATTCAAATGTTCATATTAATATGTCTACAATTGAATTTCCTTTGTACCAGTATATAGTAAATGACATTAAGTGGTTAAAATAACTTAAAA
Source organism: Sericinus montela (assembly GCA_029286605.1). Taxonomy (NCBI): domain Eukaryota; kingdom Metazoa; phylum Arthropoda; class Insecta; order Lepidoptera; family Papilionidae; genus Sericinus; species Sericinus montela. The sequence continues at coordinate 513,777 of JAGSMR010000083.1, read as the reverse complement.
AAATTTTCCGTCTCGATAATGGAGTGCTTTTGACTCGCTCTTCACCGAAGCTTTTTTTATACATATGTAAGCAATATAAATAAATAAATATTTTAAAGTTTGTTACCACAAAACAGACACATGGGAACAACAGTTCTTTTTCTACAGCTTACAATCTGATGCTTACACATGTGCCTGTCCCAGAATTTCAACAGCAAGCTAAATATTTCTCACCACAGACTTTGCAACTTCAATGAGAGTTATCGAAGTAGGGTTTAATTCGAATTGTTATTCAACAATTGCAAAAAATAAAAAGAGCAAATGCAATAAAAGGACAAGGAAAGTAGCAATTGGTCCATATGACAATAAGTGTTTACTGACTCATATCTACATTCGCAACTCCTGAAGGATTTCAAGTGCGTTGCTTTAAAAATATGGAATTGAACAAGTCCAGCCCTACCAGGCATCTGCAGTAAACGCTTGACTCTGCCTTGCAGAAAAAAATATACGACAACTTTTTATTTATAGATTGAAATTGGCTGACATTATTAAGGTGCTATAATTGTTGTATTTTTTAACTACATTTTTCACACCAGTCGCGTCTTTGCTGTCTTGTCTGCATCAATTACGGACAGAGAATGTCCGTCTCGAGGAGCACGTGGGCAGTTTGCTGCAGCGGCGGGACCACCTGCTAGCAGTCAACGCCAGACTCGCAATACCGTTGACAACTGGTATGCAACAATATACATGTATAGTACGCGCAATTTGAGTTTTCACGAGAAACCAAACAGTAATAAGATCACGCCAGCGCTTGCGTGTACACATACAATAACCTGTACTGAGTGGCTACATAGTGATTATAAATTGCCTGTGAAATAGTTATAATACTTTTGTCAAAACTCTGTCTGCCTGTCCTCGTCTCAATTGGACAGAACTATTTATTATGATATAGTGTACTATTAGTCATGGAAGTACGTACACATTTCGTCAGAGCCTGTGAGGGACTGCGTGCCAGGTAATGATAAATTAATTACGAAAATTAGTTAATCATCAGCCAAATAACCGATTTCCATACCTTATACCTACAAGTTCAAAAATAATCATTTTCATACTTCCTTAACATAGTTAATAACATAGTTTCATACAAACTTTCACTTCCATACAAATTTCATCGTCATCGAGCTAGTACTAAAATTTCGTTAAAAAAGTGCTTACACACATTTGATTTTTAGATAAAAAAAAATCGTCTACAGAATAAAAATTGACAGTAGCTCTTCAACAAACTAGTGATGTGTTTTCTTCACGCCATTCCTAATACAGGGGAGACAGAGGTCTTAGTCTAGTTAATTAAGTCTCTTTGACCCACCTCTCACCAAAGATATTTTTTTAGTAACGTGATTTGCATTAAAAATTAAAGATAACTGTATTTTATTTATTTCAATGTATACAGTTTACGTATGTATAATATATATATTATACATATATGAATATAATAGTATATATTTTTTACAAATATTTAAATATATTAACGATTTTCATTGATAAATTAATATTTTTGATTGATTTTCTTATATTTCTTCATTATTTTCATTATCTGAATCGTAACTGGCTATGAGAGAAGAACGAGATAACGAAAATATGTGCTCGCACCTGTGACTCTTGCCCCTACTTTAGTATACGAAACGTAATTCACTCACTGTCTTCAACCAACTCATATCTCACTCTAATTCCGTTCGCCTCGTCCGAACACATTTCATGAACTCTCTCGTCACGCATTCACTTAAATCTCCAAATTCAGGCGTGCGTAAAGAAGGTTTACTTCAAAAAAGAAAAATGAAGTTAATGGCGATGAATGTTTTATTATTTTATTGGTTTTGCTGGAAACACCGCAGTTACCGGCCCGCCGGAGCCGAGCCGTTGCACTCGCGAGAACGGCCCGCAGATGCGCGCCGCGCCCGGTCCAGTGCGCTCCAACGAGACCGTCACCTCGGAGCGCTCCCACCAGGTGATTTCAGTGCCACGCATCAGCTTTTGTTGTTGCACGAATGGGCCGGCTCGACCGGGGAAGTACCGCGACCTCACAGAGTACCGGCGTCAAGTAGAAGTCTGACAAACTTCTGCGTTTCGTCTGGTGAGTGCAGGTAACCGGAGGCCCACATACCCCTCCTCCCCAAAATTGGGGGGGGGGCACTAAGGGCGGCAACGCACCTGCTATGCCTCTTGTATTGCAGGTGTTCATGGGCGGCGGTAATCACTTACCATCTCGTGAGCCGCTCGTTTGCCTCCCTTTGCTATAAAAAAAAACTAGTTTTAGTGCTAGATGCCAACTGTTGTATATATTGTATTGACGGATATTGGATTGGAAGATGCACAAACATTATAAAATATCTTGAGAAGCACCCAACGCCACGTTTTTTGTATCTATGTTTGATATTATAATTGTCAACAAAATTCATTGCTTATATTTATTAAGTTTACGAAATTTTCAATACTCGGGTAGGCAGAGGTCTAGACAATGAACTCCATTCAACACACTTGTTTCACTGAAGTTTACATGGTGCAACTTGGCTGATAGGTACCAGAAGTATGTGAGTCGAAACACTCCTAATGTCAATATTGTCGGTTTGCAGCTGTTGATGCGCGAGGTGCAGCAGAAGCCCAGCTGAAAGCAGCCGTGTGGCGGCGATGGCGGCGGCGGAGCGGTCGCCGGCCCGTCCTCGGCCGACCCCCTCGCGCTTCGCACCGTCCAGACCTTCATCATGCTCGAGCAGCGCCGCCGCTCTGACTTCTCCATAGACTCCATACTTAACTACGACAACTAAACCAACGCGACCGCTGAACGCACTGCGATACGGAACGCTTACGCAATTGACCATCCGCTAGCTAACTATGACAAATGATCACTCAGATCGAATTAGTCTAGGCCGTCACGGACGCGGAAAAACTTATTTGTGATTATAAATTTGTTGAAATACGGTAATTAGGGAGCGGCTGTGTACTAGTGCCGATGGTGGCTGCGTCGTGCTAATAGACACAGATTAAATAACGGTGTGCTCTTGACGTGCTCGTAATGGTGTGATTTGTGGAGCATTCGATGTAATCACTTTGTTGCGTGAAGTTATGGATTGTACACTTTAGTGCTAGTTTCACGAATCGACACAGTTTGCACGGGATGTGCTGTTTTAGATGTAGTTGTATTAATGAGTGTTTCCTGATTTGCTCAATATAATATGTAGCTCCGATGCTCTGCGCTAATACCGGCAAATGAAATGTGTGTACACAGTACGAGGCACCTGGTACACTTAAGTGTTTTACGCTTGTAATATCAAGTATGTGCTTGATAGAGATATTTGTTTCATCATGAGAAATTAGTGCAAAGTGTGGATTGAACGAAAAGAAGCAATGTCATTGTTGTGATAATCCACTTCATTGGTTGTGTTCTGCAATAATACCTTAAGATCTTTCAATTGTCTACCTAAAGAATATCATTGCGCTGCGATATTTAATGCGAATAGGAGTAAAAAATAAATCATATGTGCATGAAAATGTGCAACAATTAATACGCTTTGTTCGCATAATTTCTCCAATTCAGTTGTATTACAATAATATTTATAACTCCTTTAGCGTAATACAACCGAGAGTAAATTAATAAGTCGAGATCGTTTTAATGATAATATGTAGGATAGAAATAATTACACCAAAATAATCAATCAATGATAAATAATAATGTAATTTTTTATTTGTTTAGTGTTTGTAGTTGTTGTGAAACTATTACTTCGGTTGCCTTTATACTATCGATATAGATAAAATCACGAGTCTACATTAAAAATCGTAAAAATAAATGTATAGTATAGAAATAACTATACAAAATGAAGCAATAACAACATGTGTCATTATTGTAGCTGAAATTCTCTATTTCGGTTGTGTCTTAGCAATATCTAGAGATCCAAACATAACTTTAACAACTACTTTAGTGTAATGATCCATTGAAATACTAATAATGGAAGTTGCTGTATATGATGAAGTTATGATATGTTTATTAGGTTATTCATGTAACTGAAGTTCTCTATTCCGGTGGTCTTAATGAAATCTAAAGATCCAGTTTAACTTTAAAAATGAGAGATGACTGTATCTAATACTAAACTAAAAAGCTGACAGTTTTTAAACGCTAGTAATCAACTATTAGATATACATATATTATAACTAGTAATCATTTCAATGACTTCAGTTTTCAAAAATAATACCGTATTTGTAAGCTTCGATATCACAAGCAAATACAAGGACAAGGATACACAAGTTAACTTATAACATCCTTCGCGTCACAAGCAATGATAAATACGCTTATTGTCTACTTGTTGTAAGCTTTTTGTAACTGCATTATATTGGTTGTGTCCAAAAATATCTATAAATCTATACATGATTCTGCAATAACAACTTGCGTGTGTATGTATGTAAGAATTGAAAATGCAAACGTCTGCATTAAATGTACTAAACACTTATTGTATCGATGTTTTAGTTGTATTTTAATAATTAAGTGATCTATTATTAATATTTATAGGTAGTTGAATTCCAACATTGACACCTATTTAAGTCCATTTGTGGAAAACTACACCAATAACTAAAGTTCTCAACATCGGAAATGTTACACAAAAACATCAAGTCTTTTCCTTATAGGGATAAGCAGGAATCAAATCCCCTTTCACTTGCTAGGCTTCTGACATACTTTTGTAGCAAAGTATACGTTAGTGTCTTTTTACATGTACATAATTAATATCTATTGATATTACATTGATCTAAACTGACATGTAAGAAATCGGAATAGTTGCTCCAAATTAATTGTTTATAAATACATTAATTGTATCGTTGTAGTTATTGCGGAACTGGCACTACTTTAGCAGTGCCTTAAATAATATCTTTAAAATATTACTAGTCTTAGCCTGCGTCATAAGCACCGACATAGTTACGTAATTAATTAGGGGCTTATTCTAGAGTTCTGTATTTTCATAGTCCCAAAAATTCTTTAAACTATCATCTGAAATTAAAGATATCTATTTCTCCACATTAGAAACTTTGTTGCGTGTAGTAAAACCGAGATCCTACACCATTATAACAAAGTTCTTCCGATTAGAGGCATATGTGCGTAACACGCACTGTAAGAGACGTCCTGCTCCAATCTTTACACCTGTCAGCTACCCTTTTCATGCAGCACCTTCATTCGCTGCAAAAAATATTTTTCACACTTTTATGTCAATGTTGACACTTCAACAACAATCACGTATTACTTCAAATTGACTGAAATTTATCATTTCAGCCATTAAATATGTTTCTTAAAAAACGCGTGAGTCTGTATGTAAATAATAGATATCTCTTCCACAATAAAGGCGCATTCAACGATGACTGTAGAGCGTGCCAAAGAAATAAAAGTATGAAGAATTACTCGGAAAGTTTACTATACTAATTAAAAAATTATGGATGTCAAAGTCTAAAAGCATCTATGCTAGTTTCATGCCTCTATAATTTGCGACGTGCTGAAAAGAGGCCAATGTAATTTTCCCAATGCAGCCCCTTCAATCCGCCACGCGGCGTCGAAACAGGCTTGTAGTCCAAAAGTATTTTAATGTAATTTGCAAAGGTCGCTTAGGCTAGTCGTGATTTCATGGTGAAGTAAAAATTTTATCATTACGTTTTCTGTTGTTTCTAAAGACTGGGCGGTATCCGGTTTATATATTGTCTCGGGTTAGATATTGTTGTACTTTTAGATATTGTCTCGGGTTAGTGGCACCTCTCTTGATTCCGATCCCAAGTCCAAGATCCCAAAAAACAAGTGTTTTAGTTACTTAAATTAGGATCAGAGCAGTATACGAGAATGTTTTGTTCCTTTCTGTCATATGTTGTCTCTATTTACATTATCAAATATCGATTTTTTTATAATTTATTTAATAAAAATAATTCGATATTTGATATTTCCATTACAAATTCAGGTCAAACAGTAAATAAAATAGCGAAAAAATTAAATATGAATTCAGAACAATATAAATACTACTTTAAATAACTAAAACAGTCGAAATTACAAAAATATTTGTTGTGAACCTAATTTTTAACTCATAAATTGTGTTTGCCCATCTGTGAAAAAATAAATAAAACCATACAATAAAATAAAATCATAAAGTGTTATTGCAATTTAAAATGTTCAGATGTATTGTGAATATTTTTTAATTATTAACACTTTTGTAATAAGTGTAATATTTTTCTATTATTATATGTATTACTATGTATGTATTTCTCCTCTTGGAAGTAAGACTGACCCATTTCGGTTATTTATTTATTTTTAAAGTTAGTGATTTTAGCAACTATGGTTGTTCCTTTTTAAAAGGAATACCAATGTTTGTTTATTTGCTGAAGCATTTAATAATTATATTTGCAACTGGGTACTGAATGGGTTTTGTTGTGTTTTAGATTTGAAATTATATCTTATTAATGTAATGGAGCAGTATAACTACCAAAAAGGGCATTTTGTTGGTTTTAATTATAATTATGTTCTGGGTCAATTCTAATGGTCATCTTTTTTAATTTTAAATTAAATACAAATAAATGCTTATATGTACCCACTACTTTTATAATAACTTGCTAATAATCTTTATTATAAATTACTTGACGTGCCTTTTTAGATTCAATATGCACACAGTTGATTACAAATATGACTTCCAAGTTTTGTATGTGATTAGGTGAGTTTTATTTGCATATAAGTAATGAATGTACCTAGTATTAAATTAAAAGATAAAGCGAAGTATTCATTTTCGATGTCTAAAATTTTTATTACATAAGTTTTGGTTTTGAATTTTTGTCTCATAATTTATTACATGGAATAAATAGTTGTGATTCAACATGTATAATTAGTTTTGTAACTGTTTGTGTCGCGTGGTCTTTGTGAGTTCAGGTCTGTAGGATAGTCGGTAGTGTAGTTTTCCAATTACTGTGTTTATGTAAGTTGACGGGCAATGAGGTGTCTTGGATTTTGTTGGTGTTTTAAGGTAACATAAATAGCATATGTTCTCATAGAATGGAAATTGTTTACGTATTATACGCCTAAGTATCAAAAGCTGTATTACCAAAAATAGCCATGGCACATAGATTGATGAATTTTGTTTTCTGTCGCAGAGTGGACTTTTTTTATTATCAATTAATTATCTTTTAGTAATAATAGTTTTATGTAGAAAATGTCTTACTACTCTTGTCAGTAAAGCACATTTGAAATTTCATTTCTTTTTAACAAAAATATTTCTAAATAAGACACCAGAAAAGGCTTAAGTAGTGGCATAGTACACTATTATATATATATATATATATATATATATATATATATATATATATATATATATATATATATATATATATATATATATATATATGTGTGTGTGTATTAGGCTTACTACAGGATGCATGTCTATTTATAGTGGAAATAAATAATAAAATAATTCATGACATGATTGTAATTCCGTTATTATAACATGGATAGATATTCAATTATAATATTTTATTATTATTCATTAATTTTTATTAATCTCTTTCTTTTTGTAAGAATAATCGTTTATCATACATAACATATAATATTCGTTATTATAATGGAATTAATATTTGAAAACAGGCAATCATTTAATTGAGTTTATACACAACGAAAACCCTGTTATTCCTTTTAGGTGCATACAAAAATGTTGATTTCAATTAGAATTAATCCTGACACTACACGGTCAAGCTTATACAATGGCAATATCGAGTGTATATTTAATGTAATGTCATGTACATGTGTATGTTAAACCTAAAAGAAACAACAGGGTTTTCGTGCGGATAAAATATATTAAAATTTTTATATAGATCTTTCGGTATAAGGCGTCAAAATTAATTTTTAGTCAAACTAGTGATCTCTCTACCTGTATTACAGTTGAAAGAATGTTAAAGCTAAGTTGAATTTTCCAAAAAATTAGAAATATCTGTGTAACCACATGAATATGGACTGATTTGACAACTACGTTAAGCATTAATGTATAATTAAATGCTATTATATCGTGAATAAAGATGTGCGTTTTATTTTTCCTTCATCTGTCAATTACCAAACATATCTTTTATTAATAGTATTTTAATAAATGAATGTTTAAAAATAATGTTGAATTTTATTTATCTTTATACCCTTATAAAAATATAGTTTCCAAAAAGTTCGTATTCATGTATTTTCTTTTTCATATAGAAAAGCACTTTATTTAAAATTTATATGATTTGATTATAATGAAGTATATTAATGACGTTAAAAGAAGTTAAAACTGATTATAAGCCCTTAAAACGCTTTGTTTTTGTAACTTTTTGTAAGAGGTAACAAATTTTATTTGGTTAAAGAGCTGAGTATAAAATGACCGTCGCATGCATCATCAAAGAGAAAGTACTGTGGACAGTAGCACCATAAGGGTGGCACTAATATTATCTCGATGTAAAAGTTATACGTTCTATTGCTATATTTCTATCAAGTCAACTCAGACTTTAGTTAGAGAAAAAAAATTATCTTCACACCATTCCCAATACAGGGGTAGACAGAGGCCTCGACAATAAAGTCTTCGACCCACCTTCCACTGAATAAATTTTTTGGGACTACGTGACAGATGGTTAGCCCATTACCGTCTTTACGTCCAAGCCAACGAATTAAATCGTACATAAGTTTTGAAAAAACCCATTGGTACGAGCCTTGGGGATCGAATTCGAGTGACTTGACTCGTTTTTCGTTTACCCAATACCTGGTTTCATATTTAAAAGTAGTGTGGTTCCACAGCGTCTATATGTCATTTTAATCGGCATATTAGATCCGGAGACATTTGAATTCATATGTAATCCTTAGCCTTATTATAATAATTTAATTAAAATATGTCAATATAGTTCATCGTCTGTCTTATTATAATTTACCGTAATTAAAATAAATTATCAATAAGTTTTCTTTGTTTATGCACCTAGAGGCATGTGCTCTTAAAAAAAAAGATCAGACCACTCCTAGGAAGCTCTAATTCTTCTATTTAAAGTGGTTTATTATTACAGAAGACAGGCAGAATACTTTTATGTTGTTGCTACTGTAACTGCAAATTACAGTTATAATAACAGTTATACATATAATATAGTTATAACAATAATAATAGTTATTTGCAGTTACAGTAGCTGCTATAGTTACAGATACAATACAGATCATTCTGAACCGCGTATTTTAAGTTTTTTAATAATTCACACACGTAATAAACATTCCGAATAAATTCGATTGGAAGTGTTGACAGAAAATCGCTTTTCGGGAGTATTATCTCAAAAATTCACTACTCTTTTCTTAACATAGAACACTACTAAACAATCACCTACTTGACCGAAAAAATAGTTACCAAGTATATTGAGTACAAAAAACAAATGACGCTAAAATTTAGAAAACATTATCCAAAAATCACTTCTTTTCAAAAGCAGATTCTTTTCTAAACGTACGAAACTTAATTTATCAAGTTCTTCACTAGATGGTGCTACGTGTATTAAAAATCACGAAAGCTGTAATAATGTTAGATTTCATGGAATATATTTTAGTAAATTTTACTCTTTGAATCGATGTGAAGAAAAAAATTATTTGATAGGGCTTAATACTACATAAGTACTAAGTAGGGTTGCAGTTTTAGAAGCTAGGTGGTAAATGTTGATATAATATTAATTGATTCTGAAGACTGATTATAATGATTCCAACCAATTCAATAAATTTAATCATAATCGTTACAATATGGAAATCACAAGGAAATGGAAATAAATAAATTTTAAAATAAATAAATATATTCACGCCATTCCCAATACGGGGGTAGACAGAGGTCGAGTCTAGACAATTAAGTCCCTTCGACCCACCTTCCTCCGAACATATTTTCAGGACAACGTGACAGGTGGTGAGCCCGTCGCCGTCTTTATGTCCAAGCCAACAATATTCCTACGAAACCCATTGGTACGAGCCTACCAACTGGGGATCGATCTCGGGTCTATTGACTCGAAATTCCGACCACCGAACCACTCGGCTATCTCGACTTATTTTATCGCCTTATATCTTTTGTTAAATCTTGTCACTCCATATTCGCAAATTGTCTAAGCACAACTTTCTCTTAACATTTTAGAAATTGTAGTTTATTTTAATTATTCTTCATAAAACTCCATTAGAAAGTGCAAGTTCTAACTCTTTTCGCCAATTTTTCATCTAAATGTTCTCAAAGTTTCTATCCCCGGTACGTGTATTATAGGTTTTATATTCATGACTCTATACATGCAAGGTAAACTCTACCAACGAGTGGTCTGTATAAAACATACACAGCCTTGCCTTTTTCCGATGTTCGTCTGCTGGTGTCCACTTCTTAGTCAGTCTTCGGTAATTAAAATTTCGGAAAAGGATCAGCAATAATTAAGGTAAAACGACAACTGGCCGTCTATCGATTTGTCCCAAATCATCATACATCACATTATTAAAGAACTTAAATTATGAAGATCTATGACCACCACATTGATAATACTGCTATGAGCTTGTTTTATTATTAAATTATTGACAATGCTTGTGCAGCAATAGCAATTAGGTCCGTGTATTTGGGTTATCAAAGAAAATGTTCATTTTATCTTTGTAGAGCTGCATAAGCAGTGATTATAGTTTTCATATTGATTCACGATAGTACAGCTCGTAATAATTATTTTGTAACTGTAAGGTTACGCGACAGTGTTTTATTAGTCTCCAATTCTAAAGTAACATTTATTATTACCGTATAATGTAAATTATTCCTATTTGTTTATTCTGTTACAATCTGTATGCAAGGTTCATTAAAAAAACAAAGAGCAGTGAATAATATTATTATTTTCACTGCATTTAAGTTATATGAGTAACATAACTGGATCTAAAAATAATATATTGTTTAAAAAAATCACTACAAAAGTATGTTTATATGAATAAGTAAATCGCAAATTTTCGCACGGGTTATCGCATTTCATGTGATTGTTTGTACACGAGTTATAGATGCCTATATGTAATATAAAGGCTATGGCATGAGAAATTGCGAAAAAATAAGAAAGAGGTAAACCAGTGTAAGTTATGGAAGCTGGACTGTCGCATTGCCGTCATTACAAACGTTATTTTATTTACAACACAAAGGATATATAAAAATCTATAAAGTATATCTTCACATTCTTCCCAATACGAGGTTAGACAGTTTCAGATAATTAAGTGTTTCAACCTAATTTTCATCAAAGACATTTTAACAGGTCTTTTATGTCTAGGCCAACGACGTAAATCGTACATAAGTTTTGAAAAACTCATTTGTACGAGCCTACGATCTGGAAATCGACCTCGGATCTTTACGACTCGACTTCCGATCACCCAACCACTCGGCTATTGTGAATTCATATAATACAACGATTTATAGACAACAGTAAAGTTCTGCTAAATAATGAGCTCGCTAATTGGATATGACCTTGTAATGTCAACACCTTGTACTACGAATGTGAAGCACCAAGAAAAAAAATATTTTACGTAACAAACAATTCCATTTATTAAAAGATAACAACGGATACTATCGAGGATTATTATATCCAATCATGATTTCTTTAGGTAGGGACTTAAATAATAATTTTACTTCCGTTTATTCTAATTACTATGTGTAAACAGTTTGTCTCCTTATAAGATACGAAGAGAAATCATGAATGCCGTCATACTTATAAAAAATGTATAATTTTTTATAAGTAACATTTTCAAAATTTTGTAACATATGCGCAGCAAACAAGCTTGCGTCTCTCCTGGTGGTACTTAAGCAATTAACACCTATGTACATTCCCAATATCGGATTGCAAAATGATGAGCTGTTTTTATCCGAGATATTGGCTAATCCTTAAAAAATGTTAAGCTCGCAGTCGAAACCTCCGAACGCAACTCGTATTATGTAATTACTCGTATATTGAGAGCCGATAATTTGTCATTGTCGTATGTTTTTTATGTTGGGTGATCGGAATTTGAGTCAAGAGACTCGAGTTCGATCCCCAAGTGGCAGACTCGTACCAATGGGGATTTACGAAAACTTAGATATACGATGTCGTACCAACTAGGCCACCAGAGCTATGTAGCCGGTCCATTGCCACTTCTGATCCTTACGGCTATGTCGATTACCCTAGTTCTTCGTTACGGCTTCTATTTCGCAGAGAAATACCGTACATAGCACCCTTTCCATAGCACGTTGAGCAACTTTGTGCTTCCTCATCTCTATTTATCAGGTAATATTTGTTCGATTAAACATTTTATGACAATTTGCAATTATGTACTGTTTGTATAATATATTCTTTGTACAGAATGAATGCAAAGTAAAATTTATTAATAGAACTATATTGACTGAAAGATATTACACTTGTTCTGTTCAAGCCGACTGACTGATACATTGTCCCACTAGTGTTGGAAGCTTGTATATTGTAGTGCTGGTCCTAATAAACAAAATTAGGAAAAGAAAGACAAAGATATTCAATGCCACTAAAATTTTATTGTTTTACTATATTATATAACATAATCATTGCCCATAAATCGTTATCTTTGTAATTGATATTGTAAAAATTTTTGTGGGGTCTGTATGTATTTATTTATTTTTTCCGAGTAATAATTCAAAGGTTTAGATTTTAATACTAACTGTATCTTAGATATAGTTTTCATCTGACGACCCCATAGCCTAGTTGGTAGTAGTTACCCTGCCATCGAAGCAAACGATTACAGGTTCGCATCCTACCAGAGGCAAATATCTCAGTCATGTATATAAATATTAATATTTATCCATGTAAATATGTATGTAATTATATTGTACGGAGGGAATAAACCTAAAGATATTTTTTATCATTTTTACACATTCGCAATACTTGTGGAGGCGTCTAGACAAATTTCAGTCCTATCGTCCGATATTTCTCCGAATCTTCTTCGGGACAACTTGACAGTGGGTTAGTTTGTCGCCGTCTGATAGATCAAGCTAACGATATAATTCGTACGTAAGTTTCGCAAAAACTTATTATAATCAGAAAAATCCGAGGATTCGAATTCCGAACACCCAGCCAACTCGTCTATCGTGGTTTGATATGTTAATTATTGCCATTCCTTTTTAGTCTCCGTGACAGAGTGTTTTAAGTTTATTTTTATGTTTCTTAATCTTTAAAGGATTTATCTTCCTGCACTATAACCCTAATTAATCTGCACTTTAATCAAAGAAAGACTAATCTTATAATTATCGTTTCTTTAATCATTCTTGTTACATGCGTTACTTTGTAAAAAACAAACGCATCGTGAACCATTTAATAAAAAATGTGTGGAATTGTAAGTGGTGTAACAACTTTGGTGGTAGGGGCAGTTTTGGTTGTCACGAGTGCGGTGGTAACATTTGTTGTAGTTCCTGGTGTAATTGAAAACATGATTTTGGATGTAAGTATTTTTATTTAATATTTCATTCATCATCCCTTACCTGGATTTACTTAAGATAGTTTTTATCAAATATCGCAGTACAAATATGTCGTCAAAGGAAAATTTCATTATGAATTCCCGCTTTTATGAAAACATGGTACACAAGCCTATTGAACACTGCTTATAAATCATTAAGTAACCAGGAAGTGACATTACACACTATAAAAGAGGCACTCTACCGGTGCCGGAACCACCACTGATTCTATTACTGAGAAAATTACAACCCACTACCGGATTGCATTACGGTCGCCGGACATTAAAAATCCTACGATATTTTTCAAATAATCTTCAATAACATTGAGTAAACTTTTTAAATTATTTTTGATCACACCTTATAATTTTCTATCAACCAATTGCACAAATTATAAAAACACATTTTGGTACCTTTATTTTGACAACCATTGTTTGTTGTAATAAAATAAATTTAATAGGGATGTACAAATCCCAGTGGCACAGTACTTTGTTTGCATCTATACCACTGTCAGTGCTTGATTAATAATTATTAATCAAGCACAGACAATTAAGTCTCTTTGACCCACCTTCCACCGAAGATATTTTCGGGACAACGTGGCAGGTGGTAAGCCCGTCGCCGGCCCGTGGCTTTATGTCCAAGCCAACGATTTTATTCACACATAAGTTTTTGAAAAACCCACTGGTACGAGCCTGCCATTTGGGGATCGAACTCGGGTTTCTTGACACGAATTTCCGATCACCCAACCACTTGGCTATCGTGACTCTAAAATATTATTTTTAAACTAAGAATCCTAAGCTTGGAAATTATTATCTATTTCTATTTTTTATTGTTTATCTATTTTATTTATTTAGGCATCACTAATACAAAATCTTTCTCAACTAATACAAAGTCTTTCTCAGTTGGTATTGATTAACATACTTATAATGATAACTCAATGAAAAGATAAACTCCATAAATGTTATGATACATATTCGTGTTTTAGGAGGTGGTGCTATTAGAGGATTCAGAACAAATGGAAAGATTCGTCGATGTGCCATTTCCTTTAAATTTCACAGTAAGACTGTTTAACATAACCAATAGAGAAGAAGTGCTGGCCGGAGGAACGCCTGTGGTATCTGAAGTTGGGCCTTATGTTTACAAGTGAGTATCCTTAGCTTTACACAGGTGTCACTTTTAGAGAATTTATAAGAATTATTAGAGATGGATATTAGATATTTTACAGAAATATTAGAATAGATTTTTATAGAGGTATTAGAATAGAGATATTTATTTAATTAATTAACGATCTCTGATTCTCCCTGCAGGATATATACCAACTCCGTTACTACACCATAAGCACCACGCTTCGCAAACGGATAGGCGACCGCAGAATAGTGACCTAATAGTGACCTGACGTTTGAAACAATACTGCCTGTCAATCTTGTAAATGATTATCCCTTGTAATGTTTTGTAAATGGTTATCTCTTAGCTGACTCTTACGACACCCACAAATAGAAAAGAGAAATTTAAATTTAATTTTAAATTTAATTTCTGGTCTATATCTGCTGAAATACGAATTTAAAGAGCCGGCTCTGTAACTCATAGCCATTGCGTTGCATTAATCGAGCTCTTTGAGCTATCTATATATCGAAGCAGAAACTCAATGACTTACTTGTAATGCGAGTGTAATGTAATTGACGTTAATGATAACCGAAAAGGTAATTTCATCTTTTGGTTTGTTTTTTTTTACAGTAAATGGTAATAGATTCATTACATTGCAGGTTGTATCAAAGCAGAGTAATAGAGAGTATAGAAGAGGACGCTATTACGTACAGGATACATGATCGCTTCGAATTTGATCCCGTGAGCTCGTACCCCAACACAGAAAATGATACTGTGACAATCGTCAATGTGCCCTATCACGTAAGAAATAAGCTTGCGATTTAATTTTTCCAAAAATGAATTATTTATATTGGATTTCTTGTTTATTTAAGGTATAAATACGTAAGTACTTACAATATCTTAATTTTCAATACCAACCTTCAAAAAAGGATAGAATTTTTTGTTTGGTAACTGTTTCGCCAGAAACCAAACTCATACTTATTTATATTAATTACCCCAAAGTAGCCTTTCGCATGCATTTTTATTGATTTTAAAGCGTTTATATGGTATACTAGACGTTTTTTCATCACTCTAAACTTACTGATGAGTGGACTAATTTAAAGGCTATTGCAGTGCTTTCATTAAGATAACCTAAAAACAAATACAGTTCATATAAAATAAAGGTACTCTAGACATTACAAGAACTAAATCACGAATTCATTGACCCTGAGTGAGGCGATTCTATGTACATATTGAGGGTTATATAGGAAACGTTGTAGTAACAGAACTAAATATTTATAATGTGTACAGACAAGTAACTATACGCCAATTCTACTAAACATATACCAATTATGTAAAACACTTAAATGTAAATTTATAAAAATTTGTTACTAAGCCGTAACTATCAGCTTATAAAATAATTAATTAGATACGTATTTATAGTACATGTAATTCATACGCACTAAGATATCCGAATTATTTACTAAAGATAAATGATTACGTTGTTTCACTGATAATAATTATATTGGCAATAAGAAGAAATCGGAATTTTCATTAGCGATACTTGGAAGGGAATGAAAATAGCTATTATTTAGTATCGGCTACTATTTGTTATATATAGTCCTAGTGTTGAGTATGACACTATTTATAAAAGAGTTTGTAAGAGCCTCTATTTGTAATGAGCCCGAGCGGTTTTGAACCTCAGCAACACAAATAAATATATCAGCATGTGTATGTTTGTAAAAGGTGCGATTCAATACTACAACGTATAAGCGCCACACATATTACAGTACAACAACTAATTGAGTATTAGGTCGATGCCACGACGCTTCGCTCTGAAGTCAGAATTGATTACTATCTAATATTTGCATTCAGCATCAGTGGTGAACTTTGTAATAATTATTTCAAACTGCGTTTTCCTCACATTCAAGTTTTCGATTCATAATTATTTGGGAATAACATCTTAAAAACAAGAATCGGGGTTTTTTATTATTCGTCTTACTATTTAAACTAATTCCGAATATGTTTCAAAGGTGGTTAGCTTAAGGATATATTTCTAATGTGATCCATTGTATTTATACGAGTATGAACCAAGAGCTATGTTGTATACATATTAAATATGTTATAGCTAATCAATGTTTGGCTGGCGTTAATGACACTGTGGTTAGGATTGCATTGCGAATATTGATTTGCGATAATATATGGTATACTAGACGTTTTTCATCACTCTAAACTTACTGATGAGTGGACTAATTTAAAGGCTATTGCAGTGCTTTCATTAAGATAACCTAAAAACAAATACAGTTCATATAAAATAAAGGTACTCTAGACATTACAAGAACTAAATCACGAATTCATTGACCCTGAGTGAGGCGATTCTATGTACATATTGAGGGTTATATAGGAAACGTTGTAGTAACAGAACTAAATATTTATAATGTGTACAGACAAGTAACTATACGCCAATTCTACTAAACATATACCAATTATGTAAAACACTTAAATGTAAATTTATAAAAATTTGTTACTAAGCCGTAACTATCAGCTTATAAAATAATTAATTAGATACGTATTTATAGTACATGTAATTCATACGCACTAAGATATCCGAATTATTTACTAAAGATAAATGATTACGTTGTTTCACTGATAATAATTATATTGGCAATAAGAAGAAATCGGAATTTTCATTAGCGATACTTGGAAGGGAATGAAAATAGCTATTATTTAGTATCGGCTACTATTTGTTATATATAGTCCTAGTGTTGAGTATGACACTATTTATAAAAGAGTTTGTAAGAGCCTCTATTTGTAATGAGCCCGAGCGGTTTTGAACCTCAGCAACACAAATAAATATATCAGCATGTGTATGTTTGTAAAAGGTGCGATTCAATACTACAACGTATAAGCGCCACACATATTACAGTACAACAACTAATTGAGTATTAGGTCGATGCCACGACGCTTCGCTCTGAAGTCAGAATTGATTACTATCTAATATTTGCATTCAGCATCAGTGGTGAACTTTGTAATAATTATTTCAAACTGCGTTTTCCTCACATTCAAGTTTTCGATTCATAATTATTTGGGAATAACATCTTAAAAACAAGAATCGGGGTTTTTTATTATTCGTCTTACTATTTAAACTAATTCCGAATATGTTTCAAAGGTGGTTAGCTTAAGGATATATTTCTAATGTGATCCATTGTATTTATACGAGTATGAACCAAGAGCTATGTTGTATACATATTAAATATGTTATAGCTAATCAATGTTTGGCTGGCGTTAATGACACTGTGGTTAGGATTGCATTGCGAATATTGATTTGCGATAATATATGATATATGAATATATGTTACCGCTAATTGTGTGTGATTCGACGGGCTATTTATATACCATGAGTATTGTATATTCTTATATATCAGTGAATATTCTTATATATGAAGTCATGATAGCCGAGTGGTTGGATGGTCGGAATTTCGAGTCGAAAGACCCGAGTTCGATCCCCAAGTTGCAGGCTCGTACCAATGAGTTTTTTAAAAACTTACGTACGAATTATATCGTTGGCTTGGACATAAAGACTGATCCTGACTGTCCTGAAAATATCTTCGGTGGAAGGTGGGTCGAAGGGACTTAATTGTCTAGACTCGACCTCTGTCTACCCCTGTATTGGAAATTGCGTGAAGATATATTTTTTTAAATATCATATTACCTACTCGCTAATAATCTAACCTATATTAGGTAACAGATATTATGATGAGAAATATGTTTTTCCCAAATAATCAAGTTTCTCTTGTATGATAAAGTTAGACTTATTTGCCTGATTCATTACGTGCGTTATTATCATTACAAGGTTTGTATCAAAGAGAATTTTGGAGATTATCTTTTTCTGTTGAGATAATGTCGATAGCAGATATAATGATCAGAGCACAGACGAACGTTTTTTCCTTCTTTTTCGTCTGTTATAACATTAATTTATTTACGATAGAGAATAATTTTATTGGCATTTATAAGAATTCTAACATCGAGTTTTTATTCGGCAGTGGTCTATGTCTTAAAGTAGATTTATTCAAGCTTTCCTTCTTTTATTTACTATCTTTCTTGATAAATACTACTTTATTACCCTAGTGACTGCAACCTTACATTACCATAACGGATAGATAATTTATAAATCATTTAAAACATATTTTTTAAAATATTTCTACACTATAGTCACGATAGCCGAGTGGTTAGGTGGTCGGAATTTCGAGTCAAGAGACCCGAGTTTGATCCCCAGGTGGCAGGCTCGTATCAATGGGTTTTTAAAAACTTATGTACGAATAATATCGTTGGCTTGGATAAAAAGACGGCGACTAGCTCACCACCTGTCACGTGGTTCCAAAAATATCTTCGGTGGAAGGTGGGTCGAAAGGAATTAATTGCCTAGACTAGACCTCTGTCTATCCCCGTATTGGGAATTGCGTGAAGATATTTATTTATTTACTTTATATTTCTAAACTATAAATCTGAGTATAACCGCTGCGATCGCCAACCCGCTTGCTAAATGTTGCGATTACGACAATCCGTGTTTACGAGGTCCATGTTATTCAGTGAATTTTTACCGTAAGTCATAGTCACACAGAAAAATGCAATAAATCTGAGCAGAAAGTAATTATGAACAAAAACGTTGAATAAAAACTCTCTCTCATACCTACATAAAATTCAATTTAAAAATCCCTGTTGACTCTATAAACAGACCCCGCGCTTTATTGCGTCAGTTTGCACTGGCCGGTACACTTTTATTAAGCTAGAGTTTGGATATATTGGTTAAAAAAGACAAACACTTCCCATTAAAATCAAATCTTGATCTACGTAGTGGTTGTGACTTTCTACTGCTACGCGTATTTCATTGTAATATATTAAAATTAAAAAATTGTTATATGACGGTACAAGAAAACAATGGTGGAAAACAGTTGCAACACTATCGTGGTAATTGTAGTAACAAATCTATAGTAACTCAAAGGTTGCTCCTCGTCATCGGTCTGATTAATTTTAATCTATATTTATTTAATGCCGCCATCATTCGGTAGCTAAAATTATTGCAAAACTTCGTCAAATTCTTAATCTGTTTCATCACACGTCATGCATTTATCAGATGTCCTGATACAAACATGTTGTTATCAATGTTTAATTTTTTTTAAATTGTTACCACTTAAACCTGTTAACTGACGCGCCACTCATTATTTCTTTCACTTCAACTCATTAACTTTGTTTCATTTCATTGATTGTTATTTATGTTATAAATACTTTTTAAGTCATAAAATTTTCACAATAACCCACGAAAGTATCTAGTGTCCGGCAAGTGTGACATTCTAACCACTATAATCCGTATATAATAATAATAAGTGAGTTTCTGTAATAGGAAAAGATGACACTGAATTGCAATATAAATGATTTTTATTTCAATTTATCTATTTTAACTATCTATTTATAACTACATTATAGATATATTGACGACTATATTTACATATTTATATATTTACATATGTAGTGTAGTAGTATTATTTCGTATACACGTAATTTAATTGTTATGTCCTTAATATATAAATAATATATCTTTACGCAATTCCCTTCGGTGGAAGGTGGGTGACCCCTGGTCACCCACCTTCTACCGAAGATATTTTCGGGACAACGTGACAGGTGGTGAGCCCGTCGCCGTCTTTATGTCCAAGCCAACGATGAAATTCGTACATAATTTTTGAAAAACTCATTGGTACTGCCACCTGGGGATCGAACTCGGGTCTCTCGACTCGAAATTCCGACCACCCAACAACTCGGCTATCGTGACTAATGCCCTTAATATATATACAAATTTGTATATTCGTAAAAAATATGACGTACTTTGTGAGTGCGGTTGACACACGTTGATTCTCTATGACCCATTTAAAATCACGTACTTTCATATCCCGACAATGATACATTTTAACATTTAATATTTTATCACAATGTAGAAAATCTCTTTATCTAAATAATTCTACATAATTTTTTTATCACAAATTGGATTAATATTTTTTTTAAATAACACTTTTTTTCTTAATTTTATCGTTTTTTCAGGGTAACAGGTGAAAGATGTGTTGCTCATATTTCCTTCTCCCCTATTTTTATTATATAGGCATCACAGCGAAGTTGATGAAGAAGAAATCGATGTATAGTAACGCCACCAGAGGTGATTGAGACAAAAGACTTGTTATCGATGGCTTGTTATCGATGTCACTTAAAAATAGTGACATTTTTAATATTAAGCTCGCCGGTGAAGCGCGGTGTGTAGGGTCTACTAGGTCTAGTAGTCTAGTAGGTACTGTGATTGCCTATCATTATGACCCGAGAAAATGTAGAAAAAGTGCTTTTTCTACATTGAACCGTCCCGGAATCGAACCCGGAACCTCAAAGATAGGGCATTGAAAACTGGTGTGTTCATGACTCGTCTACGTCAATTTACGGATAATATATATCATTTTTTATTTTTCTTATATTGTTTTTAACTTATAACATTTTAAAAAAACTACAAAGAATTATGAATAGATGAAATGGTTTTTCGTTTTATTTAAATACAAAAATTATTTGGTTAACAAGTACAATTTTGTATCCTTCATGCCTTCGACAGTGACAAATAACATCTGCATCAAATGGAATTTGGATAAAGAAAACAAAACTAAATAAGGAAAGAATCAAGATATCTGTTCACAAAATTTTACTCGTTTTTATTTTATTTTATGTTTAGTGCATCGCTCCTCTTTGCCAGATAAAAATTATTTTCTACTCACGATTCGTCCACTTTTTGTTACTTTTTGTTACATGCGGTATTATTTTTTATTATTATTATTTTTAGACGACTTCCGGCCGACAGGCATGCACACCGTTTTTCATGGTGGCGCCAGCTCAACCAAAAGAACTTTAGCTACTTTCTTTGCTTCCTTTCCTTTGCTAATTACTTCCTATCACATATATTGTTCTGATCCATTATCAGAGTAATGTATGTAATTTTTAAATTCAAGATGGCGGACATGGAGTTTTTGATTGGATTTGAATATTGTCATTAGTTTCTTAGTAAACATCCCGGAGGAACCTAGAAAATGACGCCCACGTTTTTTTCAATAATTTGGGTTCCGCCATATTTAAAATTAATTACTTAAGTATATCAATAGTAGATAATAAAGTTACATTTCTGTCAATTATTTTTGTTATAACAACTATTTTAATAATTAATATTACAAGTATTGCAAATTAATCGCGACTTTTATATTAACTGCAGAAACTATGATGGATGATTCAGGAAATATTAAATTCAAATACAACACAAAAATGTTTGGCGTCACATTTTCATACTCCAATCAACTCCATACTTCATACTCCCTGAGCATTTTTTGTTTATATTTTGACATTCTTTCGCTATGTCTTAAATTTCACTAATTGCAAAGACATGTTCTATTTTTATCCCTATCTATGTATATAACTGCGTATGAACTAATTTTTCTTTTCTCGGGAAATTATCTCACACGTTGTATAACCATTTTTTAAATACAAATCAAAATGAGTTCTTAAAAATCATGCTTTACACCTCTACCATAGAAACCGTGCTACTTTAAATACTTTTATCTCAATGTGCACACAAGAACGCGAATAATTTGTTTACTCAAAGAATCTGTCATGACTTTAATATTGGATCCATGTCATAATCAGTGTACTACTGACTGGTTTAATATAAAGATAATACAATAAAGCCGTATACATTGATTCAAAACGATTCACAATTTATTATATAATTGTTTTCAGTACTTTTGGATTATAATAAGTGAATTATACTATGCCTATTTATGATATTATATGTTTATTATATTATTATTGTACGCTTTTACACTTTCTGTACGTCTATTTACTAGACAAACGCTTGCTTGTTCAATTACATATCCTTTCATCGCCCATATGCCTGTATCAACTCGGTTCTACCGAGATACAAGGAGCAATATGCAGTAAATACATTTAATACCATTAATGCTCGACTTTGACAAAGCACAAACTGGTTATAGAATGTAATTGTTTGATTATCGATCTAATTAAATCAAATTGCCAACTCAATAACTATTCTAGAACTAGAAAAGGTTCTTTGTTGTTGAACATGCAAGTTACAAAGCAATTTGATCGCAAATTAAAAAGTTGTTAGAGCTATCATTTTGTAATTAAAAAAGTATCTTCGCTTGACGCAATTAATACCCATGTAATTATTTTTAATAAGTAATTACCTATTTTTTGTACGTAATTGAATTTTCTAAGATATGATCGAATCTAGTAATAGTGGAATCTATAATAGAATAGTAATCTAGTAGAATTTTTAACGTACATAACGGTCTTAATACCCGCTGCAGAACATAGGCCTTTCCTGTAAAAATTACTTGCTATAAAGTTCATGTACCGTGTTAGCAATCAAAATACTAGATCCAGACCCCTAAAAACTATGGCTCTGATGCAGCCTCATAGTTGCCTCTTACACAAAATTAATTAAGTTTTCCTACCGACGTTTAACAAGTGCTTATAACTTAAAATAAATAAATATAAATATCTTCACGCAATTCGCAATACAGGGGTAGACAGAGGTCAAGTCTAGACAATTAAGTCCCTTTGACCCACCTTCCACCGAAGATATTTTCGGGACAACGTGACAGGTGGTGAGCCCGTTGTCGTCTTTATGTTCAAGTCAACGATATAATTCGCCTGCCACCTGGGAATCAAATAATTGTCTAGACTAGACCTCTGTCTACCCCTGTATAGGGAATTGCATGAATATATTTATTTATTTTTAAAAATATATCTTTTTAAACATTTTTAAATACAAATCAAAATGAGTTCATAAAATCATGCTTTACATCTCTACCATAGAAACCGTGCTACTTTAAATACTTTTATCTCAATGTGCACACAAGAACGCGAATAATTTGTTTACTCAAAGAATCTGTCATGACTTTAATATTGGATCCATGTCATAATCAGTGTACTACTGACTGGTTTAATATAAAGATAATACAATAAAGCCGTATACATTGATTCAAAACGATTCACAATTTATTATATAATTGTTTTCAGTACTTTTGGATTATAATAAGTGAATTATACTATGCCTATTTATGATATTATATGTTTATTATATTATTATTGTACGCTTTTACACTTTCTGTACGTCTATTTACTAGACAAACGCTTGCTTGTTCAATTACATATCCTTTCATCGCCCATATGCCTGTATCAACTCGGTTCTACCGAGATACAAGGAGCAATATGCAGTAAATACATTTAATACCATTAATGCTCGACTTTGACAAAGCACAAACTGGTTATAGAATGTAATTGTTTGATTATCGATCTAATTAAATCAAATTGCCAACTCAATAACTATTCTAGAACTAGAAAAGGTTCTTTGTTGTTGAACATGCAAGTTACAAAGCAATTTGATCGCAAATTAAAAAGTTGTTAGAGCTATCATTTTGTAATTAAAAAAAGTATCTTCGCTTGACGCAATTAATACCCATGTAATTATTTTTAATAAGTAATTACCTATTTTTTGTACGTAATTGAATTTTCTAAGATATGATCGAATCTAGTAATAGTGGAATCTATAATAGAATAGTAATCTAGTAGAATTTTTAACGTACATAACGGTCTTAATACCCGCTGCAGAACATTGGCCTTCCTGTAAAAATTACTTGCTATAAAGTTCATGTACCGTGTTAGCAATCAAAATACTAGATCCAGACCAAGTCAACGATATAATTCGCCTGCCACCTGGGAATCAAATAATTGTCTAGACTAGACCTCTGTCTACCCCTGTATAGGGAATTGCATTAAAAAAATGTTTAAAAAGATATATTTTTTAAAAAATATATCTTTTTAACATTTTTTTAATGCGTGTCTTGGCAATTCGGCTTTCATCGTATTTCTAGCCAGTAATTTGCAATTTCATCAAACTACATTCACCACCTTACTGTAATGTTTGAAAACCAGCTTTGTAATGTTTATTTTTAATTTATTTGGACCGCTTGCCAATAATTGTTTTACCTGCGTACTATGTCTACGACATTTGATATTTTCAAATATTTTTGAAAGTAGTATTGTGTTTAGTACTATTATTATTACTAATATTAAAAAAAAATTTTAAGTTTTTTGCAACAATTGTTTTATGAAAGGTATGATTAGTGTAAATAGGGCAACACGTCATTTCAGCCTCAGGGTGAAAACATATTCTAAACTCTAATTTGATATTTTTGGCGGGTAAAATAATTGTTTCTTTCATTATTGGGAATATATTCAATAAAATAATTATTGTTATAGTATCATAATGCCATAGGGCGTCGAAGTAAATTCTTAAGAGGATGGCTGAGGTAAAGCCTTAAAAATATTTAAAAATTAGATTTAGGCAGATTGAGGGATAATCGTCTAGAAAAATAGAGGTCCCTAGTTCGATTGCCTACTTCGATAGATTCCTAGTTCGGTTTGAATGCCGGCACCCGGCATTTTTATTAAAAACACTTT
This sequence comes from Sericinus montela, assembly GCA_029286605.1. Taxonomy (NCBI): domain Eukaryota; kingdom Metazoa; phylum Arthropoda; class Insecta; order Lepidoptera; family Papilionidae; genus Sericinus; species Sericinus montela. The sequence continues at coordinate 488,674 of JAGSMR010000083.1, read as the reverse complement.
TCCTATCTTGTCTCGGGTTAAGTGTGTTTGAGACACCATTGTTATCATGTGTTCATTGTTACCGATTCCATGCTTTAGCTACTTACTTTACTCACTCTAGTGTATGTAATGTTGTGTCTATCTATGTGTTAATGTATCTAAAAACAATGTTGGGTAGCAGTGTCCATTGTGAGTGATGTTTGGTACAGACATCCGATACAAAGTACTTTTATGGTCTGTCGCAGCTTCTAAGTATACTTCATACTATTACATCTTGCATGACGGCCGTTACCAAGGTTCCATAGTATATTCAGTATTTTATAACTACATAAAATACATTCTAGAGAAAACTAAATAAAAATTGTGTTGATGTAGGTATCAAGATACTTACATCGACACAATTTTTATTTAGTTTTCTCTCGTGCACATGTTTAAACTTTTCAGTTTTACTATACCCTCTGGTTCTTATCGAGTACTTAATATACAAAATGTCACACGAGAACATCTCGTTTATTGCGTTCTATATGTAAATACACGTTGATGTGTCGAGCTGGTGCGAAACGTGCCTCGGAAATTGCTATTGCGTTATAACACGAGCGAAATAAAAAGTCTTAAACTTTGTTCCAACAGTTTCTTAACATAGTATATGGGTAATGGGAAAAATTGTACTTCATTTATCACACCAGAGGCGTAACTTATTTACGTTCTCCGTCCTCGGGCAATCGAACTATGAAACCGTCGCCAAAATTCAATCTTTATTTTTTTTTTCGTTTCATATTTTTTTAAAAATTATTAAAAATCGTAAAATTAGAAGGCTGTAGGATAATTAGTTCAAGAAATTAATAGTAACTATTCGTGTTTAATTACAGCGAAAAAATGTATAACCTATAATCTTTCAAGTCTCATAGGAGTAAATAAGAGAAAAGTCTAGAAAATCACAATAGATACAGATAGCATAACTACCTCAAAAATGCTACAAGAAAATTAAGCGGACTTTTAATGGGTAGGTGTGTTTTAACTGTAACTAATTTATTTGTCTAGTGCGGAGTTTATTAGAAATCTTATTATCAAATATATTGATATTTAAACCTTGAAACTGGAAACAGCCGCGCAATTGATTAAATAAATAAAACAAATATCTTCACACATTTTCCCAGTACAAGGGTAGACAGAGGCCTAGACAACGAAGTCCTTTCGTCCCACCTTTAACTAGGCTATCGGATCATACTATTTTTCGTAATAGATTCCAGAACAACCTTATTACAAAATGTATGTGTATGTACAAAGTGGTATTAAATATTAGGTTAAATATGACTTTTGGCTCACTTGCCAAAATTTATGTTGGTATGTCTGTAATTAAATAATGCATCTTTTCGATCCTTACACTATAATTTTTTGTTTACATATTTTTGTGAATTTAAGTCAATTAATTTCAGTTAGTAAATTTAACTTTCTGTCATGTTACTAAATATTACATATGAATGTCGAATATACATTTAATAGATATTTTTTTTTAAATAACAAAAAATATTTCCTGTCGGGTGGTGGCGCCATTCTCTTAAGAGAATTTTATTAATCATTTAATTCTTATAATTTTAAACCATTTTACCTAATTGCTATGACATAAATCATTTCGGTGAGACTAGCCTTGAACTTTCGTGGTATATTTAAATATTCAACTGTTTAGTATGCGGTATAAAAAAACACAAACGCATTATTAGTTCTAAGAATTGCGTTACTCTTATTAATACGGGCTCAGAGGCATTAAATCTATTCGTTTTTTTATTTGTAAACTACCATGCATACTTGAAAACGTACTTGTGTGACAACGTAAGGATTTATTTTTTCCTACTTTTTTTTCTAGTAAGTATCGTAAATGGCGGCTGAGGGATAATGGTAATTCGTTTAGAGCAATGGCGGTATAACCATTCGAAATATGTCACACAGAACTTAAGTAGAACACAGTACAAAGATGCTGTTACTGCAATCGCCAATTCGCTTACCAGGTGAAAATATCATAGCATACCTTTCGTTTCGGACATATCTATGTACTGCAATGACTTTTACTAGTCGTTTTTGTAAATAACAGTTACAGATATATACTTTTTCATTTATAGATATTGTTTTTATGTAAAATTATAATGTTCCAGTCCACATGCAAAGCCATTTATTTTTGCTCACACAGTTAATGTTATATATAATTTAATAATAACAACTCTGTAATAATGAATTTCCGCAAAATACCGCCTGAGGCTATCGACTCTAACTTTGCCTAGGTATCGTCTCGTTCTTTACTAGATGCTTACATATAAAAAAGCTGCGTAGTAACTGTTGAGTTCCTGATTCAAACGTTTAGCGCGATCAATCACTGGCTACAAGGCATTCCATTAGTCCTTAAGGATGAAAACGCAACTGTAGACCTCCTTCGTAACCTCTTTTAATCGTTTTCTAGATGTAATGGTCTGTAGTAGTCACGTACCATCCGGTGATGTGTTAGATCGTTTAGCTAGGCATCTAATCTCATACCTAAATAGAATTTGGTTCAAAAGAAAAGATCTCGGCAACAGGGTCAACTTTCGGACTAGTTTTCTTCTGGCAGACCCATGATTCGCTGCCATATAACGAAGTGGGTACCAACACAGCGTTTTGTATCGCAAGGCGAGCACTTTGACTAACGCAGTCAGTGCACCATTGACTTTAGTCTTGGCAGCCACACGCATCTCCACATCTTCTGTCCCGGTTAAAAGCGCTTCCAGTTAAATTCATTCACCTGTCACCAATTTCATACACCTGTTCTAGACATTCTTGTAAAGTGTAAACATTACCCTTATTTCATACTTCGCACTCTCTTCGTCCTTTTCAAATAACAGAACCTTAATTTTGTTAGCATTCGAAGCTCTACTTTTATATTCATTTCTCATACATGTGAGTAATGACGGCAGTTCCCATTGCACCTTTACAAACAGAAAATCAGAGCACCATCAGCATATAACAGACAATTTACTTTCCGGTTACCTGATTTCACAACCAAACAACTTTCATCTTTTGTAAATATCTGTCGAAATACAATATGAACAACAGGGAAGACATATCACAACGCTGTTCTACACCTGTTTAGACGATAAACATGGCCGACAGGTCATGTCCTACCCTTAGAAGCCCTTAGTGGTGGCCACTCCACAAAAGTATATAAAATCTTTTATTTTTTTATTTTTACTTTTTTTATTTAATTTGCTGCCAGAAGTTTTTCTGTAATCATGCGGAGAGACAACACTTGATTCGTCATCCATAAAAACGTTTCCATTTTTTTTGCATCCTACGCATCAAAACTTTCGTGTAAAATGCTACTGCTAAATTGGTGTGTATTTGCTAAACCAATTAAGCAACAATGACCGCAGATCGCCAATCATTCGAGATAGTAACTCTATCTTGTCCCGCAGCCTTACCATATTTCAAACTTTGTATCGTACCTTATTACTGATGACCTCAGTATCATCCAAGTCCGAGTCTGGTGTACTGGTTACGGCTACACCCTCGTATACTTTCACTAAGATCATCACGCGCATATATTTACTATAAAACTTACTCCCTCACTGCATGACGTCCAATGCTTTAACTTAACCAAAATATAGATTAAAAGTTAGTAATCCTTAATTAGGAAAACCAAAAAAATTTACCACAACGATTGCCATGACAGTCTAAAAACTAATAACATATCTTCAATACTGCATTTTTAAGAAAATATTTCGTTCGAAAATAGTTTGGGCGTCTGGATACAACGTATTTACAAACACTTTTGGGTGCAAATGCAACAAACTATCAAAATTTCAATTTAATGCATTGACTACTATTCAAGTTTTGCAGCCACAAGCATACAGATTCTGATTAATATATAAAGGCACTAAGATCACTTTGACACACTATAATAAAACAAATTATATAAAAGCATAAATTACAGTTGTAATTTATTAAAGGCAAGTTAAAGGATTCAGCAATTAAAAAATTTTTCCTCAATAGCTACTGTTATCTAAGAGACAGCGCTATAATTATGGTTGGGAAATGTAAATTATAATAGCAAAGACTTTTCAGACTGAAGAGTCTATTACGTAAGGAAATCTGTTTTCAGATAAAGCGGTATGAACGCAATCGTTTTTAGTTCTCAGAACCTTAGAGCATTCAATTAGCCCTCATAGCGTCTCCTCGGATCGCCGGGTTTTATTCTCGCTTCATAAAATGAATTGCATAACGAGACGCTCACTATTATTTTAACAGAAAATTCTTGTTATCTAATCTATGTAATAATAATTTTAATTTTTATCATTGTTTTTTTTTCTTTTCTGTTATATTTTTCATTTCTGTTATATCTATTTTTTATATAGCGCCGGCGGTTACAACTATGTATAACACTTGCATTCGCTACCAACTGATATCCAAATAATTATCTCAGACATACCAGACCAAACCAAGTGACTACGGAAAGCTAATAGTCTCGAACTGCCGTCAACAATTCACTTGTCGACCATAGTATTTAGGTAAAATCTTTTTTATTAGAGAAGATTTTTTCTGTGTAGTAGCAGTAAACACTGGCAGCAAATCGATCTATTGAGTTTTTTTAACTAATTCGTTATATTACTTTTTTTAAAAGATGTATTCCATATTTTAATTACCTTCCTCCTTCGTCTTATATTTGAATTATTGAATATTGATATTAAAAAGTAGAGGAGTAGTTTTGTAACAATATTCTAGTTTAGCTATACCTAAATTAGCTATTTATTAGCTCAATGAAGAAGCGAGAACAAACAATTCGAATTATGAAATTTTACTTTCTTTACATTAAGTCATTTTCAGTCAGCATTATTCCGTTACATCGTGGTTACCTGATTAGATGTGTGGGTTAGTGTATTCAACCTATTTTCTTTGTCTTTGTTCTTTAACAGTGTGTTTGTTTTGTACTGTGGTCGTGTTTGATGTGTAATTAAATGCGGAGTTAGTTGTTTTATTTCAATGAATTCATTTTATATGCTTCCATTATAAGCCTCTTTTCTGACTACGTTTATATATTTTAAATTGCTTAAGTAATATTCAATTTTGCCTAAGTAAATCTCTGAAAACAAAAACTCAAAAAAGAATATCAGTATTTAAAATGTGCCTGAATTATTTTTTACTATTTAAACAAAAATATCTCTCTCCCTCTCTCTCTCTCTCTCTATCTATCTATCTCCTCCATTTCTAACAGAAGGTATATTTTTCCTATTAATTTGTATTTATCTTTTTTTTTATTCTCATATCATTTTTTTCCGACTCGATCGACTCATAATTTTTTTCTTTTTTGTAAATTCCTGGATTGCTATATGAATATAAGGTCATCCTTTGTTATCCAATTTTTGACACTTATGTTTTATATTTTTTTTTCCTTATTTGGAGTGCAATAAATTATTTTATTATTATTATTGGGATATTTATTTACATATTAAAATATTATTATTTATATATTTATTAATAAGAGTTGAAACAATCATTCGAATATTGGATTAAATTAGATATTCGAAGGCTGCAAAGCCATTTGACCCCACATTGAGAAAATTAGAGGTGTAATCATGGCGTATAGATTTGCCGCAAATTTGCCTATTCAATCACGCTATTATCCGAAAATTCGGGTGTATTAGACAGAATAAGGGCGATACATGGTTCTTGAATTTATAAATGTCACGGGGTCAAAGCCTGTTCGCAGAAGTTGTTTTCTTTTATAAAATTAGATTAATTCAGAATTTCTTAATTTTATTTTATTTAACATAAATTTCCTTCGCCATAACAATAATCCAAATTTGATCAAGTAGGTCAGTTTCAAAATACTAACGATTGAAATCCAATATTGTTAAAATATTAAAGCACCGTAGAAAAATTTTTTATATTCGCATTTTTGCCATTCAATCAATTAAAAGCACTGCACGGATTTAAATCCAATTTGCAGAAAGGTAGATTATGGGATAGCGTTGCTTTCAGCAATAACCACTTAGACAAATTATAAAGGTATTGTGAACATAACAGAAATTAAAAAGGGTAGTAAAATAAAAATATTTATCAACGAAGTGTCACTACTATATGATATGTCGGTACTATAAGAAGAAGATAAAAAAGGATTATATTTTGTATATCATTAGTACTATAAACTATATATTTGTTTTTACCGAGTGCTTATTGCGCAAGAATTTACAACTCCATTACTTCCAGACGCCCACGGGAAGTAAGAGGCGGATAAAGGTTAATTTCTTTGTGTACCGACGGAATACGGATACCTATAAAAATACAGACAAAAATTAGGCAGACAACAGGCAGGACCGTCTAATGTGCGTCTATGTATTGTCTGGTTCTGCAATCAACAATGCGCCGCTCACAATTACATCAAATCCTTCCTTACGTGAATGACCTATGTCCTGGAATAGACAGTAGTTTGTTTTTATTTGAAAAATTACTGAATTTAAATATTTGGTCATAGTCATTCTCAGCCATTTAAACAAACACAGGTATATAAATGCGGGTGACAAAGTAAGTGGAGAATTTAACATTTTATACCTATTCGTCATGTCTTTAAATAAATTACAATCAACTAACAAATAACACAATCTATTCATAATAATTATTGCCAGCATAAACATTGAAATTATTTTCTGTCTCTGTAAATTTGTTAATGAACATTTGAAAGAAACGACTCGTATATTGTACAACAGGTTCCAATACCGGTTATGAAGGAAGAACATCAAGTAGTTAGAAGCAAAATTTATTGCAATAATTATGTACAGTAATGTATAAAATACAATCATTTCCTACTTCATTTTAAGCTAATAAAGCGTTACGACTAGTAACATTTAGCAGACAGCCTAGCTGGCACATGTATTATTTAACGAATATTTTTATTTATAAAAAAAAACCGCAAAAAAGAAACCCTTCGTCGTATCACCTCGTTTTGAGAGCACTCCCCTGGTTGCCTCAGCCAGCATAGGAATCCTTGGCGTCGACATAACGAGTAACGTTCAGTTTCGCGGTCATTTGGAAGGGAAGGCCAAATGGACCTCTAAAAAGCTTGGCGTGCTCAGTAGATTGCAACAGTTCTTCATGCCAGCCCACCGCTTGCAACTTTATAAGGCGCAGGTTCGGCCGTACATGGAGTACTGTTCTCGTCTCTGGGCGGGGGCACCCCAGTGTCAGCTCCTTCCATTTGACCGTATCCAAAGAAGAGCTGCTCGAATTGTCGACGACCATACTCTATCTCATCGGCTAGATCCCCTGGCTTTGCGAAGAGATGTTGCATGTTGCTCTTTGCATTTTTTATAAAATCTACCACGGGGAGTGCTCCGAGGAATTGTTCGGATTAATCCCAGCCGGTGAATTTCGCCATCATACCTTACGGCATAACCAAAGATTTCATCAACACCACCTTGATGCTTGGCATTCCACCACAGTGCGTTTTTCGTGGAAATTTCTGCCACGCACTTGCACTTTGTGGAATGAGCTGCCGTCAGCGGTTTTTCCGGACCGATACGACTTAGGGACCTTCTAGAAAAGAGCCTATACCTTTCTCAAAGGCCGGCAACGCATCCGCTATTCCTCCGGTATTGCAGATGTTCATGGGCGGCGGTAATCACTTACCATCACGTGTGCCACCTGCTCGTTTGCCTCCCTCTACTATAAAAAAAAATTATTTACACACAAAACGTTTTTTTTATAAAATATGATACAAAGAGTTTGTATGATTATTTATTTAAGAATAATATTATTTTACCTTAAAAAATATAAAAGGAGTATAGGGTCAGAATTATTTTCATCAGATTCTTATTTTATCTTATTCTGTCAAATATCCATGATAAAATTTTAAATAAATCCGTAATTGAAATTTTGCGAATTTAAGTTCACAACTTATTACAATTTTGATAAAAAAAACATTTAAAAACCAAGTGGACTTTTATAAAAATATAAGTTTTAACAGTAAATTAACATTTGAAATCATTTAAACACATTTCCCATTTGTCATCAAACTTTCAATTTCATTCAAAATTCTCTCAGAAAATTACTATTTTTCACACAAAATTGCTATTTGTCACAGACATTATATTACAGAGTTCAGTATTATGTAATCAATAACGGGTACATTCGGTATAACTATACTCGAAACATAAGAAAACGCGGATTAGGATTTTTTTAGGCGGATAAAGACTAAAAAGTCACCATAGCCGAGTGGTAGGGTAGTCGGAATTTCGAGTCAAAAGACCCGAATTCAATCCCCAGGTGGCAGTCTCGTAACAATGGGATTTTCAAAAACTTATGTACAAATGTCGGTTGACTGATGACATGTAACTACGAAACCAACTCGGTAGTCACATACCATCATCACATGTCACGCATCCCAGTGGGAAAAGGTTTTAAAAATCTTGCATGCCTGAAAAGAGAAAGGAATTGAACATACTTATTATGCCATCACCTCCGTAATATTCCTATTACCTATCTATCTCCTTCTCCCCCCCCCCTCTCCCTCTCTCTCTCTCTCTCTATAGCTATAAATTATTAAAATGATATATTTAAAATTAAGAATAATTCACGTTATAAAAAAGACGAAATAAATATAAAAGTCGCGTAATTAAATTCCATCCCAGCACTTCAGAAGAGGTTTACAGGCATTGGATGTCAACTACTTTACTACGTAGAAACGATTCCATTCCACCAACAGCTACTTCAGCGAAATTAAAAACTATTGAACAACGAAATTTGTGAAAATTAATTTCGATCATGCAAAATTTTACGCAGTTAAATTGCTCTTTGTATAATTACGAAAATTAAATTATTGGATTACAAGTCATGATTTAATTTTAAATTCGTCATTAAATCGTTTGCAATTGATGTATAAAAATGTATTTAAAACTAGACTAGGACTGAAATAACTAAAAGCCTATTCCTTTGCCGACTTCACGGTGGTTTTGGTTGGTTCCGAACCATACAAAAAGAAACCTATCTTCTTACTTATAACTATCTTTATTTGTTCACAACGCAGCTATTTTATTTACAGAGCTTGCGTAACTCTCAAGCAAATAAAAGATTTGACCTTTTAACTATACGCCAATACATAGTAAGCTCATGCTGTATCCTTTGTCTTACTAAAACGATTTTAATAACTCTCACAGTAAAAAGAATTTTACATAAACCACCGAAAAAGTAAAAACTTAATCTTTTTTTCGTGGAATATTACCTCTATATTAAATATAGATCTCTTAACAAAACTTTTATTTCTTATGGAATTTTTTATTGACATTATAGAATATAAGTTATGCTTTTTATTATTAAATTAAAGAAAAAAAAATTTGTCTTATTTTAATACATTCACAATTTTTTTCAATTGAAATTAAAAGACACTTGTGGATCGGTGGACTTGTAAAACTACCACGAGACTTAATACAACCCTTAGTAAACTTAATAAACCAAGGTGGTTTATTAAGTTTACTAAGGGTGAATTACTAACTTCTACTTGACTAATGTAATACTTTTTTTTCAGGCAATTCTTCAAGTAGCCGAAACATCATTTCCCGGACTGATGGGAATTTTAAACTCTGCTCTTAACGGAATATTCGGTAGTAACAACTCGCCCTTCCTTCAAGTGACAATTCGGGATCTCCTCTTTGACGGAATACCAATCTGCCGATCTCCTGGTATCATAGGTTTAATCGCTTGCGGCCAAATAAGAAATATAGGAGCATCTTCCAAAAATTTAGTTTTGCAGGATGACGGATCGATTGTGTTCTCACTTCTTTCTTATGTAAGTCAAAATAACAAACAGTGATTTTATACCTATATATTGACTGTCCGAAGCTTTGAGTACATTATCTATCACAAGGTCATTCCAAGTCGTTTAGGACAGCTTTTGAAGCTAAGGGTTACGGGTACGAACCCCGCTACAGGCATACATTTGTTTGCTTGTGAGTTTTCGTACTCGAGTCATGGAGATTGATATGTATATATGAATATATATCTTTGTAAATATGTACGAAAGTGTAATGTATCGTTAGCTTAGACATTAAGACGGCGATAATCGCAGCGCCTGTCACGTGCTATATAAATTTCGATGGAAAATGATTCGAAATAAAACTGCAAGAAGATATAAAAAACATACATCATTTTCCTTATAAATATTGTATTTGATTTTGAATTTTTTTTATTTGCTGGCTTTGACGAAGCATTTTATCGATAGACGTCATTGTCTGTTGCATGTGACGCGTATTTCCGATATTCTGTTGTTGAGTAACAAGGAGCAATCTCCGCAAACCGGAAATGCTAAAGCACTTTGTGTCCGTGCAATATCGTAAATTTATAGGATGTCCTATTAGTCTATAATAGTTTTTATATAATAGAAAAAAATACGCAAGAAGAGACTTCAAAAAAATTTCTCTTAAGAAAATATGAGTATGATAAAAGCTCCTTTTCATTTAATAAAAGCGCATTATTCCTGATGAGGTATCTAAATAGAACTTATCGCTAAGTGTCACAATCCTCATATAAGCTCTTTCACTTCTATTAATTCCATCCATACTTACCTACATGATAGTCATGGTATCCTGGTACTCCTAACTTAGTCTTTTTAGAGATATTTCATCCAAATTATATTGAGAAGTTTACACATATTGAAAACCGTTAACTATTCAATTAGGAACGTAGGCATTCAAACCCTGGCTACTATAGTTTGGGCTCATTTTACCATACTGTTTTCTTAACGAGTCCTCCTGCATTTAGTATATCTTTAAAAACCATAAAAGTACAGTTTTTTATGGTTTTTTATTTATTTTAAATTTCAAGCTAACATTCTAATGTAGGTTAAATCAACATCAAAGTAGTTTTTCAATCGATCGCCCGCGCGCCATTGAGATGAGTAGGGCCTTGATCTATCGAACAAATTTATTTACAAAGCTTCAGCTCTGTTTCTATTTCTGGAAATTCTTCTAACCGTTAATTGAAGATTCTGTGGAATTGTAATTGTATATTTCAATATTGAATACAATGTAGTTTTTTTTTTTAATAAATAAAGTAAAAGACATTTCTATATTTCTTAAAAAATAATAATATCTTCACGCCATTCCCTACAGAGATCTAGACACTTAAGTCGTTTAAATCCACCTTCTATCGAAGACATTTTTGGGACACGTGACAGGTGGTGAGCCTGTCGCCGACTTTTTTTAATAATGAACTAGTTAATTTTGTAATTAATATTATTACTAATTATTTATTAATTTAGTATTCATAAAATGATTATATTATGATATACTTATATGCAAAAGTCGCTTTCATTATTTGAAAGTTCAGCTTAACTAAGGACTTGAGTGAATTTGTGCAAGCGTTATATTAATTAAGAAGAAACGGTAAAAAATCTTTATTTTCTTCTAATTCAATACTGTCGCTCCTGGTGCATCAGGTATAGCAAACATATAGACATAAATATTACTAGGCTTTCTATACTTATATATTATTACCAATACTAGATAAACACGGCCACGCTTCGCTAGGTTTATTTTTAATATAATAAAATAATAAAAAAATAGTGATCGAAGACAGCAACGGAAAGAATATATATTGTCAGATAACAACAACGGTTTTCAAGGCAAACTATAATACATATCACATAATTTTAATACTGCATTCTTATGAAAATGTAGATAATCACTTTTCCTTATTGTCTCAGGTTTGGGTATTTGAGACATCTTCGTTGTTTTTGATTCCATGAGACAAATGCTTACTCAAAGATCAGAGATAAGATTCAAGTTAATAGTTTTGTATTTATTTATACATTGCTAGTGCTCTTAAATCTTTTTTTCTTTCGTCTTACCAAGCTAACTCATAAATCAATTTATCTCTGAAAGTTTTGCAAAGAAAGGTAGAAATATGAAAGCATTCAGAAAAACATACGCTATACATTCTTAGTTGCCTTATGTTTAGATCTCTTAGTTCGAATCTATTATATGTATTTGTATAATTAAAATAATTTTAACTGATCTATATAAAGCCCGTTTACTATACTTTAGAGACAGTACCTCGGTTACCAAATTTCATTTAACGTTAATGGTTTTAAATGAAATTTGATAACTTTCTTTAAATTCATTAAGAAATTAATTAAGAACTTTTCTAAAGAATAATAATTTTTTTTTCAAAATATTTATAAACATCTGTATAAACATACCTATACCCATATATACATAGTTAATCTACGCATAAAATATTATAGTATGTATAATATTTTATGCGAAGCAATTATTAAAAATAAGCGAAGAATTTATGTAAAGCTTCTTTAAAGTTATATAAGTCTGAAATCTTCCGAAGATTAATTCTTCGTAACATCTGTTGCCCTTTAATGAGATAAAATATTATTCACTACTATTACTACTTTATCCGCAGAAAGAAGTACCAAGCCATCCATACAAAGTATACAGAGGTATCAATAAATCGGAAGACTTGGGCCGTCTCATAACATTTAATGAATCTTCGTTCTTTGATTACTGGCGAAACGATGAAGTGGACGGCGAGGAAGTAAAGAGTGTGTGTAACATGATCAATGGCACTGATTCTGGAATATACAATCCTTTTGTCGACCGAGAGAAATCGCTGTTTGCAATCAACACTGATATTTGCAGGTTAGTTTCACCCGAGCCGAGAGTAGTAGTCCTGCCTTCGAAACTAATGGTTGCGGGTTCGAATCCAACATGTGTGATAAATATAAATGTTCGCACTTTTTTGTATGTAAATATATGAGTAAATTGTACCATTCGCTTGGACATTAAGACGGCGATGGGTTATCCACCTGTCACGTTGTCCCAAATAGGATTGGTGAAAAATGGGTCGAAGGGACTTCATTGTCTAGACCTCTACCTACCACTGGATGGGTATTGCGTGAAATTTCGCTAGTTACTTATTTAGTACTACTACACCGATGGCACTACTAAGAATCGGAGTTTAAAAAATGTAGAAACGGTCGAGTCTATTATGATGAGATTACCAATCACATAGAAACAATATATTATCCTCTATTCACTGAAACGAATCCACAAAATGCTATTTACATTCACTCGTGTTTTTAAAAGCTTTGCCTATGTGTCCATTAGGGTGTGCACTTTCATATATAAAACCTTAATCCGGCAATATTGCAGACCATGTTTCGAAGAAAACGGCTCAATACTAGGTACCTTTCACGTTATTGAAAAATATAAAATATGAGACACCAATGCAATTCATTTTATCATGTTTTCAATTGGATTAACTGAATATAAAAAACAGAGCTCGCCGTTCGTATAAAAACTAGGGATTACACACGTGTAATAATAAATTAAAATTGTACAAAAATTGTAAATTGTTAGGTTTAGAAGCTTGGAGTGAAAATGTGCTACTGAGAGAAATAAGCCTAGACCCTGGAAGATATCTATGTCATAATCGGCACGCGTATTGGCGTTCGCATGGAAAATACGTATATAATTATTTATTTATTTATTTATCTTCACGCAGAATCCCTGACAAGGTAGCCAGAGAGAACAGATCGCCAAGTGTCACGATCCTTACATACCTCTTTCGCTTCATTCAGATTCATCATTTTCTTCATACATGCCGTCGAGGTATCCGAGTACTCTTGACCCTCCCGTCTTCGAGCAATTTGCTCATATGGTCTGCAAAAGTTAGTCTCGGCCTACCTCGACCCCTTTTAATATCAACTTTCGCGCTATATATTTTCTTCACCATTCGTTCTTCGCTCATTCGCTCAACGTGCCCAAACCATCGAAGCACGCCCTTATCCATTTTAGTGATTAGGTGATCTTTCAAACCTACCATTTTGCGAATCTCTTCGTTTTGCTTCCGGTCGGCCAAGGTAACGCCGCACATTTTACGAAAAAATCGCATCTCCACTGCATTCAACCTGCTTTTGTGCTTCTTCTGGCATACCCAGGTTTCGCTGCCAAATAACAAAGTCGGTACCAGGACTGCGTTATGTATCGCAAGGCGTGCATTTTTCACTACGCCTTGCCTTTGGACTAACGCAGTCAGGGCACCGTTGACCTTGTTTCCGGCAGCGACACGCCTGTCCACATCTATATTACATCTTCCATCCCGATACGTATGCATAAGCAAAATAAATAAATTAATAAATACCTAATCCCCATGGTCAATGGTTTTCATAACTTTAGTCTCGCACCCCGAGATGGCTAGCTATTGATTATGGCTAGCTATTGATTTTTTCACGTCACCCTCGGAAAAAAGATACGGTATTTCCACTATGTCAACAAAATTTTAAACCAAAAAGTGACATCTAATTGTTTGAAAATTGAAGCCCGCACGTCACAACAGAGTACCGTCTTGATTGAATAACGCTAAATTATCAAAATAATAGCCGCTACCCTCGTGCAATTTACAATACAATGTGGCAATAATGTAGAATCTATTATAAACGTTAGTGGTGCCTTAACCAACAATCACTCTAAATCGGATATCGTAGTCTGCCATCGTCAGGGACAAGGCGTATAGCAGCAATCGTTTGTAATGTTATTACTCTTATCCATATTTTGCACTTCAAATAAATATACGCACATAGTTTTCTCAAACACATAAAAATTACAAAAGGAAAGCTGTAATGATTAAAAAAGAAACCTTCTGACTCTGCGACTTTATTTCGCCTGTCAAACAAATGATTGTTGATGCAAAAAAAGACACCATTCCCCCCACAGTCCACGACTTGAAATTTTACTCGACCATCAATATGCGGTAAAACCTTTCTTATAATAGGCAGATAAAATTCCCTTAGATTCCAGTGAAAGTCTTCTGTAGGGCATAGGACACATCGCCACGCTTTGCCTGCCGGTTCGTTACCGGTGTACTGAATTTTAATCAAATATTATTTCATTGGATAAGCATAAATCTAAGCAATGGATTCATGACAATAGAGTACATTTGAAGCTTTTTCCTTAGTCGTCTCTTACGACAATCATAAAAAAATCTTCACGCAATTCCCAATACAGGGGTAGACAGAGGTCTAGTCCAGACAATTAAGTCCCTTCGACCCACCTTCCACCGAAGATATTTTCGGGACAACGTGACAGGTGGTGAGCCCGTCGCCGTCTTTATGTTACGACAATCATGGTTCTTGGTTTTGTATTCACGCCGACATCACACGGCAGAAATTGCCTTCCATCCCTTCAATTCTCAATTAAATCACGTATGTACTCGTACGTATTGAACGTAACTAACGTTCTTTGTTCTGTGCGGAGAGCCACTGCGTACAAATATACACAGAGCGTGACACATATTGCGTACAGGAAAATTAAAGGGTCGATGAATTATTATATATAATACTCTATATAAAATATATATTATCTCCCGTCGTGTAAACCCATACTGGAACAGCTTAACGTAACGTACGTTACCCTTGCTTTCAAAACATATTTGAGTCCGATATAGTGGGGACATTTGTCCGGATGTATGCATCCGTGCTACTAATTGTAATTCTACTACAAGTGATGCTCCGTCATCACTTAAGAACTGTTTAGACTGAGTGAATTTTCATTGCCGTCGGAACAAAGTTTCTTTAAGATTTTCCTTTGAAAATTCACTGGATTAGAAATTGAGATTGTTTAATACTTTTGAATGTGCTTCTTTTACGAGATTTTGCCGTCAACGCTAATAAATATATGGTTACTCAATAAGTATATATAAGGGAAAATAAAGTGAGTATTTTCCCTTATATTTTTCTTTATAATTTAGATACTCAATCAGAAAGTTATATAACGATTACGAACAGTTTATTGAAATATTAATAGGACCTCGCCGGTCTGGTCAACTTCAACACCTAATGTTAAAGATTTGTGTGATACCCATGTACTAATAAATGGGGAAGAGTTGAGCTTTGTGGATACAGCTGTTTTTCTCGGAATAACACTTGATGCGAGGCTTCAATGGGGCCCCCATATACCCCAACTTGCGAGTAGGTTAAGCTCTGCAGCATATGCTGTAAGAAAAATAAGGCTCTTAACTGATGTACAAACGGCTAGACTTGTTTATTTTAGTTACTTCCATAGCATAATGTCATATGGTATTCTGCTATGGGGTCATGCAGCTGATGTAGGAACAGTATTTGTTTTACAAAAGAGGGCCATACGAGCTGTATATTGTCTAAATTCTAGAGCAACTCTTAGAGAGAAATTTACTCTAATGTACATAATGTAAATACTAGGAACAAACACAAGCTTGTAACACCGGTTACTAGACTCCATAGAGTAAGTAACTCGTTCATAGGGCGGTGTATACGCTTCTACAACAAAGTCCCGGTAAATGTGCAAAGCCTGTCTATTAACAGGTTTAAGAAATTTATTTAAGAAAAGCTTTATAGGAAGGGTTATTATAATATAAATGAATATATTAATGACAGTAACCCCTGGGAATGAGGTGATTGCTCCCAATCTATTTCTAGAAAATATCACATTATATTTGTATAATGCTCTATATTGTTAAAAATATTGACCAAAAAAGACGATACCTACGGAGTTTCTTTCGCCTGTTTCTTCTCCGTTAGAGGAACCTCATTACGAAACGAATGTATGTTCTTATGTCGATGAATAAATGATTTGATTTGATTTAATTTGATTTGATATGCAGATTGTCACTCATGCCAAATAAACATGTTTCTTTGTTATAAACAGATCTGTGGAACTCCGGTATCAATATGAAACCGAGTACGAAGGTATTCCAGCCTTAAGATTCTCCGCCAATGAATGGTTTCTTGATAATGACGACGGCTGCTTCTGCATTAATGAGACTATAGGGATCACCACAGACGACGGTTGTTTATTTAAAGGTGGAGTGGAACTCTTCAATTGTGTTGGTAAGTTCATATGTTCACAATCATATTTAATTATATTTTAGATTATATATTATTCTTAGGGATTGTCACCTACAAAAATACCGGACCAAAATAAACAGCCTAGTGCACAGCGTTTGAGGTGCGAGGTGTCTGGTCCAGCGTTCGCCTTGCCAAGTGTAGAGATGATTGCATATCCTACTCATGGGATAGACTTTATCCTGTATTGGACTTACCAGACCGTTAATTAATAACATTATAAAAAGTAATCATACGTGTAACATAAAAAATTTATATAATGTGTCACCTATACAATATGTTTTAGCTTAAAGATTTTATATGACGTACTCTTGACAATTTGCATGCGAATATTAGGTACCACGACAAAGACGCAACCGCTTAACTTTCCTGTGTTCGTATTCAGATGAGACAATTTGTAATATATGCAATCTTCAGGAATATGCGCTTCAAGGCTTATACGCTATGACAGACTTGTTAACTTACTTTTCGTGAAGTATGCTCATTTCATATTTCCTTAGTAACGAACTTTTTTATATTTTATCTTCTACAAAATATTGAGACGTAAGTGAATAAAAAGTAACTTAAAATAATAAATGGCAACTCACCTGAACATGGCGCACCCGCTGAGTTATAGACGAGTCTCGGTCGACTAACTGGTCGAAATGATATCTATCAAAATTGCTTTGCTTAGTAAAAATTCCAGAAAATAGTGATGGGTATGTGGTGATCGTAATTCATACATGTAAATGCACAGCGTGTAGTAAATAAAATTATAATTCATGTGAGACATGGTACACATTACCATGGACACACCAATGGACAGATAGAGGCAAGGCCTACACAAGCTTCTCCTGAACAAAATTAAAAATAAATAAAGCCACAGTATTTTAGTTGATGAGGTTTTTTTAATCAGCCAAACTATTTCTTCTTCGATTCCTCCGAATCCAATTACTCGAATTGAATAATATATATATATATATATATATATATATATATATATATATATATATATATATATATATATATATATATATATATATATATATATATATATATATATATATATATATATATATATATATATATATATATATATATATATATATCTTCTTATATACCAGTCACGTCCAATATCAGCTTCGGTAAAGAGTTTATGGAAACCAGTCCATTGTTTCGTTTTAGGTAGTAGAAAACAACGTAATTATTTATAAGTTATGTTCAAAAGTGGACATTTACTATCCACTTTTTAACATTATTTCTAAGAAAAAACGTTTACCCTATCTACTTTCTGAAATTAATTAAATAAAATGAAATAATCGTAAAGACGAAATAATTGTATGGTAATGTTATA
This sequence comes from Sericinus montela, assembly GCA_029286605.1. Lineage (NCBI taxonomy): Eukaryota > Metazoa > Arthropoda > Insecta > Lepidoptera > Papilionidae > Sericinus > Sericinus montela. The sequence goes on along the minus strand of JAGSMR010000083.1, from coordinate 470,459 downwards.
CATACATACATACATATCATCACGCCTCTTTCCCGTAGGGGTAGGCAGAGACCACTTCTTTCCACTTGCTACGATCCTTACATACTTGTTTCGCTTCGTCCACTTTCATTATTCCCTTCATACATTCTCTTCGATTCAGGGTACTCTTGACCTGGCCTTTTTTCAGGACGTCCCTGATTTGGTCTTGAAACGTCCGCCTAGGTCTTCCCCTTCCTACACTTCCATTCACACTCGCCTTATATGCTTTTTTCGTCAATCGTTCTTCATTCATTCTCTCGACATGGCCAAACCATCTCAGCATACCTTTCTCAATTTTAGTCACTACATCTTCTTTCAGACCACAACGTTTCCTTATTTCACCATTCCTTATCCTGTCGCTCAGTTTAACTCCTAACATACTTCTTAATGCTCTCATCTCAACTGCATTTACTCTGCTTTCATGTTTCTTCTGCCATACCCAACTTTCACTTCCGTACATGAGTGTCGGAACCAAAACTCCCTATGCACAGCCAAACGAGCCTTGTTAGACACCATCCGACTGCTCATAAAGGAGTGCAAAGCTCCATTCACCATGTTTCCTGCATTCACTCTTCTTTCAATATCACTCTCACACTTTCCATCTCTTGTGAACTTTGAACCCAGATACACAAACTCATTCACCTGTTCAATTTGTTCATCTCCAATCACTATATTGCAGTCTGTCATGACCTCATCTCTTTCAAACACCATTACTTTCGTCTTCTTTACATTCATCTTCATCCCCTTCCTAACAAAATCTTCACTCATAGCAGTTACCATCTCCTGCATCTCCTCGGCTGAAGACGCAAGTAATACTTGATCATCAGCATAGAGAAAACATTTGACGAGTAACTCATTCATTCTCAACCCACTTTCATTCTCTTTTAAATCTGTCAAGCAATTGTGTTGATTGAAAGGGTTGTGAATGAAACGGACGAAAAAGTATGGGATGCACAAGCGGGATTTAGAAAGGAATGGGGTGTACGGATCAGGTCTTTTCCTTGCGGTGCATAGCCGAAAAGTGTCTGGCTAAAACCAGAAGGTCTATTGCACGTTCGTGGATTTAGAAAAGGCCTATGATAGAGTGGTGAGGAATGAATTGTGGTCAGCATTGTCCGTGAAAGGTGTCAGCAGTATCCTCATACGAGCATTGCAATCTCTTTATAGGGATTCCTGTGCTTGTGTAAGGATAAACGGGGCGTACACTGAATGGTTTAATATCGAAAAAGGTGTTAGACAGGGATGTGTAGCGTCACCGTGGCTGTTTAATCTGTTTATGTTATTAACAGTATTTTAAGTCATAATTTAATTCATGATTAAAGCTATTATTTAAACAACTACAATAAAAATGCATTTAATCAAATTAAGTTGAATCATTCTAACTAATATATAACATCTAATTCTTTTTTTGGAAGTAACTGTTTAAGAAATGACTAGTTGTTCATTTCTGTCAGGGGTCATTGAATCGACTTTTTGTTCATATGATCTGGCTTCTCGTAATCCATTTGTTACGCTTATGTTAAGATATCAAAACGGCAATATCAAGTGGGCAGTGACGTAACCACATTGATGACGACCAAGATCAATGAAAGGCACAGCAATGACGCGTTAATTATAGTTCTATCTCAACTTCAATCATAGGTTATGTTTAAATTAGGCAGCTGATTCTGACGACTAACCTCTTGATCCATTGCGGAAATGTTACGAGTCGAAATATTTATACGCTAATCAGAGAAGCTCAACAAGTTAAGGCTTCGTAGGCGAGTTGGTTTGCTGTGGCTAGTTTATGGTTATATTATTACAAACAAAAATTTAAATTTAAAATTACAAATACTTTTTGTATACATTCTTAATTTAGCACGTCTTCAGATGTCAATAGTGTGTACGTTTCTTTGTTAATTTCATTTAATTTTATCGTTTAATTATAAGCTAAGACATTAAATAAAATAGTCTTGTACCGTTGATCACCTCTGATATTGTAACTCGCACCTGACTCAAGGTAAACTACTGCAATCTGGTCATAGCCCATACAGCTTCAAGTAGCGGCCCCATCACTAGCTTCCATCCCGCACCGTTCGGATGTAGTAATTTTATCTGCGCTCCAAAATGCTAGGCAGCATAATCCGCAGCAATTAGAATTACCGTTAAATACGGGTGTGACATAGATAGTGTGCGGGCGCGCGGCGGGAGGACGAAGTAAAAAAGAGCGCGCACATCTTTAAAGCGCAAACGTACTTTAAAATGTACGGCGTCGCGTTGTTGTCGACGCTCTTAGCGATCGCCGGAGCTCGCATTTATGAACGCTGTGAACTCGCGCGAGACCTGCATAAATTAGGAATTCGCAAGGAACACATCGCCACCTGGGTTTGCATTGCATACCACGAGTCTCGCTTTGACACTGCTGCTCGCAACGGTCACAGTGGCGATCACGGACTGCTGCAAATTAGCGAATTATATTGGTGTGGTGCGGGAAAAGCTTGCGGACTACCTTGTTCAGCTTTACGAGATGACGATATTTTCGACGACGTTCAATGCGCCCTCACTATATACGAGGAACATACGCGACTTCAGGGCGACGGATTCCTCGCTTGGGTAGTTTACCCACATTATTGTAAGCACAGCGCGAAAAAGTATCTCGCTGATTGCGATTTATCTGTAAAAGATTCGCCGTACAAAACCGATGAAAGAGCACGTGCATTCGACTCCTATGATTCGTATCCCACATTTAACGTAAGTTTATTTAACACAGTTCAAAATGATACGTTTCAAAAAACTGATTCATCGTTACCTTCTTATTTGTCAATTATTCCGTTACTTCATCGTAGATTCAACCAAAATTATCTAGAAAACAACAACTATCAAGGAATAAATTGGTCAGGAATCAAAATTGACAATGTTGATGGTCTACGGCTCCCTACTTTTAACAAAAAACCAAATTACAATTTTCTGGATTCGTTGACAACACCCAGACTAACTACTACCTCAACAACAATTCAACCGGAACCAAAATACAAACCAGTAAAGCCATGGAGAATCATTGAGACAAATCAGTTTAGACGTAAAATGATGCATTTTAACAAAGTAGTAACCGAATCACCACAGGATAAACCCACACAAGCATTTTTCAGTACAACTCTGTCACCTGTGACACCCCAAACTTATTCTCCAACTCCAGAGGTTCATGAAAAAAATATTGAAAATCATGACCCAATGCACACTTCGCTACGCGTACCAAATTCTTCCATTCACAATAAATTATTTACAAATGAAGATTTAAACAAAAAGGAATTATTGAAACTTAATGAACAAGCAGTTATGCGAAATGTCAGTGACTTCAAGCCCTGGTCAACTGCGCTACCAAAATCAAATCGATTATTACCTTCTCAAATTGCTGCCGAAGTATTTACGACGGTCAGACCTACGTATAACTCAGAAATCTCTACTCGCCCCACACAAGCTGTAACAAGCAAACCTTGGTCAACAACGACACCAGTTATACGAAACTTTAAATCAACCATTACGACTAAAGTAAAAACCACAACAAGAGCAACAGAATTTTCTACGTCAACATCACCGAGAAATTGGAAAACCAATGTATCACCTACAACAACAACCCCACCACCAAGAAATTGGAAAATCAACTTATCAAATGAACTACCTCGATTATCTGCATATAACTGGAAAACTAATGTATCATATATACCGACAACTCCGGAGACTACAAATTGGAAAATTAATAACCCGTTTTCATGGTCTACAAGAAATGCCAGCACAACTCCAACGACAAGAAATTTTAAGACTAATATATCATCTGCATCAACAACTCCGGCAACGTGGAAATGGAAAACCAACATATCATGTTTCTCAACTACGCAATCTTCAAACAATGGAATACTTAATACGTCATGTACATCACTAAATCAAACGAAACATACACCACTAAATTCCCAACCTTCAAACTTTTCGTCAGTTAATTTAACTACACATAGTCAGAACTATAGATCTGATCAGAACTATAAATTTGATAGTGGTGTGAATAGCACTGAAAAACCACAAACTTGGTCATGGAGACGCCCGAAATCGTGGTCTAATGGTGGTTTAACCCAGACTGTAGCAAGTTCTGGTAATAATTTTGGCAATATCTTCACCACTCTTGAAACAACTACAACAAAAACCACTCAATTTCCTACTTTTCAACTATTTAATAAAAGTGTTAACACTTCACATAAAAATTCTATAGCTCAATACAATACGTCTTCAATTCAAATCATGAGTGACAAATCGACGACAGAAAAAAGTACCGCATCCACATCGACACCCTCAGCGGTAAAGACAACTTTTTCTATTTTTGATCTTTATTTGAATCCTACTAGGCGTCCTTTACCCACATATAACTTTTCATTTTTTAATAACATTGGTGCTAAGTTTAATGTCTTTTCTAATGTAACAAAGCCTACTCCAATAATAAGCAATATTTCAAAAACGATAAACAACGTTTCAAGTTAACACATAACATCGTCGTAGCATTAACATAATTAGTATCTTTTGCTCAATCTACTAGAAATATTATAAAAATAAAAAATATTTTAATGCAAATATTATTTTATAAGCATATAACAGCGAATTTATATATCCTACTATTAATTGTTTAGTGTTAAGCAGAAAGCATTTATTATTATTGTTTATTTTGTTGTGATAATTAATAATAAATTAAGTATATTTTCACTTAGTTCGTGATTATTAATTTGGTTAGTTGAATAAATGAATAAAAAATATTAGAGCTACTTTATCATTTTACTATACTTTTACGTTCTTAGTATACCTTTTCATATATACATATTATAGAAATAACAGAAAACTTAGACGAAGAAAGCAAAAATTCGCTTTAATTAAAAACATTTCGAAGTACAGAGTTTAATATTTTTCTTTGTTTTAACAAACAAAAGGCTAACTTTCACAGTAGATCAAGAGGAGTTTTTATTATGATTTTTCTTTTAAGGTTACAATAAATGTTATGTTTTATTTTAAACTAATAGTTCTTACTAAGTATAAACAATTATGCAAAGCAATAACAACTTGTTTATTTTTTTCACAAATTATGCAACTTTTGACATTTCTTTATTACGACGTAATATATTTTACTTTTAGAGACATTCACTTACGCAAAGACTATCTAAGATATATAACATATCTATATTGTTACTCCGTGGTTTGTTTTTGTTGTATTTTTATTTTATTTGAGTATATGATAATAACAAAGGGAATATGAGGCAGACAAATGTGTTATATACTAAAAAAATCTGATAATAAAAAAATAGGGGCAACATAACAAACATTGCTCTGATCTGGGTCCGAGAGGCGAACCCGAGCTGATGCCCACATCTAAACCGGTGTGTGCGCCATTCGTCCACGCAAGTCATCAAATCTGATACAAGGACTGTTCACAAATACTTACTAAGTACATTAGAGTTAATTATATGAGTTATATTATTATTGAAATCAATCTCAGAGTGGAACTACTAATATACTTTATACAAGGCGGGTGAAGTAATAACAAAAAAGACAGCAGCTGTAGCTACTCCATAGGTATAGTCGCACATGTACATGGATTTGAACTCGGCTTACTTACGTGCTGTTAAATTAAGATACCACGGGTATGAGAGAAAAATAACAGGAGTTAAAATGTTCGGTGTATTATTCAAATATTTTTTAGACATTTAAAACCAAAAAATAAAAATTATGCTGGCGTTCTTCGCTTTTAAACATCTAGTGCTACTTATCAAAATATTCTTAGTAATAGATTACAAACACATATGCAATATCTAATTTTATGACCTTTACTGTCTCGACCATTCGATTTTAAGGTGAACCGATGACAATTAATATTCATGTTTGACATATGTTGTAGGCAAACCAGCAACTTGTTGGCCACCGACATAGCATCTTGTTTAACTGGTTATTTCTTCTAGATTTCAGAAAATAAATATATATTATTATCGGCTTCGATCGAGTGGTATTTTAATTCGTTTTCAAAATTTGTTTATAAAAAAATATTTATTTCCGTCTCCTGATGAAATTTTACCAAGATTTATATACTTGTTCACTAGTGACACTCTTTATATAAGCCAGATTTTCTCAGTTTCTTTAGTTTTTAAGTATACTCTCAGGTTCTTTATGTCAAAACTATATGCTACATTTGATTCTGCGTATTAGTATTTATAGTTAAGTTCATGTTTTTATCACTTCTAGAGTACGTCATAAATTAATAAAACTGATGATAACTATATGTGCTAATACCCTAACCTGTAACAATACTCGTAGATACAAACAGCGGATTACAAATAAAGCTAATGCAGTGTGGTATCCGCACAAATATTCGAACCATCCAAAGTGTAATTCCTGAAATCACTCTACATGTTGCATTTACAAATACAAATTTTGGGAAATTCAATACCGAATAAACTGAATTTATGAAATATGAACAATAATCCGCTAAAACTTACCTTTGTTACGCGAATGACCTATTTCATTTCAAAGGGAATTTTAAATACTTATTCCAATAAATGAAAAAGACCTTTATTCGGTTCAATAAATGAAAAAGACCTTTATTAATATATATTTACCGGATTAAGCCTACTTTTATAAGTTTTTATTAGTATTATAATTTTAGTTTTACATTGTATACTAAAAAGAATATATTTTATTATTTATATTTGGTTAATGAGTATATTTTAAAAGAAATGGCAGAATCACCTCAATAATGATTTAACATATTTACAATTCATGTATATATATGTATGTATGTATGTGTATGTCAATTCCCAATACAGGGGTAGACAGAGATCTAGTCTAGACAATTAAGTCCCTTCGACCCACCTTCCATCGAAGATATTTTCGGGACAACGTGACAGGTGGTGAGCCCGTTGCCGTCTTTATGTCCAAGCCAACGATGTAATTTGTACATAAGTTTTTGAAAAACCCATTGGTACGAGCCTGCCACCGGATCGAACTCGGGTCTCTCGACTCGAAATTCCGACCAACCAACCACTCGGCTATCGTGACTTTATGTGTATGTATGTATATGTTTATTATGTATCTGCGTAGTTTTTGTGTAATATATATTTTTTCTCGTCCCCCAGTTATAACACCTACTTTTCATCCCTGCACCACCTAAAGGTTGGCTGGTAGAAAATGCCTCTGGCATTAAGTCCGCCTATATACACTTTCATGTATATGAAGTTTAATAAATAAATAAATAAATAAAACGTTCTTTATGCCTGAGGCTCCGCTCGCTATAAATGTCTTTTATAAATGAGCTGTTCAGAAGTTCAATTTTGTAAGTTTTTTACAACTTCATAATTATTTTAACCAATGGAATAATAAAATAAAAACAAAATTATATAATCATCAGCGAACACAATAAGTGTCATACTTCAAAGTCCAGAAATGACATAATTCTGTACAAACTTTCAACCCCGATGTACTCTTTAACGGAAGTTTCCTAAACTCTTTTTAGCCGACGTCGCCTAGTCACAAAACAAGCTCCTTGAAAATTTTGTTTGTAGTTTAGTTTTTAATATTTTGTGATTAATCAGTGTACGGATTCAATTCGAATGGGTACCCGAATTGAACCTAATACTTACTTCGGAGTTAGAGCGACACCTTGAAAGCCGACCGTCACCAAATCAGAGAGGCCGCCGTGTAGGCTTAATCAATGAATAAAAAAATTGGACACTCATAATACATTCCTCCAAAATTTACATCCGGTAATAAAGTTATGAAATAGTTTCACATATTTCCCGGAAAAATTAAAGCTAAATGGAATGGGGTCAAGAGGAGTGGGGCAGTGGGAAAGATTTCATGGACTGAGAGTTAAAGCGATTAAATGTTACTGAATGTATGTAAACTATAATTAGTTTTACGTCATGTTTATATCAATCTAACATTGATCTGTATGCCATATTCAGTAGATTCATAGTTTATGTTTACAAATGTATTCTTCTCACCTCAGTTTCATACAGGCATATGCTATTATTTACTACACAGGCATCTCCTTACCGAAACAAGGAAATACCTTAGGTGATGGATTCGGAAGATTGTGGTGTTGTTCTGTTTTGTTGTTGTCTACTATACCTACGCTGTGCTAAAGGTTAGAGAGAATGAAGGTTAAAGAGTTATTTGTCACTCTATTAAAATTGTTTTAATGAAGTCATGATAGCCGAGTGGTTGGATGATCGGAATTCGAGTTCGAACCCCAGGTGGCAGGCTCGTACCAATGGGTTTTTCCAAAAAAAAAAAAGTTATGGACGAATTATATCGTTGCCTTGGATATAAAGACGGCGACGTGCTCACCACCTGTTACGTTATCCGAAAAAATGTCTTCGGTGAAAGGTAGGTAGAAACCACTTTATAGTCTAGACCTGTGTCTACACCTGTTTTGGAAATGGCGAAGATATTTTTTCAATGATAATACTAATAGAGTTTTGAAATACAGTAAGTTCGTCTTTTCATCACCAGACAACTGGAAGATGCGGGAATGAACAAGTTTGTGAATGTATTATCTCTTAGGCAAACAAACAAACAAAAGGAGCGATTACGTCAAAGAGCATGCATATAAAGCTTATTTACATAAGATAGCTTATTTACATAAGCTTATTTATATAGACGTACTAGAAAATTGCTAATAAAACTGTGTTTTATCCATTACCGTTATATCATTATAGTAATGTAGAAAAAATAAATAAAATTTCACAGTTGTATACGCAAAATATTTGATTCTGTTTCAAACGCTCTTTATTGCATATGTATTTATATCTATAAATAAATAATTTAAATTTACACCTTACAAAGTTCCTCACGCATTTAATTTACCAATGCAGGGGTTGCTATTTCGTCCACATTTCACAGGAGCGGATTTTGGTGAGTCTGGCGCTGTCTTTATGACCAAGGCAAGGCATACCTCGCGTTGTTTAATTTTTAAAGGACATGTTCTTAAAAAATCATATTCCACATATAATTTCCACGATTAGTACTTAAACTATGAGAGAAAAAAGAAACAGTGGACTTGTCACAGATAATAGACTGAAAAATTAGGTTAATAAATAAAGTCATTGATTCCTTTAGAAAGTAAAGCACGCGAGAAACCCAAGGATCGATGTTTTCTCTTAAACACAAACATCTGTTTCAATCCCAGTAATAGAAATTGTATTGATCTTAGAGCTCCAAAAGTAGGTACCTCCTACACAAGGGGTTTATTTGTTTCACTTGGGACTAATGTCAAGCCCATGACATTCTCCCATTTATTGGGCAACACCATTCAAGGGTTTGGTTGTTTCAAATTGAACAAAATTACCTTTAATTCTCTATTATGCTTACATTCTCTGATAAAAGTATGAAATGAAATCAAATTAATTTAAAAATGCACGCTGCACATAATACATTTGACGTGAATATTGTTTTGTAACATCACGTAGTACATCTTCAATCCCTCCACTGCATGGAGACACCCGCCTCGTCCCCCGGGCGCTCCACCACCCTCAAGCCCTGAAAATCAATAACGCAACGCTGTGCACTGACGTTAATATTAACGTTTCTGATGAAAACCGTGTTTTGTATTGCACAATGATTCGTCTCATTTATTTAAAACAAATACATTAAACTGTTTAAAAATGTTTCATCGTTATACATAATACTTCTGATCACAGATTGATATACTCGTACGTAGATAATTCTAAATTAACTACAACGGACGGAATGTAAGTCATTCGTAATTTTTGAATTTTAAATCCACCGCAGAAAGCAAAGAGGCTCTTTTAAGTAAATTAAAGACGTGCAAGGAGTCATTATCAGTTCTATTGATAATAAAATATTAATAAACTATTTTTGTTCAACTAACTGCTCTCTGTAAGAACGTAAACATCACATTTGTCAGGACAAGACAAGATAACAAGTATATTCACTTACATTTATATTACATACATTGAGGCGTAGTATTTCTAATCTGGCTGAGGCATATTACATAGATACTGACATATAGATTACATTGTAGCTAGCGTTATATAATCGCGGTGATTTATTTGATGTTCTTCTGAGGTAATCTTTAGATGATACATAATCACTATAAATTGTCACTATAGTTATTTAGAATATTAATCTTGGTGCACCGACAGTTTTTTGTTTCCTACGAAACGTGACGGAAATGCGTAAAGGAGATTATGAATATTACGAATGCAATGCCTCAGCGATTGAGTCAGAAACTGCTAAATATTCTAATCAGTAATGTGGTGCAAAAGTGCTACAAATATTTAATTATCTTACCCATAAAAATCCTATTTTAAAATAAGGGTATATTCCGCTATGGAATGCATTACAATACTTCAAGGTCAATGCTAGGTCAGAAGTCGATTGGATGAAACAGAACTTTCCGTTCCGATAACACTTAAACACGAAAACGATAATTGTCCGTGAGCACGTAGCCACATGTGTAATAAAAGTTTTTTAATTACTCGAAACTTATGTACGGTTGATACAGTTGGCGTGGACATGATGATGATAAAGGCGTGGAAAGGTTAACAACCTGTCACATTGTCCCAAGATAATCTACGGCAAGCTGTGGGTCGTAAGAACGGACTATTTTGTCTACATCAGTGGCTGCAGAAACATAAGGATAATCAGGATACTAGACGATTCGCACATTTGCTATTGTTCTTCGTAGTACTAGTTCGACGACCTTCGTGGACGATTATCATTTGATTCCGGATTGATAAAACAAAATAATACGTTAAAGAATATATCGCGGAATTGGTCGATACTTTCATGTTAAGCCTCTTTTGAAGTTGACATTATTTTTTTTACTACCTGTACTTTAACAGAATAGTTATGGCTACATTTGTGATATAAGTTAATTAATATTATTTAGTTTTATGTCGGAGTGAAGTTTAATTAAACCCAAATTACCAAATGATGTTTATATTCAATTTACTTTTTTATGTTTAGATTTCTATTTCTGACGAAACAGTTCTAAACAACCTCAGTTCGCTATGTAGCTTTCTTCAACTTAGATTGCACAGAATTATAAACGTGTAATATCAACGCTCTGTTAGATAAATGCATGTAGTATGTAGTTGAAAGCAAACAACGTGGAGGATACGAGATACTAATTACGCGCAATAATATTATAGGTTAAAGTTCGCTCTCTTTAATAATGTTTAACAAATTTTATCAAAGCGGTGGTAAGCTAGTGGTCAGGGCGCTTGTTTTAATACACTGCGGCCCGGGTTCGGTTTCAGATTGGCATTTTTTGGGCTGAATTTATGAAATGCTCTTCGGTGAAGAACGGGTTGTTACTATACTTTTTTAACATTAATAATGAAAAATTTTGAGTTTTATTTTAAAAGAGACGTCAACTTTAAATCCGCACAGTGCCGTCGTAATAAATTAAGCTCTCGCCATATAATCCATTAACTAGACTTTGTACCTTATGCTTTGAGAACACAGATTAAATTAATTCGATCGCTTCCTATAGTCAACAGGTTGCAAAATTATTCAGTTTTCTGAACACTTACACCGATAGTGCTTTTGATGGAGATTATTTGCAACACGAAAATGTGTTAGAATCGCTCTGTTATTAGTTCTGTTTTATTAATCAAATCAAAATCGAATAAGAATGATGTGGTGGTGTATGATCACTATCCTATTGACTAGCTACATATGCAGTCCGTGGTCATAATATGAAGTCTTACAAAAAATAGTATAATCTTTCATCGGAGTTGGGTGAATAAGACGTCTATTAAAAAAAAGATCCCGTATCCGGTAAAAAATCTCGTAATAAAAAGTAGTTTCAGTTCTCTCGAAATCTCATTCAAATGGTTTTAGTGGTTTTTCCGGAAAATTAGGACTTTATTAATTAATAAGCCGCAAGTAAATACCCGGCGCTAGTTCAATACAAATGTTAGTTACTATCCAACATAGTTCCCACTTTGACTCGAGTTTACATGAAACGAATAAACTAAGTACAGTCTTGTGTGCACGAACTTCAAATGACTACGTACATGTTCTGTAAATACAGATTTATGCCTACAATAAAAGTAATAAAACAATATAAGTAGGTTTATAGTTTTTCCAGCAAACTTCATTGCACATTATTTTCGACTATACTCATTATATTTAATAGTACTTGAATAAAAACTATATACAAGTGTTAATAGAAAATATTAGCAAGATAGTAACTATGGTGTCGAGATAATAAAATCTAAATTTGTGATTTCGGGATATATGTTCAACTTTAAAATGGAAATTTTCCTATATAAACTTTCATACCCATGTGTGAATGAAAAAGTTACTCTAAACCAAAATAAAAAAGAGCCCTGTTTTAAGATTTTTAGAATGACATTCTTGTCATTCTAAAAATCTTAAAACAGGGCTCTTTTTTATTTGTGTTTGAATAGTCTACGACATTAAATTTTCATACTTTTATGCCCGGACACGACATACTTCCTTACAAATTTCCTTCTGTTTTCACTCCATTCAGGGGTGATTTACTTAACGGCCAGTAAAAGTCCACTGCACATAGGCTACTCTGTAAGGAGGATTGACCGCAATCGCCACGCTTGCGGCGGACTGAACGGATTGGCGATCGTCATGCCTGACACCTCGTAGTATAGACGCTGATGCCCATCACCAGACTGATTTATTAACTATGGCATACGGAATGTTTTACGCGATAAAAACTCCTTATGAGGATTGGGCCTCAAACTGTGAAATAATTTAATGAAAATAGGTTCCACGGTATAACCATGAAATCATCCTTTTTGCATTATGTGTACATTAGTGTGAGTAGGGGACCACATTGATAGAACTAATAACATATAAAAAAACTAAGCATAAACTTGTAATCAGCGAACTACTGACTACAAATTTAAACTAAGTTTTTTATATGTTACTATTATAGAATAGAATAGAATAGAATATCTATTTGTGAAATGTTTTACATTTAGGTGTTGTGTTACAGGTATAGTCTCACTACATTTCCACCTTAATCAATAAATAAATATAATAAATAAAAATATAATTATCTTCACGCAATTCCCAATAAAGGGATAGACAGAGGACAAGTCTAGACAATTAAGTCCCTTTGACCCACCTTCCACCGAAGATATTTTCGGGACAACGTGACAGATGGTGAGCCCGTCGCCGTCTTTAAGTCCAAGCCAACGATGAAATTCGTACACCAGTTTTTGAAAAACTCACTGGTACTGCCACCTGGTGATCGAACTCGGGTCTCTCGACTCGAAATTCCGACCACCCAACAACGCGGCTATCGTGACTTCTACCTTAATCAAGGTATACAAATATTAATTTTATTAAGTTCGTGTCCTAAAAGTTACAAAATGAAATTTATTCGTAATTAAAGAAACGTCAAAAAATAAATAGTCAAACAAAAAAATATATTTGCCATTGCAAATGTAAATAGCTAATGTAAAATTAGGAAGCGTCGGGAACTCGTCGATATCTCATCGGGAACGCGTGCATAGGGAATGATTGAATTCAAAAGATAGACTTGAGCGCTTTCACATCGTACATGTTATTATGATTTTTTAAGATATCTAATATATTTTTTCGACAGCTAACGTACATATGAAAAAATCATCATGTTTTTATATTGATGATATCTGTGACAAGCGATCGAAGTAGGTTTCCTTTTTTCCGTTGGTGTTTTAAGAGACAACTATGAACAAAGCCTTATAAACAACGATAAAAGCTAACGGTCCTAACGGTATGATCATCTCCAAAAATACGCAGCGTAAATTCAGCAAACCAGGAACAAGCAGCGTATATTGTATATCTATTATGTATACGCTGATGCCCTTCCATCGAGCTAATGCGGACACCAGCTTTATACGATTTAACAGTACAACTTTCCTACATCGATTCATTTGCAACATATATACTTGAACTTTCGACACAGGGTCGTCGTTGTTTGTTTAAAAATACTAAATATATTCTCTATTGTGTAAATTATTATGACATTCTTAGTATGTTTATATTACGTAAATTGTGCGATTTGATTATACACTCTTGTAGATACATTTACTATGTCACTTTTACATGTCATATTTTAAAATTACTCAAGATACAAGAAAGTTACACCTGTACAAAATTCTGGAACGTAACTACAAAGTTATGGACCGCAACAAAGGAATTATGAAGATAGCTTCAAAGAGAAACGTTTGTAAAACACAAAGTTTCTTTTTAATTAGCTGGCAGCCTTTTACTTTGCATGATTTTTTATTTAAATTTATTCTACTCCTTTTTCTACTTTTACCGCAGATTTAATGCAACTTATTATCATATATCCTCTAGACGCCCTCCAGAGGGCTTTCACTGTAGCTTGCTATTATAATCGTTTTTATGCATCTCGTATTCAGAATGTTATTTATTTTCCCCAGGAGGTACAGTATTGGAACCTCCTCTGCACACGTCTGTGATCATGACTGAGTATGTAACTAACCTCTATATACTTTAACCAGCGTCAAATATCGGCCATAAACTTTTTTAACGTACATTTATTACAAGTAGGAAAAAAGTATGTCCAAGAGATGAAATAATTAGATGTATTTGTCATGACCACTTTATTAATATTGTTTTAGATATTATTCAGTTGTGCTTTTACTACTTAATTCGTAGAGCGACATTTGCAATATGTAGAAATATATTAGAAAAAGTATGTAAAAGTTTTAAATACGAAAATAAAAAGGTAACTTAGGCAAATTACCTTAAACCCATGAGTAATAAATTAACCAACCATTCAACCAACAGTAAAGCCAATCGAAAACTTTTTTCTCATCCATTATATTGGTATGTAGTGGCACATTACCACGTCAATTTAGTGGCCTTATAACAGACTGCAAATGTTTTTTGTTTAGGTATAGTTATAATAGCCGATTGTCCATTTGATTATGAAGAACGTTGATTACATTTTGGTGATCATTCCTAACTGACCTATTAATTTGCGTTTGTGTTGGGCATGCGATATGAAACTTTAAATTATTTATCACTAACGCGCATCTTTTTTGCATTTTGGCACAAATGTGATTAATATCTCCTCCTACAAACATTGGAGACACGCTACGGATACTGAATTGGCATAGACCCAACCACTAAAAGCAGAGTATCGTCCAATTTGCACTCAAGAGTATTGAAAGTTTATTGCCTATATTTTATATTTCTTAAAATAAAAAAATGTGGTGTTATATTGTCTTTGGTTAGCAAAATCGCCAAAATCGGCCTTTCCGCAACCCATACCATAACAAAATATTTAAGCCCGCATGACGTAGATCTTGCACATTTTCATAGACTTCTTTTGTTTGCTTATATAACACGCAACCAGTAAAAAAATGTTCAAAAAACTCTGGTCATCTTAACAAAATAAAACAAATGTCAACAAGTCAAATGTGAAATTGTAAGAGTTCCTGTACCGTAAGTTCGTTTAAAAGAAAACAATGTAAAAAATAAATGCTTTGCATTTCTAATACCTCTGTGAAAAACCCTTACGAGTCTTAAAGTTTTTCCTCAAGACGGGAAAGTTTTCTCTCTGAAAGTTAGTTCCCATTGTAAAAATTTGTATGGGTTAACTGTTTTTTATTTTAAGTAACTTGTTGTTAAAGTTAGGTGTTATAATCACATTTCCTATTTATTTCTTACCGTAATCTGTTGAATAAATTAATAATTATTTAGTATTAATGTTTTATTACATACAACGCGTTACATGCAAATATTACAAGTTATATTTTTAGCCAGATATATGTGAAACATGTTTTTAACTAGAGGCAACATTTATTTTAAATATGGAATGTAAGATTGTTTCAAACTATATTAACCTTCAGCTCACCTTGTCAATGTAAACACACCGCCTATACTTTAGGATTCTCTTATCCTTTAAAGAGATAAACTAGTGTAATGTGCCGTGCTCGTATTGCCAAATGTATCGATGGACAATCCTCGGAAATTCGGTACACTTAAGTCACATTACGTGTGGTCGTGCCATCGGACATCGACCCGAGTTCGATCGCCAGGTAGCAAGATCTTAACAATGGGGTTTTTTCAAAACTTATCAACCAACAACAAAAATCGGTTATCGTGTGAAGTCACGATAGCCGAGTGTTTGGGTGATCGGGATTTAGTCAGGAGACCCTCGTTCGATCCTCGGATGGTAGGCTCATACCAATTGTTTTTTTTTTTTAAATTTAATTAAAATTTATATCGTATGCTTGGATATAAAGACGGTGACGGGCACATCACCTCTTACGTTGTCCCAATAATATCTTCGGTAGAAGGTGGGTCGAAGGGACTTAATTGTTTAGACCTCTGTCTACGCTGGTATTGGGAATGTCGCGAAGATATTTTTTCTAATTTTCACCTGTAATTTTACAAGATGTTAATCAACAGTTACACGAGATATCGTGTAACTGTTGATTGCCATTGCCATTATCCAAGCTTAGATTTATATCCCAATAGTCGATGATAAATTCGTGCACCAACATCAAATAGAAAATATCTGTCAATAACTATATTTTATAAGCTTTTACATTAGTCACCTTTGTCACACGCGAAGATAGGGATGGCAGACAAAAAGGGATGAAATTATTTAAAAATTCAGCTGAATAGCGAAGTTCAATAACATACAAAGCACATTTCAAATCACAACCCGAAGGTAAGTCATAAAAGGTTCTCATAAAGTGATATTTAAATTGTAACTTATCATACCTAAATAATATTATCAATGCTTTCAGATCAAAACATTTCTATAGCTGTATATATTTCTTTGTTACAAAGTTGTTGAACTCTAATGAAGCTTTATTATAGTATGTCTATATACTCGTACTTACATCTCTTCTATCCACACAAAAAACATTATAATGCGATTTAGTCGGTGCATTTAAAAAAAATAGTACAGAAATACAGAATGCATTTTCATTTCGTTTTTAAAAGTTGACAGAGCTTAATGTTGAGCCGGACCTTGCTCCGCCAGACTACCATTTTTTCCGGAATTTGACAACTTTTTACAAAAAAAAATTCAACTCCGATGCGGCAGTTAAAACCGCCTTCAAAGAGTATTGATTCTCGCCCCCATGTTTTTTTTAATAAAGGGATCAATGAACTACCTATGAGATGGCAAAAGTGCATAGATAAAAACGGTGCATAGTTTGATTAATTAAATATGTTTTACAAAACAAATACTCTAAATTCCTGTACAACACGCCAATTTCATATGTAAGTACCTAATATTAATTTCGCGCAATGAAATTATTTTGAGACGTAACGCTAAGCTCCCTGGCATAACATTTCGAACAAAAGTTTTTTTAGTAGTTTAGTTTATTTTAATTTATTTAGTTTAAGTTAATTTACTTTATTTTATTTTTTTTAATGAATCTACAATCTTAGAATATTAACAAACAGATAAACATAGATCTTATTTATGAAGTTCGTTTTAAAAAATAAGATTTTACGTGTTTGGTTTTCGGTTTTTTACTTTACTTTGGATTTACTTTTAAAAATATCTTTTCCCTAAATTTTTTCTCATTTTGAAGTCAATTATAGATTTAGATTTTTAAAGGAATGTCTCAAGTAACAACATAGACATAAATATTACTTATTGATATATAATACTGCATAGCTATCTAACCTATCTTCACGCTTATCTCCAGAACTATGGTCGAAAGCGAACTAGACAATTAAGACCTTAGCACCCACCTTTCACCGACGTCTATTTGGGACAACGTAATAGGTGGTGTAATATATTATTATTGTATATAGGATATAAATAAACATATCTATCTACATATTTACAATATTAGGTAGTATCTAGTGTAAATAATACTCACTAATTTTAATTCTAAGTGATGCAAGATAACCGCCGCGCCAATGGAAGATTGCCAGGCCATTTCTTCCCAACACATTACACTTACTATTTACATATTACAATACGCAGTAACTTTCTTCTCGCAGAAAACATAAGCGAGGCTTGCTGCAAACTGTTGAGGAGATCATTTATATAGAGCCAATTCTGGATGAGTTAAGGCTTCTAATTACTACACATACATTTTCATGGGAACTGGATATATCTTATTTTATTTGAGCCCGGTAGGATAAGAGAAAGAGGTTTTAATTTGGCTAGCAAAATTTTACGAAAGCAAACATTGCAATAAAGCAAATTAACTTTATATGTTCGGAAATATTCTTGACGCATTTCTGGTCCCTTGCCGCTTAGTTATTGAGTTAAGGCATGAGGAATATTTCTGATCGTTTAATAGTGAAATACTTTCGTTTTTTTTCGATCGTTTGACGTATGAATTAAACGTATAATTCATTCGTCGCGGAATATTTTTATCAATTAGTCATGTCTTGATTTCTGTGTATGTACATTTAAAGTAGAAAAATAATTCCAGGGATATAGAAATACTTATGAAGACACGACGGCAAAATCGATTTCAATTAAAATAAAGATCCTCAGTGTTAACTTCGTATTTACAACTAAACAATAATACTTTTCATTTTAGTTTTTTTTGTACTCTTATATAAACTTGTCCTTAATGCCTGGTTTTACTTTGATGATATTCTTTTAAATTATGACTTACATTTAAATTCACAGTTGGTTAAAACAATTTTCATTTTATTTTTTACAAACATGTAAGCAAATGTTTTAAAAACTTCTCTAAAATAATGTATAAACGTAAATGTCGACGTACGTCATAAATATTTAACGTAGTTTCAGCTAGTAGACAACATTTAAGTTTATCATGTGTTTGACTGTATTACATATTAATAGTATATAGTTCATCATGTGTAATGTAACACATTAGAAAATGTTGTCACATAAATAAAATAATAAAAAGGCGTTATTATGATTGTTTTTCATGTTCATAACATAAAGTGTACAAAACAAAAATATTCAATTATAAGTTATATCATCGCTACAATACCAAGTGAATTACCCCAGAACAATATACATAGTTATATAAAAAGATATATTTTAAAATGTGACACACACCGTGTCTTTTCAATTAGAGACACAGAACATGAACCACCCAGAAACTCGACATGTCACATTATAAAATAAAACTATAAATAATATAAAATTAAAGAATTATTTCATTATTATTTATGGTTAATGTAGTTTTTTACTTAATAAATATTGTAAACATAAACAGAATTTTGTTTCTGAAATAAACTTTACTATGGTTAATTAGTGATATTAAAATGTGTCGAATATCAAATATTGAAAGTAACATTCGCGCGTTTTGCACAAAACAAATAAACGAAACGGTATTAAAAGAAAACATTAGTAAACAAGTCGAGCGTTGGAGGTTGAACCAAAGTCAAAGGCTACGTGCGAGTGAAAGCGTACAATAGAGTCAGGAGAGGTTGAATCAATGACGAAGTGAACGTTACGTACCGGTAAAAATTTTCCTGTTATTCAGAAAATATTGTAAGAATATAAATTTCTTTCAAGTAAAATTTCCAGGTAGATTAAATAATCTTAACGTCACGATAGCCGATTGGTTGGGTGGTCGGAATTTCGAGTCAAGAGACCCGAGTTCGATTCCCAGGTGGCAGGCTCCACCATTGAGTTTTTCAGAAATTTTTGTACGAATTATGTCGTTGGCTTGGACATAAAGATGGCGACGGGCTCACCACCTGTCACGACACGAAAATATCTTCGGTGGAAGGTGGGTCGAAGGAACTGCCTAGACTAGACCTCTATCTACCCCTGTATTAGGAATTGCGGGAAGATATTTATTTATTTATCTTATGGCGTATATTATAATTACCTTTTCATCTGTCAATGTTTTTTTTTGTGTCAACATTTTCCGATTGACTTTTTCGATTGGACCAAGGCTATATTAGGCGAAATTTGTGACAATGAGTTTGTTTTTGTACTTTTTACCTACAATTTTCCAATTATGAGTTATGATGACGATAACTTTCATGATAAGTTGACGACAACTTAATGTTTTGTCTATAATAATCCTTTATCATAAATTTGTGAAAAATATATTAGATGTAGAAAAAGTAAGCTAAAAACACAAAATGTAATAGAAAACATTTTTATGTATTTTCTTTTTTTTTACAGTAAAATGCCAAAAATTTTCGAAAACCAGATATTTTTCACACACGTTTTAATTTTAAAAAATTATGACAAAGCTTTGGTGTTTTCGAATATTTGGTTTGTTTTCGTTTGTTTTTTTCTAATTAATCGTAACTGTAACCTTATTTAATAAATAAAATGAGCAATTCGAGCCTATTCCAAACGATACTCAGTCATATATCATAGTCAATGTCAGCATTGTCTTATTTCATTTTAGGTGCACCATTGGTATTGTCATACCCCCATTTCCTGTACGCCGACTCTCTCTACCGTGATGGTGTAGTTGGATTAAATCCAGTCATAGACGAACATAGGATATTCCTGGATCTGGAACCTGTAAGTCTGTTTTAAAATATAATTATAACGAATCAGTTCTGCAATATTACTACACTTTACGGGCATTACGGATTCACCACCTGTCACGTCGTCCCAAAAATATCTTCGGTGGAAGGTTGAAATTGAAACGACTTAGTCGTCGAGACCGCTTTTTACCCCTGTATTGGGAATAGCGTCAAGATATTCGTGTAAATATTATTACAGCCATTACAACAATTGGAAAATCTATTCTTATATTAAGTATATTTTTAAAATCCTATTAATAATTCGCTGTTATTGGACTATATATTTAGACTGATAGTTGATATCGTCAAACAAAAAGTCAGCACTAACAAAGTAAGGGTAATTATGTATGTAATATACAGGCAACCTAATGATTAGTTATTACCCTGATAATACAGTAATTTATAATCAGATAAAATTTTGTCGCCATGGCCTAAATATTTATATGTATATTTCACTACATCTAGTGATTTTTTTGTGCTAATATTTTCTGTACTCATTAAAAATTTTCTTAATTTTTCAGAATACAGGAACAGTTATGAGAGGCGCAAAGAGAGCTCAATTCAATATCTTCTTACGACCCATAACTTCAGTGACAGCGACAAATAATTTAAATACTACATTAACGCCAATTGTGTGGTTTGAGGAGGTGAGTTTGAAGATGTTTCCGTAATTATTTTGTCCCAATGTTTTAGAGTAGCTCTCTTTTTTGATAAGCTTCAAAATACATAAGAAAATGAACTAATGCATCATCGATAGTAGCAACATTGTTAATATACATGATGCAAATAACCAGACAAATTATATGTAGGATGTGTGTTCATAAAGTGATGCAATCATTTTGTTAATTAAAATCGCCTCAAATGAGGGTAAGTGAGTAAAAAAAGGCCTATGAGTGTTAAAATGAATTGGAAAAGGAGAAGGCCTGTGGAGGTTGGGATTTAACTGTTTAATCATAAAGGTAGCGCATACTAATTTTGTTACTGCCCTAGAGACCTTGCCTTTTAAGCTATGTTCCAAGTTTGAATTGCTTTGTAACACGATCACCACTACGGAAATGGAATATTTCCCCTTGTAGCCCGTTTCATATTTCTCGAACGCGACCTCCCATTATCTTTCTATTCGCTATTTCAATCACAACTAACGTTTTACAACACACAATATAAGAAATACCTTTTACATTGTACTCCAGTGTCAGTATTGTAATATACTTGTTCAAAGTTTATTAACAGGAGTCGAATAGCTGTAACAGTTTAATATATAATAGTTTGGTGTGTAATAGTTTAGTATATATTACTTTTAAAATAGTCTATAGTTTGTAGAATTATAGCTTTTCTCTACAGTTCAGTCTTTCAGTGTTTATTCGAGGTTTACTGTACCATTTAGAGAAACTCTCCAGCTGTGCCTTATCGTAAGCGCCTGATTTTTTATCTACTGCAATTATAATTTAGTGTAAATTATATGTATTAAAAAGGTAAAATATTCAAATTAATCCAGGACGTCGAAAATAATATGAAATTTAATTTCTTCGTAAGAACGACGATGCCCACTTTACTTCACCTTAATGTAAATAAGTTAAAGCAAAGTAACTCACTTTAACAGCTGGATGTGTGTCGTAAAATAAGACGCCAAAGCTTTTAATATTCTTTATTTTTCTTTGTAAAACATCAATTTTTACGTTTACAGAGTGTTCTATTGCCAGAAGAATTCGTGGATCAGCTGAGAAATCGTATGCTTATGCCTCTGAATTTGGTCAGCATTCTATTACCCATCATAATTGCATTGTGCTGTGTGGTCTTTGTAGTTGGAACGGGAGTTATTCTTAGAGCGAAGTTATGCAGCAAAGACGACCCCGCGACGGCTACCAGATAATATTAATAAGATAAAAGTTTAAAGTACAATAATAAAATTGTTTACGGTTAAAAGAATGCTTAGTTTCATTTTACTTTATTCCTTTTTTTCTCAGAGCACCACTTTTTAGTGATCACTGTTGTAATCGCACGACAACTTCCATCTGGCATCATATTACACTTATATGATATAGCGAAGTAGATGCTTCACATTGAAAGAAAATGTAGAACATTGAGCTTTATTTAAGAATTAATATTTGATTACTTCCATCCATTAAAACATGATAAATCTTATCGATGCACGCAAAGTACAACATCTATTGTGTAAAACATAATCCGTAATAAGTCTTCTTTTTACAATATTGGAAAAAATCACAAATAGTTTGAGGCTGATAATGGGGTATCATAGTTTTCCTTTAATGGACTAGATAAAAAACAATAACTAAAGCTTGAGATTTTATTTAAATTGACTACTCAAAATGTATAAAAATAGTTAACAAATCATTCAACTCAAAATTACACGTTTCACCCAGACCACGTTATCAGCCCCAGAAGATCACTACCAAACATAAAATCTCTCTATACCACAAAATATTCTGAACAGATCAAATAAACTTCTTGCAGTTCCACCTAAATAATGAGTGTTGGCATATATTATGCAGGGAACAGAATAAATTTATGTATTTACCACACATTAAAATTGTCCTCTTATGGTACCAATATACCAATAAATGGTACAGTTCCACAGAAATATTTGACATTGATAGGGTAGGGGCATTTAGAACAGACTGACACTAATTACGACATATAATATTTTTCATTTCATACCAATATGCTAAGCTTCAAGTGTCAAAGAATTATCTACTGGCTGGGATACTTAAGTCACATCATCTTTTTTTTTAAATGCTTAAGACTGGATTTACCAGTTTTTTTTTATAAATACATTAATAACATACATTTTATGGGAAACATACTGAGGGCGGGCGATTAAACCTTGATATATAAATTTACTTCTTTCATTCGTTAAACATACAGAGATACTATAGCTAATTTACTAAATTTCTATAAATGTGTTAAATAGAAATTAATCATGTCATCGAAAATGCTCCATCCCCTGAAGATGTAAAAAAATGTATAAAACAATCAGTAGACAGAGGACTCATTTAATTTTCAATTAAATAGGCTTACTCAGAAAATTCGACTATAATACTGCAAGGGCTGTTTAACAGTTAATTAAATAAAACCAGTCCTTACAGTATGTAGGCGCATTTAAAATTTAACTAAATATGCTATAAAAGATATACAGTATTTACAGAACACAACTCAATAAATTTTAGCTTTAAAGGGTACCTGGTCAAAATGTCATGAGATATGACATTTATAAAGAGCTAGGGTATTATGTACAACATATTTACAAGAATAATATTTCTAGAAATCTAACCCTTACTCAATAACCTGACGCTTCTCATCGCTATTGCGCTTGCGCCCCTTCGCATGCGCTAGCATCGTTACTAATTTTTTATGACTGTCGCCGACAATCCAACCATGTTGCTGGAGATGCTCTTGCTCATCGTCTCCTTCGGATGACCAGTAGTAGTTAGCGGAGCGCGGGCGGACCTTGGGGCCTGGAGGGCCCAGTGGAACATGAGGGCCGGGTGAAGATAAAACACCGGCTGACGTCGACGTTGAAGTACTTGCGACAGCACCACTCGTGCTGGGTCGGCTACCTCCGCTACTACTACTACTAGCACTGGAAGTGCTGCGGTGACAAAGACTAACTCTGCTTTCGACGTCCTGTCTCTTTATGGGCATCTGTCGACTTGCAGCCTTGCGCATCCCACATAGCTGCCCCTCTTTCTTTTTCCCCTTTCTTTTGCGACTAACTGTAGTCACAGTGGACTCGGCGCTGTTCGGGCGCGGAGGAACGCCGTCGGGCTCTGATTCTGAACTCCACGTCTCGGCTAGAACGTTTTGTTTTCCAACAGTACATTTTCTACGAGCTCTCTGTCGAGCCACCCCTGCATCATCTGACGTTACGTCCTCGTTCGTATCTTGGGAGTGTTCGTCAATAATATCAAAATCTCTGTGCAATTGATGGATAGGCGACAAATCTTTTGAATGTCCAGGCATAGAAACGTTGCGATAGACTGAGGAATCGTCGTATTTTTTGGGACCTTTAGCTTCAGTTCGCGCTCCTGAGAAACTTTCGTATCGTTTCGGCGAGGACTTTGAACATTCCCTTGGTGATAACCGGTCGCATTTTTTAGAGGAATGACGTCGCTCATTCACATATTTAGAAGTTGACGGTTCACATTCCATAGGTGAAATATACGTGTTCGAATCATGTTTTTTTGGTGATGTACGGATAAATTCTTTAGGTGATATAGAACTACTTTTTCTTGACGTTGATGGTTTCTCGAGATTAAATTGTATATCACGTTTTTTAGACACATCTTTTTTGTATGGAGTAGATGTACAAGGCATTTCAGAGTCACACCTTGATGATGAATCAGATTTTTTGGGAGATACAGGTTCATGTTTATTAGAAGAAATATATTCATCTTTATTTGGTGACACGTTAATTAAAGACGATGAGCTAGGCTCATCTTCAAGCAAACTATCAAACAATTGGTCAAGATTTGCTTTAGGTTTAATATGTTCCTTACCTTTATTATTCTTCTTTTCTGTGCGAACAGCGTTATGTTTAAATATTTTGCCCATAACGGCATTCTTTTCCACAACATCTTTACGCTTTAACGACGGAGATGACTTCTTTGTTTCAGTTACTATTTTTCCCGTTCCCATCTCACACGACATTAAGCTATTTTCAGTTTCGTCATCACTACAAACATAGTCATCATAAACAAAATCATCCCCGTCAGACCCACTTTCACTTGACAAATCTACTTTATCAGTATCTGCTTGATATTTAGAGGTACTTGCATCTTTATTGCCAATATTTTTAAACCTTTCCATTAATGTTGAAGGTCTAAATTCAAATAATTCTGCATCTTCATTGTCCATAAACTCATAAACATCAACCTTTTGAGGCGTGATTTTGTGCTTATAATCATGATTGTTTTTACTCTTTGATTCTACTTCGATTTTATCTCTTTTCTTTTTCGAATTACTTTTTTTCTTTTTCTTCGATGAGCTTTCAATAGGTAGAACAATGGCTGACATGTTAATGTCTGATGTTGGAATAGACACTTTTATACCATCAAAACCTTTCAGAGCTCCTTTGGTTAATACTGTACTTTGATAGCTTTTCTTAGAATTTTTCTTTCCCTTTTTCTTTTCCGATTTTTTTCGTCCTTTATGACTGAAACAAAGATATTTTAAGTGTATATTTTTTTTACAGAATTGTGACATAAATAGTTTTGAATATTATTTTAACTGATTTAATTTAAACTAACATAATAGTTATAACTTAAAGCTCATTTTCTCTATTGCTTCGATTATAAAATAATGTTCAACATGTCAAGGAATCTCGATATCTAACATGTATAAAAACAGTTTGTGTACACCCATTATTGCGAATAAATTTGAAACAAGATAATTTTATTGCTAGTCAATCCCTTAGCCGATTTTTTCACCCAGAATAAAAGAGAGTTATAGATAGTATACCATTTTCTTTCTTTTAAAGGATTTTTTCACCTTGATGTAATATACAACATGGGGAAGGATGTATCGACATATCTCGATGCATATTATGAAAAACAAATATAATACCTTGAAATTGATTCTATAACAGGTTGTGTTTGTTTGGCAGCTGCTGCTTGCGACCGGCATTTTCTTTTAATTTTGTCAAATTTGTCTTCAAATATATCTACAGCATCGCTAGTGTCAGGATACATTTTATCCTTGACATCGTTACTTTTTTTTTGTTTTGAAGTATTAGGTTCTTCCTGACAACATTCAGTGGATTCATTGTTTGAAACTGACGAAACTTGTAGACTTGTGGACTGTGGAATATTAATCGAATCTTCTTTATGTTCTGATCTTGCTTCAATTATAGTTTGTTGATAACCAACATTGGTCGCAGTAAGCGAGTTTGCCGCTGCTTCTTTTAAACCAGAAATCAAATCATTTTCCAAATTTCGCACTTCTTCGCTTTCCAAAATTGTTTTAGCCGTAATTGAATCTACATCACCATCGCTTCTAGTATCGTATTTTTCATCATTCTTATCTACATTATTCAATTCGGTTGCTGTAGGCTGCTGAGTAATTATTTCATTGACATCGCTTGTAATAGTTACTTTACTAGTAGAAGGTAAGTCAGTTTTGTGGGATTCCTTCAATAGCTCACAACAATCTAAAAATAGAGCCTCATCTCGACTAAGGTTTCGACGTGATAATTGCTGTTCCCTGACAGTTCTGTTCACATTTGCCAAAATTTCTTCTAAAGTTGGTAGTGTCAACTTTGAAGTTGACTTGGCACCTTTTTTTCGCTTAGCTATTTTATCCTTTAAAATTCTTAATCGGTCTAATTGTTGTTTATAAGCTATAAGATAATTAGGTTCTTCGTGAACAGGTGTTGTTTTAACTTTCATTTCAACTTCTGATAGCTTTGAAATATGGAGTAATGTCATCTGATGTCGCAAATAGTTATCTGGTCGTCTAAATTCTTTTTTGCAAATCACGCAATAGCAAGTAACAAATTTTGTACAAGTTGCCTTCTTACGAATACGCTTAGTGGGTTTTTTCGTGGGTGACTGCGAAGAGTCTCTAGAACTACTTTCCTCGTCGTTTGGCTTCGTAGTTTCACTTCGAGGGCTTATTTTTGTTGTTCGGTCTTTGGCATCACTATTTACGTCATCAGTTTCATTAGCTATTATGTGGAAAGTTTCAGATATTTTTTTCATAGCTAGCAAATTCGATTTTCTAGGCTTTCTTTCGGAGAAGAACCCGAAGCTTTCCATAAACTGTTCAGATTTAAGATCTTGGTCTTGCTTGAGACTACTGCTAGCATCATTATTTTCTGGTTCTTTGGTGTCTGTTTTGTTTTCCGATTTGTCGGTTTCATCTCGCTCGCCATTATTGTGTTCACAATCAGATAAAATTACATTTCGATTAGATTCCAAGTTCTTTCTTTCTTTCTCCTCCACATATTTTTTTAATGGTATATCACTCTTAGAAGAATCGTCTGAGTCGCTTGTACCTCCTTTTAAATCAACGATGTTTGTTGTTTGTACTTGTACATTATCAGTAAATTCTCCATTAACAATCGGTTCCGTATTTACTCCAACTGAAGTTTCGCTTTTGTTCCTTTTCTTAAAATCATGATCACGCATAAAACTCAGGTTTTCAAAAGCCTTATCTCCTGACGATTTTCTTCCAAATGGTTCTCGTTTGTCAATCATATCTTCTAAATCAATATCATAAGGATCATATAGAAGCGAACTTGACTTAACGACCACAGACTTCGATCGAGTTCGCCTTGCCGGTACATGGGGGTTGCGACCAAATTTATTAGATGAATCAAAAATATCATTTCTGGCCCTACTTTTCCTCTTAGTTTCATTTAGTAATTCGTTGTTTTGTTTCAGTTCATCTTTATTACAAGAATCTGAGGCACATTCAACATTATTATTAGGTTTTGATTTTTTTGAAGACGAACAATTAGCACCTGTCACTGTGCAACTGATTTTACGTTTTTCGGCACTGCTTGGCTTGTTTATAATATTTATTTCATATCGATCATCAATTTCATCCCTTTTTGCGTCAATGTTACTTTTTTTGTTATTAATCTCATTTTGCCCAATTTCCAAACTTTGATTTTGCTGTTTTGGTATGGTGTGACTAACCTCTGCAGTAGGTGAAGTCATGTCATTCAGTATGTCGATGCAACATTTTGAATTTAGTGGCAAATTATTGTGATATTTTTCAATGTTATTATCACTTTCACGGTCGTTGTTAATCCCAATTGAAGACATACTAATGTCATCATTTTGAGAATTATGCCCTGATTTTAACTTCTTACATTTACGTTTCGATTGTGGAGATTTCTTCCTTTTTGACGTTTTTATTTCTTTAAAATTTTTAGCAATACTGTCCAAAGTGTATCTAGAAGATAAAATGTGAGAATCACTAATTTTGATATTACTAATAACTACGATCGGTTCTTTTACAGAGCCCGTACGAGGTTTCATATGGTTTTCTTCGTCTAATAATAGTTTAGAAAATATTAATTGCTTTTTAGTTAGAGGTGCCTTTTGTTCAACAGAATTATCGGTATAGTTTGTAACATCTAATTCCGATAAATTACTGTCAATAAACATGGATTTACCACGGCGACTTCGTCTTAAGGGTGTTACAAAAGATTCATCTGAATCAAATATTTCATGCTGAGGCAAACTCAGTTCAACGAAACTGGCGTTTTTAATCTTTTTTACACGACTAGATTTCTTACTTTTGGATTCACAGTCATGTTTTTCAATACTAATTTCTCCATGGTTTGTTTTATGCACATTTTCAAGTATACTCTTATTATTATTTGCAAAAAGAGATGATACTTTTGCTTCAGATTTTTTCCTTTCTTCGTTACAGATTATATTACATTTATTAAATACTGCATCAGTCTGATTATCTGTATTTTTTTTAGTAGAATCGTTAACTTCGGTATTATCAATTTCACTTGTTAATTTATTTACATTCTGTATATTATCTTTACTTGTAGTCGAAAAACTCTCTTCCTTTTCTTTTTGTTTGCTTTCACTAAGAACTACAACATTTTCGGTTGATTTGTTTAATGTTCTAAAAGCGACTTCAACTACGTCAGTTCCGCTATCATCGTTGTCTCCATCATAAGTCATGGTTATCGAATGATCACTTTCAACACTTTCACTATTATTAAGCCGAAGACTACATTCAGCGATAACGTCATTGTTCTTATTAATATCTAATGTATATATATTTGTTTTTTGAATTTTGTTGGGCTCTTCAACACTTTTACTAACGGATACGTGTCGTCGGCTTTTTCTGTTGTTTCTAGGGCTATAGCCTGCATTTTTCAAATCAATAACTGGTCCCACTTCATTTTCACTTTTGAGTGTATTGCTATTATACACTTGGTATTCAGAAGACAGTGATTCGTGGTTTTTGTTTGTAATAACATTATGAGAAACTTCCACAAATTTTGTTCCGTTACCTAAATTATTTTTAGAATTTGAAGGTTTCTTCAAAAGTATTTCCTCATTATCATCGTTAATGCAATACTTTTTAGATTTTTTATCTCTTTTTCTTTTTTTATTATCATTGTTTACGGGGTTCACAGAAAATTGCTTACTTTTCTCACAAGATGATGACATATATTGGTCACGTTGTTTCTGTTTAACAATAACTGCCAACGATATGTCATCATCAGAGTCCTCATCAGAGTTTAGCCCCTTCTCCGTGAATCGAGTCTGTGATTGACAGTCTTGGTTATCGTCCTCAATATCTATAATAATATTTTCAACTTTACTTGGAGATGAGTCGCGTTTCTTCTCATAAGAAACTTCTTCAGACACTTCTTTTGAAGACGTTGCAATTGTTACTTTAGTCTCACTTACATGATTTAAAGAATCTTGGAGTAATTCATCATTTCGCATCAGAGAACAAGGTGCAACTCGATATTTATTTAAATCAGAAATACCAGTTGAAGAAATGTTAGCCTTGTTTAAATTGAAGTTAGTATCTATCACATCGTTTTTATTGTCTTCATGCGTGTTACTAATCTCGGTTTTAAGTAAATCATCACAAAGAGTCCTAGTAGTAGTCTGCTTACCGTTGGCACTACTATAAACAGAAGCAGTTCTCAAAGAAATATTTACATCATTTTCAGATTCTGTAGAAATTTCTGTTGCCATATGTTTATTTCTTTCAGAAGGTGTTTTTATACGCACTGCCCGTAAGCTTGCTGTCTGGTCGTTACTGCCTTTTGGTTTTATTGGAGCTTCTAACTTTCGATTTTCTAGGATGCAACTGCTTTTTATAAAAGTATGTTTTATTACTTGCACATCACTTTTATTATGTTGCATATTTTCATCCTCAGTCAGGTCAATAACAGCGTCTTGGACGTCTCTAAAAGAAGTTGAATTATGTTCTTGGTTTGAGAAAGGTGTTAATTTGTTAGTAGTTTGATTACATTGTTGTCTAACGACATTTTGTACGGCGAGTTTACAGTCATCATTAGCAACATGACTTTTGAGAGCGACTGATTGTTGTGATAAATTTTGTAAAGGGGTCACATCAATATTCGATGAAATGGTTTTGGAATCAATGTGGGTTTTTATAGCCAGTTGCGTTATATTCTTATTTTCAGATTTTTCTAGACTACACGTGCGTCCTGAACTTAAGGTTAGCTGATGCGTCAAAGAAGAGGATGGTCTTATAGGTTCCATACTAGTATTATTTTTTACTGATTGTGTTGCAGGAGAAGTTGTAACGGGAATCGGAGTCGATACATATTGCGGCAAAACATTTAGTAACTGATTTCGATGGTCAATAGGCATCGTTCCTAGAATCTCAACTAATTCCTTAGGCAGCATCGCAATCTTTCTTGCGGTTTCAGTATCTTGCTCTGCATCACAGTCTATAATTTCTTCTTTTGTCAGATCGTAAGTATCATTACATGTATCATTCGTTGCAGAACTCTGTGGTTCATGCACACCCGACGAGTCTCTGTCGCAATATGGTAAACATCGTTCATGTCTACTACCGTTTCCCGATTTGAGCTGTGGTGTAACTTTACCGTAATTTACAGTAGTGTCAACCGTAGTGCCAGCTAAAGTATAAACTGATGTTGTACTGGATATTGTATTTCCGGGTATACTTAGCAAAGTATTAGTTAATGAAGCTGAACTTGAAGTATCTATTCTCGTTACAGAAATACAGGCATTTCCCAACGTGTACACTGGCGTAGTGCTTTCAATTTTACAAACAGGCACATATGTCGTTAAGCTGCGATTTGTTAAAGTATAAAGAGGTACTGTGCCTGCAATACTACTTACTGCAACGCTTAAAATAGGTTTCTCGTGTTCTCTATATGATTGGTCATGGTGTGTAACAACATTAATACTATCACTTAGAGATGATGAACTTTGATTAAGATTAGTTTCGCTAAAACTCCCAGAAACGTTACACTCAGAACTAGTTGGCATAATTTCCGCATAAGATTTGAAATTTTCACAAGCTGGTATAATCTTCAATTCTGGAGAATGTGAAGTGCTTTCAGGAATTAGGTTACGCAACTCAAAGCTGTTAACCGATTTCGGTAGGTGTAATGGGTTGACAGATTGAGTATCATGTGTTTCTTTTGAATAATTAGTAAAATGATATTCCTGAACTTCTATTTCCTTATCTTCACTTAAAGATTTTCTATAATCGTTTCCATCGGTGTTTGGTTTCGTCAATTGGTGGTTATAATCAACATTTGAATGAGATTTTGTACTTAAATTGTCAATTATATCTTTCATATTATTTTCTTGCTTATTAGGTACTATTAGAGTTTCAAGAGAAGCGCCTTCCAATAAGGAACATTTACTTTTTACGCCCCTTCCAGACAAATCAGTAGGTAAATTTTTAGCGACATAGCTCACTTCCGTTACGCTGTTATTAAGAGTTTCTTTTTGGTTACTCTTGTAACTTGATAGGTCCTGAACAAGATTAGTACCAGACATTTCCGACAAGTTGACGGTAGAAGTTCTATCACTTCTCTTTAGTGACAAATCAGTAGGAATATTTTCATTAATTCTTTGATACGATAAGTCTTCCAAAACTTCGTCAGTAATTGTAGATTTCTTAGATAAATTAGAGGGGACTGATTGACAAGCAGATTTTAATTGAGGCTTAATGCTTAAATCAACCACCACATCAGCAATAACTTCCATATCTGTTATTTCATTTCTTTCAAATGACTGAAGTATACCTGAGCTTTTATTGGACAAATCTAATGTCTCATACTCGTCATAGGTACTCATAACAAAAGTAATCTCCTGGCTAGAATTTTCAGATGAACCAATTTGCAAATGTTTACCAGACAAATCTAAAGGAGATGATAAAATTGATTCCACTGTCGTACTCGCATGAGCTAGAGGTATAACAGCTGGAATATCATTATAGTCGGTTGCAGTATACTCCGAATTCACTTTATGCATAAGTGGTAAATCAAGATTTTGTGGAAAATCTGGTTCTTTTGGAGAAATTTGCTCATTATCTATAGATGGCATAATAACATCGTTAAGGTTTCGAGAATATGGTGTCGAAAACTTCTCTGCATTATTGATGGTGGATTCAGTACGGTTTTTAGTACTAACGGAATGTTGTTGTTTATTATTCATTTCAGACATAACTAGTTGCGATGTATTATCCAATAATTCATTTGAACTTTGTCTTAAGTTGTCATTGCTTTCTATTGCTTGTGTATTCGCACAGACTGCTTTTGTTTTCGACTCATCTTGGTGTATGACATTCATTGACACTTTTGGAGACTTTTTGATAACTGTGTTTCTTTGTGGCGGTGACGGCAAATCCCTTGAAGAAATGTCACTTTCTGACCGCTTCTGTTTTTGTGTTATCGACAGATTATCTTGGAGTACAGTTTCAGACTCGGATTTTTGTTTAATAGATTGCATATTTGGCAATATATTACTATGTGTATTTTGTACTCCACGTGGAGTATCATCACTATTAATTTTGCGTTTTTCGATATTATCGCTTGACAAAGTTCGTGTGCTTTGGATTTTGGTTGAAGATAAATCTGATTTAAAAGACTCCTTGTGGTGATCACTTAATTTATTCATAGATCTTTCGTGTTTCGAAGCAGTCATAATTTCAACATTATTGGACTTTTTCACTATTTCAATTTTAGAATCTAACCGTACTAATCTTTGTTCTAAAATAATAGGTTCTGGTTCTATGGGCTCATCACTGCCACATTGAACAGAGACATGTCCAGGTACATTGCCGTCACTAGTTGGTACCAATTTATTCTTCAACATAGCAATGCAATCATTGAGTCCTTTACGCGCTTTACCCACTTTATTTTTTTGAGGGTGATGATGATCTATTATACCTATTTGATTAAAATGTAAAGGCGGTTTATCAAGCTTGGTAACCACTGCCTCATTTTCAAATAACACTCGGCGATCAGATGGTAAATGATGATTTATGTTGTTACATTCTTGTTGAACAAGAAAGAGACGGTGAAATTGAACTGATTTATCATGAGTTTCAGAGTCAGCCGTTAAACGTGCTATTGAATGTTTAAGAGGAACATTTTGAGATGGAGCAATAGAATCATTAGAGTTTCCATTCTGGCGGCTGCAGCCTGGTTGCTGATCGCCTCTGTTATTTGATTCTCTATGATTAGATCCTTCACGGTTTGCGTGTTCTCTAGTATTACAAGATCCGTCGTTAACATTTATTCTTTTCTGAGTATTATCAATGGAAAGTTGCTTGGGTGTAATATTCTCTGAACAGTCAAGAGGCTCTTCACTATTATTCTTAACAAGTGGTTTGATTCCTTTTAAAAGTTTTCTTTTAGAGCGATTCATTATAGCCTTTCTGTTTAAAGATTCTTTTTGGCGTAAGCTTCTATTTGATATGTTTTTTATCTTAGGTTTTAATGGTAAATTATCTTCATCATCGTCGTCATTATAAGAGGCAAATTCTTTTTCGTTTATTTGTGTTTTTTCACGCTCTGTAAGATTTGATTCTCCGTGCATTTTTTTCAATTTAGAATCATCTAAAGAAAATTTCTTTTTCATTAATTTATTCCTTTTCCGCTCAAGTTTTCTTCGCGGCAATGAATTCAAAGGGTTTACCATAACACGGTGACGTTTAGCTGGTAGATCTGCTAACATTTTACGTATGGTTTCAGCTGAAAAAAAAAACAAAATATAAATGGCTGCAAAAATATAATAAATAAATATATAAAAGTATTATATATAAATCAAACTATGATATGAAATATCAACTTTTATAATTAGACATTTGTCTAAGAAAACAAATATTCCATAAGTTCTGATACTTCACTTTACGGAAACCGAACTATTTATAAGAAAATCATTAAAAAGCTTTAAACTTACCATCACCTACTTCGGACCTTATTCGGGGCCTTGTTCTCATATGATTTTTTTGATTTGCTTGCCCAGTTCTTATATCTTTACGCATTTTTCTTCGAATTCTATTATCAGGAAGCCGGGGACGGCGCTTACGCACACCAAATGGTCGATATCGGCATTTTCTTCGTACTGTCGGTGTATCTCCAGCGCAATCCAACATATGTTGATGCAAATCTTCGAGTGTAATAGATTGTTTACACTTTGTACACTCTTTAAACCCTCTGAGAGGTCGAGTTCTATTTAAGGTCTGGCTTGGAGGAACATACAAATGCTTTAAAATGCCCGCGTTTAATAAAGGTTCCCCAACAATTTCATAATGTTGAACAAGTGCATTAGGATGCTGCGTTGATATATGTGATGAGAGTGTTCTAGAATCACGCGTTTCTGCCCCACAAGCGCAACAAACATAGCAACGGGGCCGAACCCATTCTCCACTAAGTACCGCAGGTTGTAGATCATAAGCTGGAGTGGCTGGTGCTAAGCCTAATAGAGCGGGAAATTCAAACCCGGCAACTGAAGAAATGGGTTTGTTTGTATATTTTATACCCTGAGAAGATGATGTAGGTAATTCTCTGCTTTCGAGTATTTCTTTCAATTCCTTGCTTATAGTGTTTCGTTTTTCAGTCTTTTTTTCCAAAGGTGAACAATTGAACTTATCCTCAAATTTTCTCCGCATGCGTAACTGGGTCCATATATCAAGATTCGAAACCAAAGTTATAATGCAATTATTCAAGTGCGAATCTCGTTTTATTTGATCAGGATTGATAATGCCCCTGTCATTATCAGGACTGTCCCATTTCCATTTATGCTTGGGTGCTATAGCTCTCGGCATATACCCATCGAATAAATTACGTGAATATTGTTCGCAGGCCAGAAGAATCGGAAAACCTTCTGCAGTATTGATAGCGACGCAATTTTTAGCCTTCCGCGTCTTTATAGTAGAATCAGGATCGGGGTTAGCATTAAATGATCCATCCAAATATTTAGATAAATTTTCTTGAACATTACTAGCCACTTTTGTATAAAAACTTGTGTCAAAGCATTTTTCAAATTTTTGGACAGCGTCATCAATAGTTTTAAGCCAATCTCGTTTAGTAGACTCAGCAGTTCTAGGTGACCTATGTACCACACCAAGCCTTGACAAAATTTGATCAGCGTCAGAGTTGTGAAAAGAAAAATTAGAAGGAATTCGCTTATTCCATTGTATATCATCTAACACGATAACGGCATTCTTCTCTATCAGTGCGCTATTAGCTAACCCTTTACTGGGCGGTAAGATAACATTAGTCGTTATATTATCTTCTATATCAGCCTCATCATTTACATTTGCTGGCTTAAGCTCACACGAGATAACGATGCCATTAAAGCCATGACCTTGATACTCTTTGTTACCACGTCGGTGAGAACCTTTTCCATCCTTATTG
The DNA here is from genome assembly GCA_029286605.1 of Sericinus montela. Classification (NCBI taxonomy): domain Eukaryota; kingdom Metazoa; phylum Arthropoda; class Insecta; order Lepidoptera; family Papilionidae; genus Sericinus; species Sericinus montela. The sequence continues at coordinate 434,575 of JAGSMR010000083.1, read as the reverse complement.
AGTTGTCTTCGACCCTTCAAACTTTCTGATGATTTTTTGCGCAATTTACTGCGATATGACAGTTTCTGTTTTTCACAAACATTAAGTTTATGTTCGGCCAGAGCTGACGTAGACGAGAAGCGAGTGTGACACTCAAGACAAGCGAAGTACTGATTGGGATGACTGTCGACCATATGGCGAATAATGTCATTTGATTCAGTTTCACCATGACTACAAAAAAGACATTCAATAAAAATGTCTTGCTTCGACGACGAAAGATGAATGCGGCGAGCATGCTTTAGTGCAGTTTGTTTAGTCACAAACTTTTTTTCACAAAAAGGGCAAAGAATATGTGGAATTTGCGTGTTATCAGAATTAACAACGGGATTATCTGGTTTGTTTGATGACACATTGGTAGGAGTGCTACTCCTTTTAGGTTTCTCTTGATTACTTTTAGTGTCCGATTTCCGTAAGACTTTATTCGATTGGGGGCTTGGATTGTTGGACTTTCGAGGCCTTAATCTTCCATTTAAACTAGACGAAAGGTCATCTTCACTCGTATTCATTGTGTTTAGTCCCTCAGACCTAGAAAAAAAATATCTTTAATATTAAACTTATAGAACATTTTTACAGCGACCCACATATGCCTCTAAACAAAATCAATCGAAGATAAAATGCCTAGTATGTGACCGTGATTATACTGATAAAGAGCCAGCCGAAAGGTGGGTTTTTGATCGGCTGGCAGAAAGTACAGCTTAGAATGTTATACTAAACTAGATAATTGCCGGACAAACGTACTTTTCTGAAAAATTTGTTCTACGTTTACCGTTTATCTTCCCTAAAAACCTACTAACATCCACCACGAACTTATTCACCCGAACTAGTGTCAATGTAATGAAGAATTTTAAAATTTTAATAGCAGTGGAATATCTTATTGCATTGGTCTTGTATGATATGCATACATAAATTTTGTTATAGATAACTCGGAAACTATTCAAACGAATGCGCGAATATTTTATATTTGTAAAGTATTTTTCTTTTCAAATTTAAGACATCTACCACCAAAACCGTAAATATTTAATGATTATAAGAATGAACTCGTAACTAAAGGGAAAATAACTCATTACTCTGCATTATATTTATACAAAATGTATATTTCATTTGTATCTTCACGCCATTCCCAATACTGGGGTAGACAGAGATCTAAACAATTTGGTTCTTTCGACCCATCCTTCAACGAAGATATTTTAGATACAACGTGAGAGGCGGTGAGCCCGTCGCCGACGTTATGTCCAAGCCAACAATCCAAATCGTACAAAGTTTTTGAAAAAATCCTTTGTTACGAGCCTACCACCCATTCAATTTTCAGTTACCTATAGCTATATAAGAAAGTGGAGACACCACATGGCCACTACTTCGGTATATATTATCTTTGGATTTGTAAGGATATATACAGAAGAAATGTGCTGTATATTTATTAGACTGAGATTATAAGTCACGTCATTACACTTGTGGTTGCGTGATCAGAATATGATTCAAAATTACCGAGGAGGTAGGCTCGTATCAATAAGTTTTTTTTCAAACATACTTAATACATACATAGGAATATATAGACACAATATCACATAAATGGCTCCGATCCCAAAGTAGTAGTCAAAAGTACTTGTGTGTCTTACGTGATGTGATGGAATCGGAAACAACGGGGGCACTACAAACACCGAGACCCGAAACAATGCAGAAAAAGTGGTTTTCCACATTAAACCATCCGGCTCTCAATGTCAATTATTAGGCAGTCAGTCTCCGAACTGGCACCATGAAAACTGGTGTATACGCCACTTGGCTAAGGAGGTCCTCAAAACCGATATACGATTTAGGGCGTTGGCTTGGACAAAAAGATAGTGGGGGACTCACCAACTCTCACGTCCGAATATCAGCTTCCGCGAAATGTGGATTGAAACGATTAAATTGTGTGCGTAAAGATAGAAATATATTTACTTCAAACATTCATTAAATCATTAAACGTATGCAATATAGTAATCTATATAAATAACATAACTAAGTTCTGAAGTTGTGCTCTCATCACAGAAAAAACTACTGGGTAGATTTCGGTTTAGTTTTCTAAGTTTTATTTCTTAGACACTTGGCCATTAACTAGGAAAATATGTTAATTTATAAAGTTATTAAAGTTTTAACAAATAAATATTTTATAAGCACTTCGTGTTCAGTCATCGTGTTTACTAGCTGCGGAGAAGTGGTGCCATGGGCGTGGAGCGCATGCGTAGGAGAGGGGAATTTTTTTTCCACCTCTGCCACAGGATAAAATTAGGACCGACCGCGAATCATTTGCCCTAACAACCTGATACTGTTCAATCGTTCCTTGGTGTACAATAGACAAGGGAGACATGTATTGGTAATGACAAAACTCTTCATCGATTATTATTATTACTATAGATAGACTCTCTGAAATAATGATATGCCACTATATAAAAAGTAACAGAATAAAAAACATATAAGATGATATTTTTTTACGCGGACGAAGTCGCGGATATCGGCTAGATAAATATACTACATATTTATCTAGCCGCTAATTTTACAGCTAATTTATTTTATTTTTTTCAATGTATTTGAATGCCAAATTTTAATAATTAAACACCGATTTACCCTTTAAGATTTTTTTTAATACCAAAAATGTATAACTAAAATCTACAACAATCGTACAGTACTACGCTTCCAGGCATACCAAGAACGCTGGCTGCATATCCACGTTGAATGGCTACACAGCCCCACAGACCGATCGTCTCTACGGTAAACGGAGCAAATATACTCCTTTCAAAGGCTCTGTTTATGCGGCTTATCCGATTCAGCTGCCTCAGATGCAACCCCTTCCCTCAACGAACTTTGATAAAACCATACCAATATTCCTTCACGTGCAAGCAAGTAGCCCCTCACAAGAGCCTTGTCCCTCTTTCACGAGAGTAATGTCAAGCCGTCAGGTCTGTTGCCGTCCTCCCTTATTATTCCATATTCCACTTACTTACTTACTTATCTTCACGCACAATCCCTGACGGGGTAGTCAGAGAGAACAGATCGCCAAGTGTCACGATCCCTACATACCTCTTTCGCTTCTTTCAGATTCATCATCTTCTTCATACGTGCACGTCGAGGTATCCGAGTACTCTTGACCCTCCCTTCTTCAAGCAATTTGCTCACATGGTCTTCGAAAGTAAGTCTCGGTCTACCTCGACCCCTTTTAATGTTAACTTTCGCGCTATATATTTTCTTCACCATTCGATCTTCACTCATTCGCTCAACGTGCCCAAACCATCGAAGCACGCCCTTATCAATTTTTGTGACAAGATCATCTTTCAAACCTGCCATATTGCGAACCTCTTCGTTTCGCTTCCGGTCGGCCAAGGTAACGCCGCACATTTTACGAAGAGATCGCATCTCCACTGCATTCAACCTGCTTTTATGCTTCTTCTGGCATACCCAGGTTTCGCTGCCATATAACAAAGTCGGTACCAACACTGCGTTATGTATTGCAAGGCGTGTACTTTTCACTACGCCTTGCCTTTTGATTTACGCAGTCAGGGCACCATTGACTTTGTTCCCGGCAGCGACACGCCTGTCCACATCTAAATCACACTTCCATCCTGGCTTAATGCACTCCCCAAGTATACAATTTCATTCACCTGTTCTAGACATTCCTGATTTACCCATATTTCTCACTTCGTTCTTTCTTCGTCCCTCTCAAATACCAGAACCTTAGTTTTTTAGCATTCCAACGGAGACTTTTAATTTCACATTCTTCTTTCATACACGTGACTAAAGTCTGCAGTTCTACCTCTGATGGTGCAATAAGCAATAATATTCCACAAGGGTTCTAAAACGAGGTAATATTTATGGAAACAAGAGCACTTCGAATGATTATATTCAAGGAGCCGTGACGAGTCAGTCTGTCAGCCCCTTATTTTTTTCTGTGCTCGTAGAGACCCAACTCATCGACGTCGCTGCCACAAGGACGATGATGTCGATGTGGTTGACAAAACGATGCTCCCAATCGGATTTTACACCTATTAGTAAACTTTCGGTATACAGTAATGTACAAAGATTACTTGACGACAAAGCCTCTCTCAAAGATCTAACTGGATCTCTTTGTCGAAACACCTAAAAAGTGGGCGCGGTGTCTGAGTGAAAATTGTTCAGTAAGCACTTCTGCACATTCTCAACCAACGGGATATTCCACAGTTTTTGTGAGTTTGGTTCAAGTGAAACATCCTCGCCGAAAACGAGACGTATCCATGCTTGTCTTGCCTCGAATTTTCTATCAATAATATTTTATTTTCTATCAATTATATTAATATTTTATCTAGAATTTTCTAGATACATGGTGAACATTGTACACAACCGCAAGAAAAGCCTGCAGCGTAATTTTTAGCTATTTTGAGATTTAGGTCAGTTATTTTTTTCAAAAATCATAAAATTTCCATGGATTCGAGCGAAGTTAATACATAAATTTAGGAACAAGAATGCAATGCAAGGGTGACAGTTCTTAGAAAATCAAACTCACTGAGCACACTAGCAAGTTATTATTTTTATTATATCTTTTCAAAATAGTTTTCATTCAAATTAATACATCGCTGCATTCGATAGAACCACTGAGAAAAGCACTTTGACCACTCATCCTTAGTATACCACTCTGCAGTAACTGACTTTTGATCTTTCCCAAAGGCCGGTCCTTCCGAAAACATGAGGCCATCATCTTTTTTCCTTCACTTCGATCTCTCTTCAATTTTAGCAACTACTCGGAAGGAAACACCCACTGAGCAGATTGTCTTTTGGTTTCCGGATCATAGCAATAAATCCAGCTTTCGTCACCCGTAAGTATGTCGAATACAGCTTGTGAGTCACCTCCGTTAAATCTTTGTATCATTACACGACAGCAATCAACACGACGGAGTTTTTGGGCCTCGATCAAATAATGAGGTACCCACCGGACACAAAGCTTCCTAACGGCGAAATGTTTGACTCATGCCGATGCTTAAGCTTGTCCGAATCTGCTGATACTCTTGGATCAGTCTCTATCATACACCGCACAACACTGATGTTATCTTCAGTCGTTGCCGTACAATACCGTCCCTCACGCAGAGCATCGTTGAGATTGGTGCGACCAAGTTTAAACTCATTAAACTAATTATAAACAGTAGCCCGAGAAGTGGCTTCATCGTGAAAGGCCAATCGAAGTCTGTCATAACATTTTTGTTGACTTAAATGACAACGGAAGTCATAAAAAATCACAGTAAGAAAATTTTCTACATTAAATACTGGCGTGACAGTCAAATTTCAATTGACGGCCAAATTGTAAAACAAATGACAAATGATTGAAATTAGTACTCAATAATATTAGCAAATAGTTCCGTTTTTAAAATTTAAACTTATTTTTTAATACATTCTTTAAAAGTGGCCAGTTGTAAGAGCTATCAGTGTCTAGTACTTCTAGTATGCGCAATATAATAATTTTGAATATACAATTCATTAACAAGTTCTAAAAATTATTCAAATTTTATTTTCAAAAGAGGTTTATAATAAAGGGTGTCTCAGAAAGTTTTTCGTTTTTAGATATTAATTAAGAAACGTTAATTTAAAGAGCAATTCTTGAAGTTTATTTATGACAAACAATCGTTTGCAAATGCGCACCATTCATTTGTTCACACTCATTTAATCTGGAGCTAAAATTTTCAATAACTCGCTAGAGTATCGCTCTTGGAATAGAGTTGATTTCTTCAGTGATTCTTTACTTCAAAACATTCAGGTTGGGTGGCAATGGATTGTAAACTTTGCTTATTAGGTAGCCCCATAGAAAGAAATCAGCAGGCGTTAAATCAGCGCTCCTCGGTGGCCAATTGATGTCTCCTCGGCGACTTACTACTCTTCCAGGAAATAAATCGTGACCACCTGCTAATGAGTCGTTTGTAACATGAGAAGTAGCTACATTTGGCTGAAAAAAGGTCTTGCGGTTATAGCCCTTCTAGTTTTGCGTTTCTGTAGCCAAAAAAGTCCAGATCATATGGCAGTCTCAGCCAGAATTAACGGGCTGAGTTCGACCTAGGTCATCCTCCAAAAAATAATGACCGATAATTCCTTGGTGTCCTTTCCTAATGATATGGCCGCCCAAACAACAACTTTTGGCGTGTGCAAGTGTTGTTGATGCAGTTCTAACGGATTTTCGGAAGCCCAGTATCTGTTTTAGGTCTATTCACATGACCGTTGATGTGAAAATTCGATTCGTCAGAGAACCAGATGTTATTGAAAGTCCTAAAACGGTGTTTCACTGTCCAATATAATTCGACTCGTTTATCAGGATCATCAGGCTTCATTTCTTGAACAATAACAATTTTATAGGGATGAAAATGTAAATCTTTCGAAATAATGCGATGAACCGTAGATTTGTTCAAATTAAGAGAAGCTGCCCGCAATCTCAATAACTGTCGTGGGTGGTCCATAACAGACTCTCGAATGCGATCGACGTTCATGTTCGATCTTGATGTCCTTTTACGCCCAGACGATTACTCCGGCATTGTATTCCCAGTCTCTGGAAACTTGCACATCTAATGCTTAATTGAATTGGCACTTGGCACATATCTTAAGCTTTTTAAATTAAAATGTGTCCTCGTAGAGAGAACGAAAAACAGTGTAGGAATCGTTGTTTTTATATAAAATGCTCTCACGCAAAATCCCGTGAAACGATTCAACGAGGTACTAAACTTAACAAGCCGGCCAAGCATTTGGGTCCACCCCTTCCCTGCCTGCGGCTGACGCATATTGATCAATTCAAAACGAAATTCATTCTGAGACACACTTTATTAGTATTTAAAACTAAATAATACTAAATCCAATAGGAACACCTATAGGGGTTATCGTATGTATGTACCAATAGTTCAAGCGAATTCATTTATTTTTTATACTATTTTTTTTTCATGTTTATCAAAAGTTACTCCGGTAAGATTGCCAAAAAGAAAGGCACTGGCCTACCGGCATATTTCCAACAAATTATTATTATTATTATTATCAGTTTCGATACGTCGATATCTTTAAAACGCATTATGACAGCGCTTGGAAAAGAAATTTATAAAACTATAGCAGATAATAATTTAAACACATAAATACACTTTATATAAATCATAGCAAGCATAGATTAATAGTTAATCTATGGCTTTGAACATCTTTTCTAATTTATTTATCGGTATACGTAGATACCCACTAAACCAAATCAAATCAAATCATTTATTTATCGATATAAGTACCATACATTACATCCATTGATCGTCATTTTTGTAACGACCACCGTTTCGTATTGAGGTTCCTCTGACGGAGAAGAAACGGCAAAAGATACTCCGTAAGTATCCTCCTTTTTAGCTTTTTTTTTATAAAAGAAATACAAAATAATTTAATTAGAAAACAGTTTACAATAACTTAATTAGAAATAGTATGGGAGCGATCAACTCATTCCCAGGGGTTACTGTCATTAATATATTCATTTACATTGTAATAACCCTTTTTGTACAGTTTTTATTTGATAAATGCTTTAAACCTGTTTATAGGCAAACTTTGTACTTTTGCCGGGATTTTGTTGTAGAAGCGTATACACCACCCCATGAATGAGTTACTTACTCTATAGAGTCTAGTAATTGGCGTTATAAGCTTGTGTTTGTTCCTTGTATTAACATTGTCTATGTCACTACTCTATTGAAAGTTATTAAAATTTTTATGTACATAAAATACATTTACATAAATGTATTAAGAGGCCAATATTTAAATATTTATTTCTTTAAAAAAAATATAAATATCTTCACGCAATTCCCAATTCAGGGGTAGACAAAGGTCTAGTCTAGACAATTAAGTCCCTTCGACCCACCTTCCACCGAAGATATTTTCGGGACAACGTGACAGGCGGTGAGCTCGTCGCCGTCCCAATGTACAAGCCAACGATAAATTCGTATATTAGTTTTTGGAAAAACCCATCGGTACGAGCCTGCCAACTGGGGATCGAACTCGGGTCTCTTGACTCGAAATTTTATCCACCCAACCTATACCTTCTTCTCTCGGATGCATCTTGTGTTGCAAATCACGAAAAAACTACCAGTAAAAGTGCCCGGAGCCTGTATTTTTTAGGTTAGAGCCGGTTATCTGTCTATAGAATATCTATCCATATATGCGATTATTTTTGCCCGCATCTTTGTACGAGTGGAAATAATTTCCCTTCCTACACATTTCTTTATTAGCATGTTCGAAGAAGTGTCTTTAATAGTTTTTTAACTTTTATAGTTATTTTCTTTTTATTTACCGAGTGCTTTATTGTGGATTAAAAATTTCGGGAAATAGGCTGCTTTATTTGTTGCAGAAAAACTGGCTTAAATGGAGCTAGACCACGACATTGCGAAATGTAGAGGCCTGTGCTTCTGCTTTTGGCCTGAAAAGTAGGTACGATAAGGTAACCCGAAACCCACATACACTCGTCTTTCATCCTTTATTCCTTCACTATGCTCAATTCTTTTCTTAAAGTCTACAATTCGCCCAATGCGCGTGGTATTACTTTTGAACAAGGGCATCAGTAATTACCATTATGTGAACCGTTAGCTCGTTTGCAACTTTGTCATGTAAAGAAGTAACGATATTTGTACAGGAAACAATATAACAAACCCGTATTAACAAGTGCAAGAACCCGCTTTATTGAATACCTAACCCAGTGTTTATCAATGTGGGGCCCGCGCCCCACAGGGGGGCAATTCGAAGATGGACTCGACACTCCGCTCCGACAATTTGATAATTCCGATTAATATTCCGATAAAGACGGCGTCGGGCCACCACCTGTCACGTTGTCCCGAAAATATCTTCGGTGGAAGTTGGGTCGAGACTTAACGGTCGGGACTTAACTGTCTAGCCTAGACCTCTGTCTACCCCTGTATTGGGAATTGCGTGAAGATATTTATTTATTTATTTATATTTTTCTATTTTGGTTTTGAGAGAAAACAGAAATCGAATAATCAAATTTAATTATTAAAATGTACAGGAAAACTATTGCTACCGTTTCTACCTTATTTTTTAGCGAAATGTGGATTTAGTGGTGTAAATGATTTACTGGTAAAAAAAAGAAATCGTCTGAATATAAGATCAGACTGAAGCTAACCAAATTGGAACTTAATTTAAAATCTCTGCGCAGCTAGCATCAAGGCCAAGTATCTCACTAAATTAAAATAATATCACATCCTAGAAATATATTAATATGGAAAAATCTTTATTATAATTATTTGGTGTTCGAATTTCAGTTTTTCTTTTTAAAAAATGTATGAATATAATATACATTTTTTCATTATGTTTTGAAAATTTACTTACTGTGTTACGTAATTTTCTTCGATACATCTTTTATAATAGAAAACTTAGCACACTTTTTACTTGAGTTTTGTAGAAGACATATAAAAAATTTGGGGCGTGGCAAAAATCTCCAGATACCACCAGTAGCTTAATACACCGTGTACTATTAATATTTGTATATACTACTTAAGTATTCACCAAAGGATTCATACTGCGAACCAGATACGCAGAATGTCAACATGTTCGTAGCTTCATACGAGAAGCCACGAAATCGTTCAACTATCCGCAAGCTTGTTTTTTTGTTGCTTTTTACTTAAAGTCATCGACACCTTATTAAACGACCCTCAATCATTACGGTAAAGTAAAATGAATTCAGATGGACAAATGTATATTTAAAAATATCTTCACGCAATTCCCAATACATGGGTAGACAGAGGTCTAGTCTAGACAGTTAAATCCCTTCGACCCACCTTCCACCGAAGATATTTTTCGGGACAACGTGACAGGTGGTGAGCCCGTCGCCGTCTTTAAATCCAAGCCAACGATATAATTCGCACATAAGTTTTTGAAAAAACCCATTGGTACGAGCTAAATTCCGACCACCACACCACTCGGCTATCGTGACTTTTTCATAATATATTTATAATGATTAATTATAATTATTAATTTAAGTACAAATATACCAGTCCCTTTCATCCCGAGGATATCGTAAGAGGCGCCGAAGGGAAACGGCCTTGAATATCGTTATGGCAACCGAAGACGGCGGGATAACCATCTCTAAAAATATCAGACCAAAGATGGGCAGCAGTGTCTGAGGTGCAAGTGTTCTGGTGCTGCGATCGCTAATCCGCTTGCCAAGCGTGGCGATTATAGCAAATCCTCCCTATGGGAGAGGCCTATGTCCAGCAGTGGACTTTATCAGGCCGATATGTATGTAGGTACAATAAATTTCCTAAATAATAGTTATCGCGAAACCTTGTATCACCCACGCATAGTATATTATACCTGGATAAGTGACAACAACAAAAAATTTACGAAATAAACGTTAAAAATGTCAACTACTTTCATTTTTTTTTAATCCAAAACTAATTTTCTTTAACCGAGAGCTGTATAATATAATACCCCCGAACCCCGCCGAAGGGCCGCCCGCACCCAGCACACCCTCCGCCTCCACATGCTACGCCTTTGGACAGGATATCATTTAATACGTACTTAAAAAAAAAATCGTCATTTATTTTCAAATTACTATTTCCCACATATTTTTGTTTATAGTCAGCGTAGTCATACTCGCTCAAGTTGTCCAAGACATCTTTTTTTCTCAATTATTCATTACGTTGTTTTCTTTCGTTGTAGTCTTAGACAAGAACAAAGCTTTGATAGACTTGAATTTGCATTTGACACTTAAGCCCCACCTCCTCCTCACCTCATCTCGGTTAAATGAGTTAACCGTGGGCGTAGCAATCTCAGTGACGATCCGCGTGAGAGAGTCGCAATGCATCAGAATCATGCTACGAATGATAGAGTTATGGGAGTGAGTGACCTGCCAACAGCTGCGGGCAAGTTTAAACATTGCTATGAGTCTATTACGAAAAATACGAGAATATTTAGGCGTCAGGAAGCTTTGCATCAGATGGATCGCCAAACTTGGCCAAACCAGATGGATCCCAAACCGGTTAACGTTTTTGCTTGGACTGGTGTTGAGAAATGGTAGAAAAATTCAACATAGATGACTCGAATGTAGGCTGTATTGGACATTGTCTCAGATGTTAAAACATAGATATATTGCTACAAATCCCGAAACAAAGATAAAAAGATGTATGCTCTGAGATCACCCCTTCATCTTCTTTCTAATTAAGATACGCGATTATTTTAAATGTAACATATTCCGGAGTGGTTTTCTTTAAACACCAAAAATGTTTGTGTTTCAGCGAAGCCAGATTGAATGCTAATTTTCTTTTTGATATTGCGGAGCAGCATTTAATAATACTGAATAGCGTCATCTATTTGATCTGAGTGGTAGATTTTGCGTTCTTCCAAATGCTCTTGTATGAATCTTTCTGGCATGTACCGACCAACTGCCGTCGGCTAGCCTGCGTGGCAAGAAATCTATAGTTATCTTTCGCTTTCCAGTGGCAAAGAATGGCGCTCATTTATTTAGTGCAATAAGTTGCATAATATGCGTAGAGCGCTAATATGGCACTGGTGAAGAAGGCACTAGTTTACTGGCACAGATGGTGTAACAATTGGTGGGTGAACTACTTGCGTGACTTTTGCGACCCTTACGGGACGCAAGCCTTCGTTGTCCTCTCTGTAGAAGGGGACACCTCAAAGCGTCTGTTTTCCAGGAAGGAGGTAGTGACCTTTTGGAAGCGGAGAGGCATAGGCCCGAAGCACTTCGTGCGATAATCTTACGAAAGCATTTTCCACTGTCTTCTCCTTGTAATTGAGGATTTCATAGTCGCAGTGACGCCTCTGATAAACTTGTACGAAATGTACTTGTAATGAAATACGCTTGTATTAGAATTTTCGACCCTGAACCCGAACTGCTTTTTTGAACAAGGGTTCCCATGCGGGAATTACGTCACTTCCCGCTGCAGGAGCTTCTCAAACATCTTCAAGGCGTGGAAGCAGGGTATTGGGCCTGTTGCTCTCTGTCAAATGAATTTTCTTCCCGGGTTTGGGGAGCATCTCGATGCGTTTTAATTTCTATTCAGATAAATAGAGGCCCAGCCCAAGCGCAAGAAGTTGTTGAAGAGTCTGGTATACGTTACTATTATTATATTAGGCAGGTGACAAAGCGCGATATTTTTATTCCGTATAAACCCTGGGCTTTTTTCTCAGCTTGTTCTGACCCATCACAAACCACTTAGAGAAAAATAAAACTAGTATTGTTCTACACAATAATGTTTTTATTTTTTATGGCAGGTTTGAAAGATGACCTTATGAATAAATTTATAAGGGCGTGCTTCGATGGTTTGGGCACGTTGAGCGAATGAGTGAGGACCGAATGGTGAAGAAAATATATAGCGCGAAAGATAATATTAAAAGGTGTCGAGGTAGACCGAGACTAACTTTCGAAGACCATGTGAGCAAATTGCTCGAAGAGGGGAGGGTCAAGAGTACTCGGATACCTAGACGTGCATTTATGAAGTAGATAATGAATCTGAAAGAAGCGAAAGAGGTATGTAAGGATCGTGACACTTGGCGATCTGTTCTCTCTGGCTACCCCATCAGGGATTGTGCGTGAAGATAAGTAAGTATTATTTATTTATTTATTTAATCTTTATTATAGATTCTTTAAAAAAAAGATAATACAAGGTCTTGTAATGCCAGTAAGAATTCTCTACCAGTCAACCTACGGTGTAGTCATATTTTGTAGCAGGCACAACAAAATAAATAAATAGAAAACTAAGAATCAAAGTAATAATAATACATTTTTATATAATATAAATATAATTTAACTGATATAGTTATGATACAATTTATATAATACGTCACGATAGCCGAGTGGTTGGGTGGTCGGAATTTCGAGACGAGAGACCCGAGTTCGATCCCCAGGTGGCAAACTCGTACAATGAGTTTTTCAAAAACGAATACTGTACGAATTATATTGTTGGCTTGGAAATATAAACGGCGACGGGCTCACCACTTATTACGTTGTCCCGAAAATATTTTCGCTGGAAAGTGGGTTGAAGGGACTAAAGTCTCTAGACTAGACCTCTGTCTACCCCTGTATTGAGAATTGCCTGAAGATATTTTTATTATTCATAAATACAAAAACAAACAAATAAATAAATATCTTCACGCAATTCCCAATACAGGGGTAGACAGAGGCCGAGTCTAGACAATTAAGTCCCTTCGACCCACCTTTCACCGAAGATATTTTCGGGACAACGTGACAGGTGGTGAGCCCGTCGCCGCCTTTTATGTCCAAGCCAACGATATTCGTACATAAGTTTTTGAAAAACCCATTGGTACGAGCCTACCAACTGGGGATCGAACTCGGGTCTATCGACTCGAAATTCCGACCACCCAACCACTCGGCTATCGTGACTTGCAACAAAAACAAACAAAAACAAACAAAAGACATTATTTTATATTTTCACATTGTAAATGTACATTGTTTTTACATTCGAAGTTCACAATATTGTTACTGCTGCCAGTAGTCTTTGGCGTCTCCGTAAACCCGAACAAATGTCAAGCAAAGAATGGGAAGATCAAGAATGTTGACTAAAATTGATTACGCATCTTTTTCCTATCACCTATTATAATGACAACCCAATATCGCTATCAAGTCAGGAGAAGAACCTTGGGTTGCAGATCGATAATACTATGAACTGGAGGAACATGTCTTATAAGCAAGCGCTAAAAGTTCAGCCTCTTTACGTGCCCTTAAGCGGTTAAAATATTTTCTGTCTTTATAGACTAAAGTTACCTATTCAGACATTGATGTTACCTAGACTATGCTGATGTGTGTTACTCAAACATAAACAAAGATCTTCAAAACAAGCTGGAACGCTTTCTTAAAAACAGCTTCCGACTTATTTTCGGCACACAAAGTATGACCACATCTCTGGTAACTTTAGTCTATAAAGACAGAAAATATTTTAACCGCTTAAGGGCACGTAAAGAGGCTGAACTTTTAGCGCTTGCTTATAAGACATGTTCCTCCAGTTCATAGTATTATCGATCTGCAACCCAAGGTTCTTCTCCTGACTTGATAGCGATATTGGGTTGTCATTATAATAGGTGATAGGAAAAAGATGCGTAATCAATTTTAGTCAACATTCTTGACTGCCGTTCTCGCCTGAAATGGCTCACTATTCAGCAGAAGCGTAACTCTAGAATCCTTTCTACTCTCTTTTCTATGAATGTCAACAATCAACTTTTAAATGACCCAACTGGAAAAGTTGGAGTAGTGCGTCTAATCTTCAAAGATCATCTGCCAAATAATAGTAACATAAATTTTTATTAAATGCACGTATATATATGTGTGTGTGTGTGTTAGTGTGTGAAAATGTTCGTTAATTTATGTATAATTAAGTAAATTCGATTCAGCTATCTTATTACCCATATTATTTATGCGTCTACTCATTTTACAATATTTCTCCATGCCCTGGCTTGAATGGCAGAGAATGCCAAAAGGCATTAAATGCGCCCATCGCTATCCTTTTGGTGTTACAACAAAATAAAATATCAGTTATGTATGTTTGTATGTAGGTACATATACAACGAGTGTTGGTAGACAAGTACAAGATTGGTTAAAGTTGGTATTCTAGGAGAATGCAAAGATCTCAGTACGATGTTGTGCACAGTGCATCGAAAATTGTTGCGCTGTGCACGAGGGGACTTGTCTGTGTAGTGTATGGATAGAAGCCCAAACGCCCTGAATATTGGTAATATGTTCCCATAGCATGGTTACAGATTTCATCCCTCAGCCATGCCACCATCGCGTTCGAAAGTTGGCCATTTAGTTGTCATCAACAACTTTCTCCATTCTTAATTTTCTCATCAGTATTGCACGCATTAATCATCCAACGCCTCTGCGGTACTGGCTGGAGTTAATTGCCTGGGCGCTTCCGATCTCCGGAGTCGAGCCATCACTGTGGTTTTGGCATCGACTTCTGGAATATATCCGCCAAAAAGAAAAGCCGCCGGACTACGCCTTAGTAATAAACATGAACTTCCTGAAGCAGAGGAACCGTCCACATGTTGCACGTCCACATTATCAAAAACAGTGGTGTTTTGCAAGGTGTCTTTGCAGTCCAATAACCTGCGATTAATGCTGGGAATAGAGAGCTGTTCTCATCCTAGTGACTTCATTTTCAATCCTAGGAGTTTATATACAGCATAGAGTCGAAATAACTTATTCTCTATACTAACTTCAACCTCTAACACACTTCTGCGCTACAGACACTAACCAACACCGCCAGCCCCCGGTAGGCTCTCCGATTATTGGAAAAACTTCATATTGGCGGTATATTCTTCTGCTATATGGATGTAAGAAGTAATCGACTCCGTTCTAGTAGAGTTCAAAGTAGCTCCTTTTTCACCGCACCATTGTTATTCCGATGCAGTATCCACAGTGACTTAGCTATTAATAACTTAAACAATATCTCGCTAACATTAAACATTATACTGGACGATGAATTCCAGTTCTTTGGTCACGGAGGAGGAGGTCGCCGAGACGCTTTTAGTCCTTTCCGTGCCTGTACTGAAAGACTGCGTCATTTCCGAGTCGCAATCCTGAGTGTATAGTGATTGAATAAATACCACCTCTCTTTGTATTGGCCCACAGTTGAGCATAACAATAGAAACATATACAACTGTGGACATTTACTTCTACCCAAAAACATATATAAGAAATTTCGTACTTCATACTTTGAAAACGACAGTCTTCCAATCAAATGTACATCACTTATCTTACTCTCTTAGAGGAGGAATTTTGAATAGTTACTTTGGTTTGGTATGGTTAAAGCTATATTTAAAATACAACACAATTTTAAACAGTGTTTTCTCCAGTTTATTATGAAATAGTTGTATTAATTACATTCGTTACGATATGTAGATTAAAATTATTTGTTACTTTATGTAATGTGATTGAATGGTTTACAAGACATAACCGATATATTGAGCGAACCGTATCGGAAAACTATATACACGGGAGCGGTATTTTGTTTGTAATGAGTAATATCTTAATCAACTAATTTTTTTTAACTATTTAATATAAATGAACATTTTAGAAAATGTCATAGATACAGAAATAAGGGGTTGTATCAATCACAAAGCTATATAAAACACAAAATATGAACTTTTTTAAATTAATAATGAAAAAGGGTTCTGAGAAAAATAAACGTTATACGATAATAGTTACGTTGGCTACATTACTGAGAAACTGTAAACTATCTATCTATATAATAATCTACTATACTAATCTACAAAAGGATTTAAATTCTTTAAATCCTTCAGGTTTGCTACCTCACAACCTTAAGAATTGACATTCCTGTCGTGATATTAACAAAGTCTCCCAATATATGTAAAGGTACATGAGTTAATAACTTGCGTGATAATGTAATTGGAGCAATAAATCTCGCGGCCGGCTTCTGGACAACTTTATCAAACACTAGGCTAAAAGGTCGATGCATACCGCATATTCTGATAATACCGAAAGTTCGACGATCAAACACACAAACATTATATATCATACAAACGTTAGCAGTTTCTGGTAAAAATATCATTTGCACTCACAATAAACGAATCGAAATAACAAACCTTCTCACGTGTAGGTATAAAATAAAGAGTGCTTTTTGGCACGGGCAGTTTCATGCTCATAAGCACGAGCGGGAAACGTGAACTCGTATCCCAATTAAATTTGTATCTCAGTATAATGTATAGTTCATAAATGGCAGGCATGGCAATGGTTCACCGATGAAAAAAATATGTATAAATAATTTTTTGTAATATAAAAATAAACTATACAAACCTGAATAAAACTCCATCCTTGCTCTGCCTAATGTAAGACAATTTACTTACATAATTGTCTGTAAAATTCTAGTGCAGCACTCAACTGTGAGAAAAATTTGAAAAAATCGGCAACATCTAAGTACCAAAAACCTGTCACATATTGGGCGCTGTCATTTGATGCCAGTATAATATGGAATTCGTAGACCAGGGTTTCTTGTAAGGTTATTTTATTACATTCAGAGCCGGCGAACTTCGTGTCAAATCAATCACATCAATATTTGGGAACACTTTCGATCTTAATTCTTCCTTTAATGTTGTGAATTTAATTTTTTGGTAAGGTAATGAGGCCAGTAGAAGTAGGAAAATTTTCTTTTGCGTTTATACTAAGAGATAAAAAAATGTTCGATTTTTTTATTTTCGTATACATACCTTGTCCTTTGACGAACACAGAAAAATAGAATTACCCAATTTGGAGGTCGATCGGATATTACGTGCGTACATACATTTAAGCAATTTACATACATACATTTTTATTTATATAAATACTATATATGTATAGAAAATGTATTGTATACATAAAAAATAGACACCAAGTATAAACACTAATACGAATATAAAAAAATAACACGATACTCACGTGGTTAGGAGGAACAGATCTGCCAGGGTTAAGTCATCTAAGCAATCGTCTGATGCGAACGGATCCGGCGCGATGATGTGAGGGTTTAGGTCTACATCATGCTTGGAATTTCCGGATGTCAATAAACCATCTGGTGGGTATCTGGACCAAAAGGAAATTGTTACAAATATGTAAAATGTGAAGGAAAATAAAACGCAACTGAAAACATTTAGAAGAATCTTAATCTATTTCTAATAATTACAAATATTTATTTTGTGTATTTATAAATTTAATACACATAAATATAAAACTTTGAGAATAAATATTTAAAAACATTTATTCAATAATTGATAATTGTACAGTCAAATACAAAAGAAATATTATATTGTTTTAATGAAAATTTTCAAACGTCGCAATCCTAAAGTTTTGATATCTACCAACCTAAATCTACTCCTCATGTATCTCAAATCACGCACAAATCTGATCACCGCGACTGCGGCAACGTCAATACATTATGTAAATTTCGTAGATATGCAAGTGTAGAACACTCCCAGCATTTGGGAGGTCGTCCGATACTGTATTTGAGGTGCTGCTTTATACTACAGGATTACACTCACGAGAGTAACGTGTGTGCAACGTACCACCCCATCCTATTATCGGACAACCCACCTATCGCCGCCTGTTGCCACATCGGCTTTCGCGGGCAAATCGAGTATCTATCAAATGACTCATCTCACCTTAAGCAATATTTGCAGCATAATATGGATAATATTTGCAGCATTAAACGTATTCAAAATAATAAAAAATCGCCTAAATAGGTAAGATTAATGTTTAATACCCCGAAGTGACGTATAAAAACACTTAAGAAAAAATTCAACCGTCTTCAAAAAGAACACAAAATAATTTTCTATGCTAAACTAAATTATAATATATCACTTAATAATTTTATTTGTTACCTATTTGCTACCTTCGTTGTTTCTGATCCCATACTGCTAGTGCTTAATCTTCTTACTTTGGGATCAGAGCAATGTGTATCTAATTATTATTTATATGAGAGTAATCTCAATAACGGTTAATAAATAAAAAATTATACGATTCAAACAAACTGGTTCTGAGTGGCTATTTCAAATTCTATTTTTTTTATTTCTATTTATCACATTAGTGTGATAAATAGTTAAAGTGTAATGTTAAAGTGTGTTACACTTTAATAATTTAAATGAAATATTCTAATTAGCACTACTTACTAATGTGCTTGAAATCAGCGCCCACAGGTGATAAATTTGTATTATTTGACGTCAGAATTACATTCAGTTAAGTTTAGCTGTTATATTGCTGTTATGTCGGCACCGACTTCGTTTCGATTCAATTTATTTTTTTACAATTTTAGTGTAGGCAAACGTAAGTACGGGCGTAATGAATATCATAATCGTTTGAGGGCCAAAGCTTAAGGAGGCCCATACTTAGATGTAGATATGACGATACGATATGACCCCGGTGGTCTTAATGATGATAATGAGAACGATATCCGTACGTATTTTAAGTAGTCGGTCGAAACTATTAAACGCCAAACCGTCTCTTATTATCCAATACCTATGTACGGGGCAGTATCTGTCAACAAATCGTGTATGATTGCCAAATCCCTAACCGTTAAGGAACGTCAGTGCCTTCTATTATCAGTTTAGAGTCGTTATATGCTGACTAATAGACAATAGAAATTGAATTACATCGCAAAAAAGGTGTAATATTGAAATGCTTATAATTATAAAACTTCGATATTTTTTTTATTTACTTGGAATTCCATCATCTAACCCCCACGCGATTATCATGAGAACTAATTGGAAGTGTACCCTTGAAAAGAAAAAGGAATTTTCAGTTTTTCGGTTCACATATAACGGACATAAAAAACATGCAACTTAATTGACCACCTTCTTCTTTTTTTGAAGTCGATTAAAAATAATCTGTCAGTAGGTACACTGATTAAATATTGTATCGATAGATTCAACGACACAGTTGAAAACTGAGCTTAAATGAAATTAAGATTTCTTATTCTTAAGAGCTAACAGAATATGTTATATTACATCAGCATTGCCATTATTTATGGCCGTAAAGTTAGCCGAATGGCTGATTGATTGAAATTCGTAACAGGAGACCCAAGTCGGATCTCCAAAAAGGAAGGCTCGTAATATCACGGAATGTTTCCAAAACACATGTAGGTACGGATTCTATCGTGGCGTGGGCACTAAGACGGCGAACTAACTTCTACCATGTTGCCGCAAATAAGCTCCATTGAAATGTGGCTAGAAAGGATTTTATTACCTGAACCAATGAAATCAAATCATATAAGCATCATATTCTCCATAAAAGTAACATACATTTTATACAATTAACATACATTCCATACAAGTAACATACATTCCATACAAGTAACATACATTCCATACAAGTAGCATATATTCCATACTATTAACATTCATTAATGATTATAATTTTAAAATTTTTTTAAGACTACTCTAGACAGAGTGCTCAAAAGTGAGAACTCCAGCAATGGGCTATTCAAAGGATGTCTAAAAAGAAAGTTAAATATAAATGAAAATATGATCACGCTCAGCACATAGTTATATTTAATTATTTTTTTGTTTAAATTTTTAATCTAAATTTTCTATTAAGACATTTTAGTCAAAAACTGAAAAGAGTCCTTAAATAAGTGATAATATAGTCTACGCTTCAAGTAGCAAATAAGGTTCTGAGTGATAAGAAGACTGACAGACAAAAGCGTTCGTACGCTTTAAATAAAACTTTGCAAGATTCAAATAAATTAAAGATGTAATTAACTTTTAATTACATTTAAAACTCATTATGATCTTACTTAAATCCTTTATCGATTCTGAATTCATGTTTTGGTCAACAATTCGTAAACTACGTGTTTGCTACTGGATAAAATTATATGAAATTCATAATAACTTTATCAAAAAAATGGGGTTGACAGGGACCGTTGTTTTTTATTTAGGACTGTTCAGTGCGACTAATTAGATTGCCTCAACCCACTTTTCACCATTTCGGGTTCGCTCTCTAACCATGTCATGAGGTTTTCAAGTTTTCTTGTTGGTTGAGAAATATTTTGGAATAATTAACAAATTTTATCTTCTACTAACTTAGAAAAATGCAAGCATACAACTATATTTGTTATACTACACTGTTTTAAACAACATCGCTTCTGAAACGCTTCATGAAAAAAATTTTCAGTGCACAAGTACAGAAAATAAACAAAACAATGAACTTAATAAACATAAAATGAATAAAGATACAAATAAAATTGTAAAGACAAGAAACAAAAATAAGTTTCAATATCAAGAATAGATAGCAGCTAAGCGCAACAGGTACAAAGCCTTCGCAACGCGAGGACATAGATCCGAGATACAAAAGGTAAAAGCTGTGTCGTGAGTTTATATTTTCAAGTAAAAATAAATTAAGTAACATAATAGAAGTAGATCTACGCAAGTATGATAAATAAAACCTATTTTTTTAGATAAATACATAAATCAACCATCACGTAAGGTGATTCTATAGACGTGGAACTATCCTTCATCCCAGTAAATCATAATCACATTGCGAAGTTTCTAGTAATTTTAACAAAGAATTTAGTAAAGATAAATAAAATACATAATTATGCTTACTGAGAGTTAACTTCGTCAAAGGTAAGTTTTATTTGTATTTATGTTTTATTGTATGAAAGTACGAGCGATGACAGGTAGCTGGGTAGGCTTTGAGGGACAGACAATAAAGCACAGTTGTGTTGAAAGCGCATGCAAAGTATTTTTACTTACATATGCAGTTGTGGGGCGGCGCAAAGCGCCCGCCCCCGGGTATACGCAGGCCCACACGTGGCGCCTTCTCCTCGCTTTGACCAATTCTCAAATAACCACTACAAATTTTTTCACAGCGGACGCGTGTAATCACAGCCAGCTTGACGTGGCCCTTGGCTCATATGAATCAACAACACCTGAAAGTAACTAGGAGTTAAAATTCGAAAACTTATTGCCTAATAAAACAAATGCAATATTTAACACTAGATTTACAAAATAAATTCTGTTAATATTATTTATCTATTATCTATCTTTTTTAATATTTATTAATATTATACGGTCATAAAAAGCAATTTATACGCGAACATAAATAATCTGTATTTGTTTAAACGAGTTTTTCACTGATTTTAAAATATGGCTACTTGTATGACTCATATTTGAATAAGACTGGAAAGAATCCTTTTAAAACTAAGTCGTGATAATTTTACACGGAAATTTAAAATATGGATCGAAATAGTTTATTAGTAAAGCAATAATCAATTCGAAATCACTCAAAGTTATAATTGTAAACCAACGATTTGATCATTTTTGTTTATGGGACTTTATGGGAAAAGAATTTTCAGAAAATAATTATAATTAACTTACCTTTTAATATAAAACGTTAGAAAAGTTAAACAAAATTTTTACTTATTCTATAACTTCTGATAAACAAAAATGAGATTAAAATGTCAGATGAAAATGAAACGTAATTTTAAAGTTTTATTTTTAAACAAAATAATATCAGCGGCATTAATAAGAAAATGTTAAACTAGACCCCAGTTAAAGATAGGAAATTTCCACTTCAAGCACACTAGAGGCGATCGCTTTCAGTGACAACTGATTCACAACTGAGCTCGCTTTGCTTGGGCTCGCTTGGGCGGGCGGCGAGCTGTAGGTTGCCTAGGAACCAAATTAATTTCTGGAAATCCTCAGAGCGCACGACCGAGCGCGGGCGACAATGTTTCCAATTACAAGCTAAATAAAATAGATTTTACGTTGTAAAAGTTTTTGCTTATTTAAAAATTGTTCAATTCATTTATTTTCTATTTTTATCATTGAACTTTGAACAAATCTAAATATCTATAATATGGATAATTTTAAATTGTCTATAATATGGTGAAAAGTTTGATATCCGATAATAATGATTTTTAATAATTATGAATTATTTAAACATAATTTTGTTTAATAAAAAGTATGTTATTCTGTGTTAATGAAGACATGAAAGTAGATCTATTAGCAGTATTTCATTAAAGCATTTTGTCCTTAGTATCGATCTTATTTTGTTATATGGTTATCGCGTAACACGTAGCAGCCATTTTTTTCCCGGGGGTGTCGTGAAAGATAACTTAGAGAGAAGCCTAGAAAATAAATGAAAATGGCTACAGCCAAATGACGGCATAATCATTTCGAACTAGAATCTAGCTCAAAATTTTATAGACCGGTGATAGCGTTTAAAGTAAATGATGTTCGATACCGTGATCGCCACTTCGCTTCCCAAATGCGGCGATTAAGCAACTGTCCCGTCCGGTAGAGGCCTATTTTCTTTACAAGCAACGGTGTTTTAGAGGGTTTTATAATGATTATGATGACTGACGACTTTGAAATAGGTTCTAAGAACCTCTTTAAAATACTTGAATGTAGAAAAAAAATTAATCCTATTTCTTTTATATTAGTAGTCAGTTCTTAATTGTTCTATTACCTTTTTCAAATCTCTACCATAAGTACCTTGGATTTTTAATTATCAAGTATTAATTGAAGTAACTATCTGTGTGCAGTTAATTTTAAAACCGTTTCGCGTTTTTACGTGATTAAGTAACAGGCGCTCAAATGTAAGCCTTATTTTAATAAAATTTATAGGCTCCAACGTAAAATATCAAGAACAATAGTATGTTCAAAAATAATGCAAAAATTTACAGCATTATACTTTTTTACAAATAAAATTTTAATACAAGGTATTTTCTGAAATGAAATTTTCAGAGGTAGGTACGTCTATACATCCTTATACACGCGTGTTGTCGCTCGGAACCGGCTTTGTACAAGTAATACAAACAACTGGAATGGCGAATTAACAACCGCCTACCTATTTCTTCGGTTAATTAATGAATTACTTGAGACTTTTTATTTAAGTAATTTGTAGGATTGCTACAGAAAGTAAATTTCGTAAAAAAAAAAACAAACAATAATGTCCTTGTGAGTGTTTTCCTAAATAACTACGTGTAAAAAATTCGAACTATTTATTTAAATGAATTAAAAACCATTGTAGACTTTATAATATACTTACTATCGTTGTGTAATTTGCTTGATGAAAATGATAAATATAAAAAAAAATATAATATAATAATAAAACATTGAAACATTAATATAAACATTACAAAGTTTCCTATTTATAGTACTAAAAACATATACCGTATACGACGTTGATAATATTTTTTGTCGATGGCAGTTATTTCTTCAGAAAACGTAGGGCAACATTCGCGAGCACAGTCCTTAATGATATCTACTATCTAAATTCACTCTTTTCGCCCATAGGAATAAGTATAAATAAATATAACTTCACGCCATTCCCAATACAGGGGTAGACAGAGGTCTAGTATAGACAATTATGTCGCTTCGGCCCACCTTCCACCGAAGATATTTTGGGACAACGTGACAGGTGGTGAGCCCGTTGCCGTCTTCATGTCCAAACCAATGATATGAATCGTACATAGGTTTTGAAAAAACCCATTGGTACGTATCTGCTACCTAGGGATCGAACTCTGATATCTCGGCTCGAATTCCGATCACCCAACCACTCGGCTATCGTGCCTTTAGGAATAAGTAAACATTAATGATTTTATTTTGTCACTTTTGGTTTATTCTGTTGGTATGTCGTTTGTGGAAATTACCGCTGTGAGATGAGAATTAATTAATATTGATCTAAAGCAACAGTTTCCTGAGACGCAAGATTTGATAATTTTGTGAAGTGGTGGGAATTTGTTTTTAAGTGACAAAGTAAAAAACGTAGAAAAACAAGTCCCTTTGATACACCTTCCCCCGAAGATATGTTCGGGACAACGTGACAGGTGGTGAGCACTTCGCCGTCTTGATGTCCAAGCCAACGACATAATTCGAACGTAAACCCAATTTTGAAAAACCCATTGGTACGATCCTGACACCTAGGGATCGAACTCGACTATCGTGGCTATTGAACTAAGTGATCATTTCGGTTTTATGATGAAATGGACAGATTCACTCGGTTACGGCAGAGTAGACAGAATACCTTATTCTCCTCTTTAGAAGTAATAACGTAATAAGGACAACGTGACAGGTGGTGAGCCTGTCGCCGTCTTTATGTCCAAGCCATTACATAACATAGAGCTTCAAAATAATATGAAGATTTAATAAAAAGTAAAGAATAAATACGTACTGAGTTTTTAATTATTGTTTAGAACCTATCAGAGCCATGTTTGTGCCCATTGTTTTGAAACTACAAATGAAAAATAAGAAAACAGTCTTTGTAGTTCCGGTAAAATAATACGGTGCAAATAAACTGCTCCAGCGTGACTAATGTGTAAAACGGTAAACGTCCTATGCTACAGTTTTAGAATAAAGTAAATAAAGTTATTTATTTATTTACTAAAGTAAATAAATAAATAACTTCACATATAGTCATTGATGAATAAGCCAGAGCGAAAGCCAGATTGCCAAGTGCCACGATCCTTACACAACGCGGCCCAGCTAGCCACAAGATATAGTTCGAACGTTTAGCTTCTATTGATTATTTTGGAAATCTACGGCATAGGGTATATAGTAGCAGTTCTAACCTGCCCTGAGTTAAGATAATACAAAAGTTTTTCGCAGAACATTCCGTTGAGCAATCGAACGAATGTTTCGCACACTTGTAATGATGAGGGATAACCATTACGGAAAATACAAATTCAAAAGTTTAGCAAACTTCGATTCGATTTTGTTCGATAATCCACATGCCAACGGTGGCTATTGTAGCATACCCTACCCTTAGGAGGCCTGTGAGTTGCATGTTTTTTATGTATGTATTGAAGTTTACAAATATTTTCTATATTGCTTATACTGCGTGTTTTTTTCTTTTACTAAAATTGGTCTGTTAAATATTAGAAAAAAAAATATTTATCAATTCTTGAAAAATATACAGTATAATAATTTTACAGGAATAAAATCAATGATCTTTCCAGATCATAATAAAATAATTTTTCTTTTATAATTTGTTTACATTTTTTTAAAACAATAACATACTTCTATTCCATAGTTGTTTTTTTTTAAATACCGACCGGTTTCGCACTTACGGCACTAGCAAGATATTGTAGTGTTTCTGTTAGATAGGCACGCTAAGATACGGCAATCGAAAATATACGATGTTTAATTTTGATTATTTTGACAAAATCGTAATATAGATGCTGTAATAATCTGTCGATTTGGATAGGTAATACTAAAAAGATTCTGCTTTTCTAATATTCTAATAAAAAAATCAATTAAAATGGCCTAAATAACAAATCACAAAATGGGTTATTTCATCTTTATTTAATTTAATAATTCGCAACCAAACCGGAAGTATACTCTTTAAAAAAAATAATTCTCGAAATCGGTTTATGACAGCTTTATTAGGCAAAACATTAAAAAAAGAACATACAATAGAATTAAGTTCTTTTTTTAATTCGGTTAAAAATCTAAAACAATGACTTTATTTGTAAAGATAACACTCATATTTTTATTTTAACGCTACAATGTTCAAACTGTCAAATTTAAAATTAAAGTATGTTAGACACTGTTGTGCATGTTATTTATTGAGTGACGATTGTGGATTGATGTTTCGGAACATTTACCACATTGCTTATTTACAATAACTTTTTTTACTAAGTGTTCACTTTACAACAAAATAACAGATTTACTCATAAAATAACCCAATGGATCTAGTTAGGTAGCTATTTCTATAGGTCAGCAGACAAAGTCGCATGAAAAAGCTTGTACACTTAATAGCAGGAACACTACAATAGATATAAGAAAAATTACAACGAATAAGGACACATAGTAATTTAATTTATCGTCTTAAACGTTTTATGCCTCTCAGAGATTCACTTAGAGTACAAGAATTAATAAAAAAATTAATAAACAACGTTTTCAAGTACCTAGCAAATTTAAAGTAAATAAATTAGGGAATAAATTTTATGAACTACCCTTAATATAATATTACATTAATTTTATAATATTACCAGAGGATCTTCTAAATGAAATTTTTTCTCGATTAAAGTTTCAGTTCAAGGCTCAGGTCTCGTTACCTTTTTATTTATTTTACCTCTAATATAGAGGACCCTGAGACACAATTTATAACTATCTCTAGACAAATTATCGGCGTCTACATAAATGTCAATACAAATATATACTTCAGTATAAATAAATAAAAAAAGTCTAGACAATTAAGTCCCTTTGACCTACCTTCCACCGAAGATATTTTCGGGACGTGACAGGTGGTGAGCCTGTCGCCGTCTTTATGTCCAAGCCAACGATATAATTCGTACATAAGTTTTTTTGAAAAACCCATTGGTACGAGCCTGCCACTTGGGGATCGAACTCGGGTCTCTCGACTCGAAATTCCGACCATCCAACCACTAGGCTATCGTGACTAATACTTGAGTATAAGAAATAAAATTCAGTGCCAACCTCAATTGGCGGCGTCTCAATTAAGTCACTTATTTAATTTTATTTTTCAGTCACCTTAAGAACTCTATTTAGTACTTAATAAAATTAAAGATTTTTAAAGTAAAGAATTCTTCAGCCAAAGTGTATCAAGATTCTCTTGTGTCTTGGATCATGTTGTGAAACCTCTCAGCAGTACACTTTAAAAATATACCTTGGACTTTCCAGAAAGACTCTGCACTTGGTTCACGAGGCACGAACTACCCAAGCTTGGCTTGAACCCAACATTCCGGACTAAATTAGAGCTAAATACTGGCCCTCATCTAGCCCAGACCTCAACTCTTTAGACTTCAAATTATGGACAGTTTTAGAGGACATAGCCTGCTCTAAACGACACGGCGACATTCAGTCGCAAGGAGCAAGCAGTGTCGAAATTGAATAAAAGCCAAAGTGGCCATTTCGAATAGAATAATTATTTTTTTGCTGACTAATAAATATGTAGGTATAAATTTTAATAATATTACATTACTTCATTTAAAATACATTTTCATTTGTAACAGAACTTATGGTCGGACTAGGTATAATATATACCAAAAATTAATGAGGAAGTAAACAAAAATAATTTAAATTTGAACTGAAAAATCTACTCATACAAATATGTGATTATATATATACATGTTGGATTGGCTCTCACAACTTATATACATCATTTAATTTACATTGAATTTTAAGCAAAAATTATATAATGTATACGATATTTTATAACAGAAATACTTAGTATCGACAACAAAGTAAGCATGTTTACTCAGTAGAAATGTTGGACGTAATGCAAATCAACAACTTCAAGTTAATAATAACTATAATCACATGTAGTATATTATGTAATGTATTATGTACGAGATCAAGAACATTTATTATGTAATGTATTATATTTACAACAAGAGCATCCACTTAAAGACAATTTCGTTTTTTTTATATGTTTTTCGCAAAAAAATATTACTAAAATCAACAATTGAAAATTCTCAAAACTAATTGCCAATAAGTGTAGACCCGATGGCAGAGTCGGCAATGACCTTGACTTCGAAGTTAAGAATTCGAATCCATCTAGGGGAAAACATTTGTGTAATGAATATTATGAATGTTTGTTCTCGAGTCATGAACGTTTATATGTATTTATAATATAATAAAATATTTATCTATATAAACATATATGTATGCTAAATATGGTGTACCGTTAGCTTCAACATTAAGACGGCGATGGACTTATGACCTGTCACTTTATCCCAAATAAGCATCCGTGAGAAGCGGGTCGTAAGGACATTATCAGGACCTCTGTCTACACCTGTATGGGAAATTGCGTGAAGATATAAAAAACAATTAGAAACTTAGGTACGATGATTAATGATTTGGGCACTATGACTATAGGCTCTCAATTTACGTTACCGCATCGAACCAATTAAAATCCGGTGTAATGTGGATCGAAAAAAAAATTATCAAAACCTCCGACTAACCCAGTATTAACTAACTAAAGTAACCTTTTTAAAGAAAACGAAGTGATACTAATATAACTTTACAATTAAACTTTTTGGACACTCGAGTAATTTGTGTATATACACATATAAATTCTGGATAACTTTTACTCAATTCTCATAAGCTAGGGTAAGAAATAAGTTGTTTTCACTTTCTTTACTAATACCAATTAACTGAACTACCTTTTTTGATTTGGAATTAATGATAAAAATTTAAAAAAATCTACCCGTTTTGTATTGAAATTGACACATGGTACACAACTTGATACTTTTTAGGGTTAAAATAACTTAAATTTCATCTTCTCCGGTGCGGTACTTTGTTCAAAAAGACTCGACTTCAAACACGATTATATTTCCAACACTGCGACCCTTGCGGGCCTTTATCACAAAGACAAAACACATAATTGTGGTCGTCTCTAACAACCTTAAAATGAACAATATTACTTATTTACCTACATTACAAGTCCTACTTAATGTTATAAATGTGAAAGTTTGTGAACATCGATAGATGTTTGTTACTCTTCACACAAAAACTAGAGAACTGATTTTGATGCAACTTTACACAGCTCATATAGAAACATATAAAGTCGGAAAAATTCATGCCCTCTGAGAGCTATCTTGGCATGCGCTGCCTAACCCGTTGAAGTTACAGAAGATAATGTATCAGGGGATTGTTTGTTTTAAAGAGTTCTAAATAAAAGTTCGTGAAACCATATATTTTACATTTAAGGGGAAACCAGTATGTCAAATTATGAGCCCTTAATACATTTAAAATGAAGACTATTTTACAATGCACATTTTAGAGTATTTTGCTCATTTTAATCAAAATTAATACTTTTGTCGCTTTCAGTATTTACTGTAGATAAACTTTGTCTTTTACACAAAGTAATTTGGACAAACAGTTTAAAAACGTCACGCTAAGATTGAGTTGAGTGTAACTTCACGTGGGAAAATCCATTATAGATACCCAGCCTCCGGGGGAAGAGATGAACTATGGCGGACTCCCAACAACTATCATCACCATCAACTAGACATCAGCGTTGAGGAAAACACCCTTGTTAGGCGGACAGTGACGGGGCGGCACAACTGCACCCCTTCTTTGAGTGTAATCTCTCTCGATCCCACTCAGCGGCCTCCTTCTGGACCATTACGATCCCTCATAAACAGTAGCTACGGAAAGGCTCCGTCCAATGCGGCTTACCAGGATACTCCGTTCAGTTTCCCATGCTATGTAAACCCCGAGGGTATGCAATGCAGAGTCCCGGTTCGTCACATAGTTACATTAAGCGCTTACTGTTAGTTGTCAGCGCTCACCCAGTGAACACATGACATCAAAAGCAGTTCTTTTAATTTCACCTTATTCTTCTTCTAATTCGATTCGAAGCGATTTAACACTAAGTACAAAAAAAAATTCTTCACGCAATTCCCAATACAGGGGTAGACAGAGTTCGAGTCTAGACAATTAAGTCCCTTCGACCCGAAGATATTTTCGAGACAACGTGACAGGTGGTGAGCCCGTCGCCGTCTTTATGTCCAAGCCAACGATATTCGTACATAAGTTTTAGAAAAACCCATTGGTACGAGCCTACCAACTGGTTACTGTACACTAAGTACAGTAAACATAATTATTATTTTTAGTTAGTACAATTTAAGTAAAAAAATATATTCGGTTTTATTTTCAGTTCAGATAAATAAGGATTGCTTTTTTATGTTTATTTAAGTTTTGGGTGGTATTTTTAGTTATTTCGATATGGACTGTATCGTAAGTATAAAGTAAATAGATAAAATTTTCTTTTAGAATAACTTTGTTTTAGGTAGGTGGGGGCGTAAGTAGCAAATAGATAGTTTAGTTATTTCCTTAATTAGCTATTGGAATTGTTTTAGTAATCAAAGTATTCTGGTTCAGAGATCAACGTCCAACTTTAGACCTTACTGAATAAAGAGATCTTTAAAATTAATATTATGGATCCTTGAGATTGATTGACTCAATACGACAAAAAGATGAAAAATATCACAAAGAAACATTCCACTACGGTTTCCAATGTAGAGTACTGTAAAAGGTACCCTGTACGTGTATTGCAAATAGAGTATATTTTATCTTATAACAAACCATGGTTTCCTAACAATTTATAAACGTTTGCTATCATTGTAACCCAATTTTTGGAACATATTGTTTCTGTAGGTATAAGTGCCTTTGGTCAGGGTGCACTTTTTTGACGCGAATGACTCGCGTTAAACCCTAAATATTCCTATTTAATTGTAAATAGCGTTTTGAAATTCTAAAATTACCTTTCGGTCAGCGGTAAACGAAAATATCGTGAAAAAACAGCAGGTCTGAATAATAATAATAATAAATCGAGGACGTGTGAAATCCGCCAACTCGCACCGGAGCAGCTTGGCATTCTCTTGCTTTAATCTCAGGTCAACTCTAGTAGGGATTACAGGCTACTGCTTTACCGATGATTTAGCTGTTCAATGTTCATTTGTATAACTTTTGTAAAAATTATTATTAAACTGTTGTAAAAATTATTAAAATCTGTTCATATAAACAAATGATACAACTTGAGCTCTATTTCATGTGAGTCATCTTATAGTTGAAAGGTCAAGTAAAATGGACACATGATTATATTTGAGATACACGTAGATTATTTGATATTAAATTTTTTACCTGTTCGAAATTTTATAATCGAACTTAAAAATTTGAGTTTTTTTATTCCTTAAATAAGATATAATATGCAATATGTTCTTTGGATTTATTAGGCACAACACATATCAACAGATTATTTGAAAATTGCAATATCTTTTATTTGGAATACAAATGTGCAGTATTTAGCGGAACTTCACACGCCCGTTGCAAAGAGTTGGATGAAGTGTTAACTAGCAATTTTTTAAATCAACAATAAATTGAAATTAACAAGTCTATGTATTAAAATAATTTCTGATATTTAAGACGACCCGTTAGCCTAGTTTTTAATGACCCTGCCTTCGAAAGTCAGGATTGCAGGTTCGAGTCCCGCTAGAGACAAATATTTATGTGATAAATATGAATCTAAACAATAATCTTATGCATTTATTAATATTTATCTGTGTCAAAATGTATGTATGTAAGTAAAAATGTATTCAAGTATATGGTATAGTTAGCTTGGATATTAAGACGGTATAGACTTAAACATCAATCACATTATCCTAAATGAGATTCGGTGGGAAGTGGTGCGAATGGACTTCATTGAGATCTCCGGCTACTCCAGTTTGAAAAACTGCGTGGAAAATAAAAATAAAAAAATACGCGTAAGACCGGTAGTTCTGTTCAAACGATTTGCTTTTTGATCTTATTAAAAATGGTAGTTATACATTTACTAAAAATTGGTTCGGTCTTCTTTTTCTAAAATTAACACCCAAAGCATTATATCTTATGATATTCTGCTATAGGGAAAAAATATTTAGGAAAAGATATTTATTGAGAGAAAAATTATATATTAAAATATAATATATAATTTTGTTGTTAAATTTGCGTTGGCCGCTCAATTCGAAAATGCAATCTATGCACGTAAAAGCATTAAAATGTCTTTATTATGAGTGATATACATAATGTAAATTATAGGTACAAATACATGCTTGAAACGATAGTTACTAAACTTCATAGAGTAAGTAACGAGTTCATGTTACGGTATATAGTGTAAATTATTCTACATATAAATACGAAGATATGTGCAACGCCAACCTATTAACAGGTTTATGAACTAATTGTTTATAGAAAAATTTTATATAAAGGATTATTATAATATAAATAAACTTGTTATTAATCACAGCCCTTGTTCCCCAAATGCTCGGGACTGAGCCGATCGCTACCAAGCTATTTCTAGTAATATTGTATTATTATAAAAAAATAAAAAGTCACGATAGCCGAGTTGTTGGGTGGTCGGAATTTCGAGTCGAGAGACCCGAGTTCGATCCCCAGGTGGCAGTACCAATGAGTTTTTCAAAAACTTATGTACGAATTTCATCGTTGGCTTGGACATAAAGGCGGCGACGGGCTCACCACCTGTCACGTTGTCCCGAAAATATCTTCGGTGGAAGGTGGGTCAAAGGGACTTAAATGTCTAGACTTGACCTCTGTCTACCCCTGTATTGGGAATTGCGTGAAGATATTTATATTTATTTTTATTATAAAAAAATAGTATTAAAAACAGCCTAGTTGGTATTGATCCCGGCTTGGAAGCTAAAGATTGCGATTTCGAGTCCCGCTAGGCAGAAACATTTGTATGATGAATATTAAACGTTGTACGCGAGTCATGGATGTAAATATGACTATTTATCCCCATAAATATAAATATCTCTCTATAAATCTATAAATCTAAAATATATCTCTCACTCGGCTATGGGCTCACCACCTGTCACTTGGTCGCTAATAAGCTTCGCTGAAACGTATTACAATACTCTAATAAATGATTTAATTTGATTTACAGTTATAAAAAAAATTATAACCTCTAATACTAAAAATATAATAAAATATTAATATTTAGAAGCTGCTTCGAGCTGGCGTTGTTGATGTCAGGAAGAATTGTGTTTTCTATGTGGACAACTTTGCCTAGCCTGCACGCGGATCTCAACCTCAAATAATTCACGTATGATAACAGCTCAAATAATTTGTATATACTAAGACTGTAAAAACAAAACTGCTGCTGTGGCCTTTAAGATACGTAGACATACATAAAGGTCTTATATTGATGCTTTCTGGTTAAAGGTGCGCAATTCCGAGAACGATTCCCCAGTCTCCTATCGGAATACTTCGATAATTCGATCTTAAATGCCAGTTGTCTGTACAACGCGATGAAAATAAAAAGCAAATGTAATTTAAGATAGCGTACATGCTCAATACATTGTTAGATATTTTAGATGTTTCATTTAGTTACGGGTTTGTTATACTGTAGTTTTATAGGTTTATTATTTGTTGCCTAAATTTTATATTTTATAAGGGTAATAAATGATTATTATTTGAATCATCAGACTTTTTAGTGAGTTGAGCGGAAAATAAAAAAATTAAATTTGACTCGTTTGTGATTGACAAGTTATATAGTTCACTATTGACTGGGTTAAAAACACATCAATATCATACGCTCATTTTTGCAATCAAAGGTCCTACCTATCACTTTAGCTGTAAGCAGGATGAAATTGTCTGAACGTATATCTTGTCGACAGTCAAGAAAATCGATTTTGTTTTCCTGCTTATAGTGACGATCGGCAAATGGCGGGCTAACCGCTACGCAGTATAGCAGATTAAAATTAAGTGCATCAATGACGGGCATCGCCTCAAGTAGTTTCAATTTCGTCCGAGTTGTTTGTTATTACGATCTCCAGTCTGCATTTCAAGCTTGGCGCTTACAGTACGACCTCCTCATGAGTTCTAGGGCCGTTAGTGCATTATTAAATGTCATTACGCATATTATTTTTATGTACTATATTCAATATCTACATAAAAATATTATTATTAAAATATCACAATGCGGTAGTAGCGCGAGATGATGCTTAACAAGGCTCTAATGGCACGTCTATTCAACTAGTAAGAGTGAGCGGCACGTGTCCAAAGGGGGACTTTAGAGGTTGTTAACTATGTAGAAATACTAAAGATTCTATAGTTATAATAATTACAATTACACAACTCAAACTAAACATGAAGTTAAATACAGTATGTCCAGACAAATGTAGCTTGGAAGTATGTGTAGTAAGATAACTTCTACTAGATATAAATAATATAACCTTTTCATGTTCACTTATCTATTAACTGTAATTGGTACTTTGACGTCGATGAAATAGTTACAAGATGCGAACTATTATAGAACTTTGTTCGCTAGTAACCTTTGTGCAGTACAGAGCACACTTTATAAGTATGATCGTCATCACAGACTTTAAAATGTCCACTGTGGGGCTAGCCTCTCCCGTAAGGGAGGATTTTCGATAATCGCCACGGTTGGCGATCGCAGTACCTCATACCTTAGATGCTACTGCCCGTCACCGGCCTGCTGAATTTTTATCCGGTATTCAAAAAGATAGTTATTGGAAGTAATAGTAGTATTGCAATAAAGATTAATTTATGATTATGTTTATCAGCCCACTTTAATTTCATCACTGTCTACTGTTGGTATACCCAAAGCCTTATAAAATCTACCGGATATGTTCTTTTTGATTATACCACAGCTAATATAAAGAAATATTACTAAATTGCTATAAATTAATATTTTAATAAATTGTAGACTTTTTCACACATATTGTTAAATACTTAAGGGCATTAGCTTTACTTTTGAAATGTATTTAATGTATAATAACCTTCGTAATAAGCTGTTGGTTTTTAAATAAAATAAAATAAAAATGAATCAATGTAGATAAACTAACATGAATGAATTTATAAAAAAAAAACGAATACAACAAGCTAAAATATATAAAAGCACCGTAAATATAATACTCTTACCTGCATTTCATCTTATGTTTAAAAACTTCACACTGAATTATATTTATAAATATTTTTATTATTTATAAATATAATTCAGTGTGAAGTTTTTAAACATAAGAGTAAATGCAGGTAAGAGCAACATTCGTGTAAGCTTTGTAAAGCTACTTGACTTTTTATTAAATTATTAATTTACTTGAAAAATAATATGACATAGGCAAAAGTTTACCTTGTAGTTACCTACAATATAATTTCCCATAAACAATAAAAACGCTTAAAGATTACTATTTAAGGGAAGAATGTTGGTGTTAAAGTATTTTATTAAGAAATAATCATGAAATTTTCTGCACTCTAGTCTTTTGACAAAAATTGGAAAAATTCTGATGAAAACTTGCAGAAATAAAAAATAAATAAAAATATATTTAAAGTAAGGTAAAAAAATGATGATTACAAAGTATAACAATGATATTTGAAAACCACTAATTATGATGAACTGTCTAATACTGTCTAGGCCAGCGTCTTTTGTCTCGTTATCTGAGTGTGCTTTATGTGTCTATAACAGTATGTACATAATAATGCACTATGTTCCAAAGATTACTTCTGACATGCTATAAATGAGCCCAACATAAAAAGTCATATCTACTCTTCAGGAAATTATTGATTAAAATCCGGAATAAAACTGACTACTAATTACTGACTTAAACTAATTTTCGTGCCTTTTCAGTCACTTGTTTATTTGTATATTATGTAAAACATGAATTTGAGCATGGTATGTTCTGAATTCATAAGACACAAATTATTTATTTTTTTACCTAGCTTTATTTCTGATACTTATACAATTAGCTAAAGACAACAGATGAACAAAAGAGTAACAAAATAAAGAGATGATCAGCTTTATTTATTGTCTATCTCTAATGTTATAATTTTAGAAGTCCCCAGAATAGGAAAAAAAGAACATAGCATAAGTATGTCGTAAGTACTGCTACTACTACTGTACTATAAATTTTTACAAACATTTAAAAATAAGAAAAAAAGAAATTTTATTCAGGTACATATATGATTCCTGTAGGAGAGATCTGTATCATGCTTACACTTCACATTCAGGTCAGATTCACAGGCTGTAATGTAGGTATAAAGTAGTTCAAATAATAGAAAAAATCAAAGATCTTTAAAATATATATATATATATATATATATATATATATATATATATATATATATATATATATATATATATATATATATATATATATATATATATATATATATATATATATATATATATATATATATATATATATATATATATATAATGTGATGTGATGAGGATGAGCACATTGCTTATTACAAATGTAAGGTAAAAAATTATAAAATTGACATCAATAATCATTTTTTGTCTTTTCCTTTTGTTTAAGAGATGATGGATATAGATAAATAATTAAACATATCTAAGCTCTTCTCTGGTATTTCAGAGAGAAACAATGTGAGCTTAATTAAACACAAAAAATAATCTCTAAGCTTATATTCACCTAATTAAATATTTCTAGATCCCAATTTCAAAGCTTAAAATAGTAAGTACCTTTCAATGAAGACCAAAGATTTCGTAACTATGACGAACCAACACAGTAAAATACAATATTTTATTAATATTTCTTAGATTTGAACAAAACACTATTGATTTTATGAAGCTACTATCCTAAAAAGAAGAGGGCACAAAAATGAAAACCTATAGCTATAGTTATATTATGTAGTTGGTACCATGCACGTAGCAGTAAAATATGGAGGATGCAAATCCGAAACCATTGAAAAACTCGTCTAAAGCAAAATGTATCAATGAATGTCAGTCAATTTATCGTTCTTATGGCATTTCTTGCAGAATAATGATAATTTTTAGTGATAAATGCCATGACATGCGAAGAAATAAAGTAAATTTATATTCGATCGTACCGCCCTAAGCGATGTTGTGTAGCTTATTTTTGTCACTTACCAGGCTTGAGAATGACATATTCCACTGGTAAAACAAATATATAAGATAAAAGTCAAAAATTAAAAATATTATTTTATAGTTATTGATTCGAATTTAGTTAGGTTTCACTAATTTTACCCACAAAACAATAACACTACGCGCAATCACTATCGCACCACCACTCTGAAGTTGTTGACAACCAAATCAATACCGCCAACGTAACACAAAGTAGAAAAAATAAAAAATCACTTTATTAATAAATAAACCCCGAGGAGGAATACAAAAGTTTTTGAATAAAATTGTCAAAGTTATTTATAGAATACAATATTACTATTTATCACTGATAATTAACTCGCCGTCTCAATTCACTTATACGCATGTCTCTAGATCTCCAGGTCCAGAGTATTGATTTTTATTCCGATCTTTATAAAAATAGTTGGCAGCCTGTATCTTTTTTATCTTTTACCTTTTATTTAGGCAAAAAATTAAACTGTTGAATTCAAAATCGAATTGGAACATCTTTATTAATACAAAATGTTGTCAAATATATATTTCGGGGAAATCGAATTGGAAGTAATCGAAATTTGATGGGTTAGAAAATTAAATTAAATACTACCTCCTGTCGCTTTGTGGATTAAAAATTCTGCGTCTTATGTAATATAACAATAAACGGTAAATTTATTATTTTTAAATCAAATAAATGTTAATTAGTTAATTATTTTAGCTTGAAGTTAGGGAATATTTAAAAAATATGTTTAATGGCAATAGAAAAAAAATTAGGCGTTATTTGTTAAAGGCGCTCTTAACCCAAAATAATATTGTCATTACTTTTACTGCAATTTTGCATAAAACGCCGTTTAATATTGGCATTTCAATATAATCCTTTTATTCATTTCGTATCGAAAGAATGTTTGACATATGCACAAAAATCATAATATTCGTCCATTCGTCCGCTGAGACTGGAAGTTTGTTACTATCCACCAACTATCATAACGATATTACGATAACGTAAACGTTATTCGATATTTTTTACCAATCCATTGTTGACGCTTCAGTTTTCTAACTTAAAGACCATTGAATAGAAAATAATAGCCGTTCGTTGAGTATAACAATTCCTTATTACCAAGGGTATTTTGCAATTGCCGAGGTCGTAACGCTAATATGCAATAATTATAATATATTTTTAACTGAGCTACTTTCAGACAACTTATTGACAAAAATAACATTTTTCTACGTACACAAAACAATGGTATATAAGTTTTTAATTCTTTATGAAGTCCTCGATTAATGAATAACTTTTATAATTTATATCGCTCTTTAGCAGTTTGTTTTGCAGGTAACGAGTATCGGCCTTTAAGAAAGGTATAGGTTCTTTTTTTTAAGGTCCCCAAGTCGTAACGGTCTGGAAAAATCACTGACGGCAGCACATTTCATAAATTGAAAGTGCGTTGCAGAATATTCCGCGAAAAACGCACTGTGGTGGAATGCCAAGCATTAAGATGATGTTGATGGAATTTTTGACTATGCCGTAAGGTACGATAGTGAAATTCAGCGGGATTTATGCGAACAATTCCTCGGTGCACTCCACGTAGTAAATTTTGTAAAAAATACAAAGAGATGGAACGTGTATTCGCAATGCCAGGGGAAGTAGCCTATCAGATAGAACATGGTCATCGACGATTCGAGCCGTTCTTCGTCGGATACGCTCAAATGGAAGTAGCTGACACTGGGGTGACCCCGCCCATAAATGCGAACAGTACTCCATGTGCAGCCGAACCTGCGCTTTATAAAGGTGCAAGCGGTGGGCCGTCATGAAGTACTATTGTGCTCTACTGAGTTTGCTTGCAATACCAAGCTTTTTAGAGGCCAATTTGGCCTTCCCTTCGAAATGATCGCGAAACTGAACGTTGCTCGATATGTCGACGCAAAGGATTCCGATGCTGGCTGAGGAAACTTGGAGAGTGCTCTCAAAATGAGGTGAAATGACGATGGGTTTTTTTTTTTAGCAGTAAACGTGTAAACTTGTTTTTTTAGGGTTGATTTGGACTAAATTTAGTCGGCCGAATCCGAGATTTTGTCCAACAAAATCTCGACGTCAGACACAAGTTTGTTCTGCTACTAGTTGACGTGTTCCCGAGAAATAATGGCACGGCCGGTGAATAGGACATCACCAGTGCTGTCATTTGCATAGCGTTGAATGTTACTAATTTGTAACAAATAATTTATGTGCAGAAGAAACAGGGTTGGCGATAGCACACAGCCTTTTGAGATACCAGCGTTCACATACTTGGAGTCCGAGCATGCACCTACGTCAACTACCACTTTGATGCTTCTGTCTATAAGAAAACTAGTGACCCAATTGCAAAATTTCTCGGGAAGCCCATGTGACGGAAGCTCCGAGAAAAGCGCCACACCCCGATCAAAGGCTTTTGCTATATCCAAACTAACTGCCAGGGCCTCCCCCTTGCTCTCTACTGCCTCCGCCCATCGATGAGTGAGGTACACAAGAAGATCATCAGCCACAAAAGTTCTAGAAGTACACAAGAGACAATGTGACTATAGATAAACGAATGTTTATTTTTATTTCGATTAATAAATTATTTTATTAGACTTGATCTTTTATTCTCAGAAGTAATTTCCTCCGCTAGTCGACAAGACTAACACTCACAGATGTCACTTTTCTTTTAATGACATTTATTTAAAATTTAGTCAATAAATTAATATTATAAATGTCACTGTTCAGTCATTGATATTGAAATTGTCTAGATTCACATGCTATTGGTGTATGAGAAGAAATGAGGTACTAGACAGGTTTGCAAAAGAAGCACTTCAACTTGGCAGTGATACTCACACATGGAACAAACAACTAGTGGCTAGTAATTAATTTGTCAAATTGGTTCTTTGGCCTCAAAAAATGTGACAAATAGATTATCCCGCCATCTATCGGTTGCTATAATAATATTCAAGGTTGCTTCCCTTAGTCGCCTTTTACGACACCCACGAGAGGAAAAGGAGTTGCAACTTTCTTACACCGTTACCATATGGTAGCATATTTGAATTAACTCTGTCCAAATGTGGACTTGACGAAGGTACTTTGAAACATCTATTTTTTAATGAGTATGGGTAGTATAGGTAGTATAGGTTTTTTCCTATGACATTATAATCATCAAGTGTAAAACGCCCCGTTAATGTTCTTTTTTTTTAAAAAATTTATTAAATTAATAATCTTACAAATTTTTTAAAGACAAATCATATTAAATTGTTACAAATTAGTTTGATATATAGTATTAATCGAGTTATATTGTATATCATATTTAATCATAATAAAATGATAATCGGATTTTATCGCGTTTTTAATTAGTTTTTACAAACTATTTTTATTTCCCGTCGTTTCGGATGCTTTACAGCATCCGTCCCCCCGTGATCGCGGATGCTGTAAAGCATCCGCAATAGTTTTATTTAAAATGTGTATTATTCGCGTAAATACAAGAAATTATTATTAAGTTATTATTGTTTTTTATCTTTTAGGGTTCTTAATAGTCTTAGGGTCTTAAACACATAGTTTAACTGCTTAACAACCGAACAAAACTATTAGGTTGATTTATGTTATTTTCTCTTATAATCTTCAGCCTCGACATTGACTGAAAACCATCAATTAAACGATTGGGCCATAACCATATGTATATAGATAAGTAATGTTAAAATTGTTTGTGAAAACATCGAATCAAACCGATGTATCGTTTAAAAAGCGACGAGTTAATTGGACATATTGATGTTACTGTATATTCTATACGTTTTATTCATAGATAACATATATGCTGAAGTAATTCTATTCTCATTGACGAAGATTGATATGAACATGAACATGGAGTCATGGAGCAAAATAATGATTTTTTAAAATAGTAAACAATGAAATTTGTAAAAATAGTTAAGAAAACTTTAGCTATGGCTATTTTTTTAAGTGCAATATGGATATTATTCTTCTGGAGTAATATCGGAATACTAAGGTAATTAATGGTAGACTTTTATTTCCAAATATTTTGGTACAATATTGTCAGTGTTAATTTTATAATTTATTATCATAATTTGGATATTATCAGAAGTTGTGACTATTAATGACGCATGCCAATTTAGGATCAAAAATAAATATATTTAAAGTAATGCACAGTTTATATTTAGGTTGTAAGCTGCTGAGTGCGACAGTGCATGTCGAGGTGCTGCGGCTAATCTTTTGTACCTCATTTAAAATCTTTTTTGATATTACTGAAAAACATAGCAAAATTGTAAATAAATAAAAAAAATGGGTTCGTTCCTTGACTCATATATCTTTCTGGCAATCAGCTTGACTAGTTTACCAAGTAAGGTTAACAAAGGTTTTGTTGAAGAAAGATTCGAAAAATAAGAGGTACAATACAGATTTAAACTTAAAAGAGTATGCAGGATCAAGTACTTTTCTTTCTGTATGTACAGAGAGTGAATGTCAGATTCTACTGTTCTACTAGTAGTCACAGTTTTTGTGATTTTGAATCTGACATTCAATAAGTTAGTAAAAAAGGAACTGGCCACTATCAGGGTATGACATGGATGGCCTTAGCAATAAATGCAGTGTAGTCATGTTATTGTAACAGCGAAGCCTGTGTGTGAGATGATGTGCAAGTTAATTGTCTGCAGTATTAAATATTATTATATATAGTATTAAATTAATTAATTATTATTTAATAGATATGTTAAATTATAATTAATTAATTAATATCTTCATGCATCGTTCC
This sequence comes from Sericinus montela, assembly GCA_029286605.1. Classification (NCBI taxonomy): domain Eukaryota; kingdom Metazoa; phylum Arthropoda; class Insecta; order Lepidoptera; family Papilionidae; genus Sericinus; species Sericinus montela. Next base: position 392,944 of record JAGSMR010000083.1, on the reverse strand, counting down.
TGATGGGGTAGCCAGACAGTACAGAATGCTAAGTGTTACAATCCTTTCATATCTCTTTTCCTTCTTTCAAATTCATTATTTATCCATACATGCACAGATAAATAATTTTAAAACTATTAGAATCAGCTTTTAATTGAAAGAGTTGCTTTGACTAGTTTATATTATAATCTATATATTATAAATCTATTGCTGAATTACTGTCAGTTAAATAAGCACTTTTGTACCTGGAATTACTCATGGTGCATTCTAATTCTTCTAGTAATTTAAAAAAAAATGTTTTAAAGTTTTTAAATGCATATTTTTGTATTCCGTTATAAATATCAGTTTAATATTACTATGATGCTTGACATTCATCACCACAGTGCATTTATCGTGGAATTTTCTGCCACACACTTGCAATTTATGGAATTGCTGCCCTTAGCGGTTTTTCTGGACTGATATGACTTAGGAACCTTCAAGAAAAGAGCCTGTACCTTTCACAAAGGCCGGCAACGAATCTGCTATTCCTCTGGTATTGCAGGTGTTAATGGGCGGCGGTAATCACTTACATGTGAGCCACCTGCTTAAAATAGCTTAAAATCTTCAGCTTCTGTCAAATTATACCTGTTTTGCCACAGAATGTGGTTTTTGTACTAAAGCCAAAGAATGAGATACTAAATGAACACTCCTCTGTTTATAGCCCTTAGACAGACTTCTGTAGACTCATAAAGGTGCTCATAAGGGTGCTTGTTAACACCTTATTGCCAGTATAAACTCTCTTTTCAATATCACTACTGCACTTTCCCCTCGAAATTTCTTGTTCTCTTTAACACAATATCAAAAATCAACTGCTGAACTTAGGCTTTGTCCAAATATTGCCACAAGTAAAGGTCCCAAGTTGTTTGCATTCATCTCTTTATGTTCTTGTAGGAAGTCATCCTACATTGCGTTTGCCTGTAAGCCTGTGTGATATGTGGTTGCCACATTTATTGCCATTTTAGCAAACTTAATGGTAATAAAGTAAAGCCAACAAAAGTTGGCTTATTGGGCTTTCCTCATTTACCACTTATAAAATTGGATTTATGTTCCTTAAAATAATTTATACTAACACCTATGTGTGTTTTATGCAAGTTGTGTCATACAATGCTAAAGGAGATAAGACAAGCAGAAATTTCCATTTTTGAACATTCCTTTTGTACAGAATTTGATAATTAAAAAGATTTTTTAGACATGTTATAAATTAAAATCAAACACATATATTTTTGAAAAGAGAATAATAGTAAGATTTCAATGCAATAAAATTAAAACTCTCATAAACCACTTTATGACTATTCGTTTGGAGCAATTTGATTGTTATTTAATTAGCATTTCTTTAGTTATATGCACTAAACTTATTTTAGCTTTTAGTATTTTCTTGAAACCTCTGGATCAATAAGAGATTTGACAAAAGTCATGATAGCCGAGTGGTCAGGTGGTTTGAATTTCGAGTCAAGAGAGCCAAGTTCGATCCCCTGATGGCAGACTTGTACCAATGGGTTTTTCAAAAACTTATGTACGAATTAAATGGTTGGCAAGGACATAAAGACGGAGACAGGCTCACCACCTGTCACATTGTCCCGAAAATATCTTCAGTGTAAGGTGTGTGGAGGGATTTAATTGTCTAGATTAGACCTCTGTATACTCAGGGGTATACAGAGGTCTAATCTAGACAATTAAATCCCTATTATATTAGGAATTGTGCAAAGATATTTATTTATTTATGTCTATCGGCATACTACTCTACTACGTATATCTTCCTTTATCTACTCAACAAATTTTATAAATTCAAGCAACAAAAATCAATAAAAGCAAATACGCTACATGTACACTGTTAGAGTAACTTTCGTCTATATTTAGTGTAGACTCCCATTCATTATTACCAGCAGTATTACTATTTATAATATAACTTCTCTTTGTTAATACAATACTGACATTCAGTCTGTAGATTTGCTCTTTAACCAATGTTCTGGGGAACAATATAACAAAAATAACATTGACAAAATTTTTATACATTAATTTCATTTTAGCAAACAGTTGACGAAGCAATTAATAACGCGATGTGATTTGTACTCATTTCCTTCGAAAATTTATTAGAAATGTGTACTTTTTTCGTTGAATGTAGTAAGTCCATAAAATAATAGTTACACATACAACATCTTGAAATTATTTTTATTATTTTTTTTAAGTTAACATTTTCAATGCATTATTATCAAGACTTGTATGCATTATTATTAAGACAACAGAAGGGTATATATTAACCACAGTTAATGTCTTTGGGAGCTACATAATGAAACCTCTATAACCTCCATAATGAAAACTTCTACTCAATAGCCTAGCTAGTAGTGACCTTGTCTTCAAATACTGCTTCAAAATCTAATAGTGGTTATAGGTTTATGTTCTGCAAAGGGCAAACATTTGTAAAAAAAAATATCTTCACGCAATCCCCAATACAGGGGTAGACAGAGGTCTATTCTAGACATTTAAGTCCCTTCGACCCACCTTCCACCGAAGATATTTTTGGGACAATGTGACCGGTGGTAAGCCAGTCGCCGTCTTTATGTCCAAGCCAACGATATAATTTGTACATAGGTTTTTTTTAGAAAAACCCATTGGTACGGCCACTTGAGGATCGAATTCGGGTCTGTAGACTCGAAATACCGACCATCCAACCACTTGGCTATTGTGACTTAACATTTGTGTGATGAATATTATTGTTTGTACTTATATATATATATATATATATATATATATATATATATATATATATATATATATATATATACATATATATATATATATATATATATATATATATATATATATATATATATATACACATTTCTCACTTCATTGTTGATCTTTCACTAAAAAGTTACTAATTATGACATTTAATATAATTTATTTGTTTAATAATATTTTTGATTTCAGTCTCGAAAATGTTGGTTCGAAGAGCATTCCACTGGCCGTTAAAAATAAGTTGTGCTTTGTGAATTATGTTGATGATCGACCTCACATCAACAATAGTTCAGACTTGAAAATGATATACTTTGTTACACCAACATATCCTCGACCAGAACAAGTGCCAGAACTGACGAGACTGGCTCACACTTTGATGCACGTTCCACGCCTCCATTGGATAGTAGCTGATGATCAACCAATATGTTCCGATTTGGTGTTAAATATTCTGAGGTAAACATTGCTTTTTACTTCACAAGTACATTTCAATATATGGCATGCATAGGTGCTGTAAACACCGTTAAACATTATATGCTTGTAAATTTGTGTTTACTTCTTTCCCAATATGGAAGCAGGGAATTTTCGTAGAGATCTAAAAGCACTTTAAAAAAAGTGTATTATTAATCTTTCTAATTCTCTAATTAAAAAGAGTTTAAAAAAAGTATCTTTTTTTTAATTCTCTAATTAAATAAAGATACAGCCTGTTAGTCGCTCATAATTTAGTAATCGCTTTCTATCTGTGAAAAAAGGGGTTTAACACTAGGTTTACGGGCGTTTCTTATGTACCTACCTCTACGAGCATCCGTCAAATTGACGGGTGGATGAAAATACATATTGATTTGTAAAAAATCAATTTGTTCAAACTAAATCTGAGTTTAACATTATAAAGCTTCACGTAAAAATAAAATACTAATAAGGCTGTGAAAGTTCCTTGTGTGTGTTGTTTATGTTTGCACCAACACATGAACTGAATATCTTTTCGATACGACATTTAGTCTGCTGCACGCTTTGAGTTTCGAATAACGCGTGGATTTGACACCCGGGCTACACAATTCGTTATCAAGGCGCTATTGAGATTATGAGTTGGGGTTAGACCTTTCTTTCAGTCTTATATTTGCTATTGGAGGTATAATCTTACAAGCGAAGCAAATATATAAGGTTGTTGGCGTAATCAGCTAACCCGTCAATTTGACGGGTTCCGTAGAAATAGGTATACAAGATACAATTTTCAAAATTTATAAAGCTTAGGAAAATACTAATTGTGCGTATAAACTCTTTTAATGAAATTATAAATTTACGATGCAAAATAGTTAAGATTAATGCTATGGTTTTTTGAGTGTTTCATTTCAAAGTTTGAAATCCGTCAAATTGACGGGTCCCGTAAACCTAGTGTTAAGTATTAGAGAGTAACAAACAAATTTACTTTCACATTTATGATATTATTTAGGATTTGATTTTTATTTCACAAGCATACACTCCAACTTTCTGTTATGTTTTTATTTTAAATTACAGGCGTTCAAACTTGCCCTTCACGCACATCTCTAGTCCTAAGCCCTTCATATACAAAAGCACCAATTTCCCTCGAGGCGTATCAAACCGTCGTGCAGCTATGACCTGGCTACAAGAGAATGTTGAAGAAGGTATACTTTACTTCGGCGACGACGACAACACAATCGATTTACAATTATTTGAGGAGATAAGAAATACGAAGAGAGTTTCCATGTTTCCTGTGGGTCTCATTGGAGGATACGGGGTTTCATCACCAGTCGTTAAAAATGGAAAGGTATTTCAACCTTAATATTAATATAAAATAAAAGATACACGAAAGTTTTTAGTATCATTATGAAACTTCTAATAGACTTAATAGGCCGGTTTATTGAATGTAATTAATAAATGTTTGATGGCGAATATGAACAAGGTGATTGACGGGAATGTGTTAAAAATAAATATATATATATATACACACATATATATATATATATATATATATATATATATATATATATATATATATATATATATATATATATATATCTTCACGCAATTCCCAATACAGGGGTAGACAGAGGCCGAGTCTAGACAATTAAGTCCCTTCGACCCACCTTTCACCGAAGATATTTTCGGGACAACGTGACAGGTGGTGAGCCTGTCGCCGCCTTTATGTCCAAGCCAACGATATTCGTACATAAGTTTTTGAAAAACCCATTGGTACGAGCCTACCAACTGGGGATCGAACTCGGGTCTATTGACTCGAAATTCCGACCACCCAACCACTCGGCTATCGTGAAAAATAAAGAAAAAATAAATAAGAAAGAGAGATTTTTAGTATTCCTTTACGGTAAAATCCATTTGCGTACGGAGCAAGCCCCCTACACCAATCCATAGCGCTAAAATGGGGTTATAAATAAATATCTGTCACTGTGTTAACTCTAGTTGTCTCTGATGACGTTTGTTTTTTTTTATCCTTTCCTATTGTATAATGTTATTATATACATATAAAATCATTTTTTACGTTTTGGACCACCTTCCAATACTTCATCGTTGTCTCGAAGAGATTGCACTTCAGCTATAAGACCTCCTTTTTATATTTCACGATAAGTTCTTCTTTTTATTCTCATTCTTTTTGTTTTTTCTTTGCCATACACAATAAATAAAAGCATATACAACAATGATTTGTAACATTCCGAAAACATGTTTGGTGGAAGGTGGGTCGAAGGGACTTCAATGTCTTGACTAGACCTCTGTCTACCCCTGTATTAGGAATTGCGTGAAGATATTAATTATTTATTTATTTATATCCAAATAAGTGTCATTTTATTTATTATTTATTAATAAATAAAACGAACCTGTGGTCTACTACTAGTATCGGTTATTTACATTTTTGTTTAAAAAAAGCTGTTCCCTATATTGAGGCAATTAAGTCCTTTGTACCCAACTTTCGTCGAAGGTATTTTATGGCACAACTAGACTGTTTGTGAGCCTGTCGCCTTCTGGAATCGTAAAGCGAAATACTTGTGTAACAAATAAGGTAGCAATAAAGCAATTGTCTCAGTCAGTTACTCTTAAAACACTCATATATGAGATTCGTCGCTAACAGACCAAAATTATATATATAATACAGTCAGGTGTGTAAATGTTATAATAATCAGCCATTAATTTCATTAATTTCATTCATACATAATTTAATTTCAATTAATTTCATTCATACACAAGTTTATTCCGGTACTCGTCGACGTGTTCCCGAGAAATATTGGCACGGCCGGTGTATGGGGCATCACCAGTGCTGCCGTCTGCATACCAATGAATGTAACAAATCATTGATAAGCAGAAGAATTAGGGTTGGCGATAGCACACAGCCTTGTGGGGCACCAGCATTCACCGACTTGGAGTCCGTGCATGCACAGTCAACTACGACCTTAATGCTCCCGTCTGTAAGAAAACTAATGACCCAATTAAATAATATCGATGGTGCTGGTACCCCCCTGGGGTAGATTTTTTCTTCCGCTACCATGTTTTGGGGGAGGGGGGTGTGTGGGCCTCCGGTTACCTGCACTCGCCAGACGAAACGCAGAAGTCTGTTAAACTTCTACTTCACGCCGGTATTCTGTGAGGTCGTGGTTAATTAAAACTAAAATGGCGATTGGCTTCCAACCTGTCGCGTTGTCCCAAATGAGCTCCGTTGAAATGTAGCTCGAGAAAGACCAATCAAATAATTTGTTTATCTATATAATTAACATATATGCATTAGGTCTGTCAATTGTTTAAACTTCGAAAAGTGAAAAGTATGTCTGAAAATTTCCATTGTGTACTCGTCTTTTTTTTTATAAAATTTAAATGAAAAAGATCGTATTAAATTTCAGGTGGCAGGATTTTTTGACTCTTGGCCTGGTTCAAGAACATTCCCAGTGGACATGGCGGGCTTCGCTATCAACATTGAATTCCTCAAGCCGACTGCAACCATGCCCTACATTGCCGGTCACGAGGAGGACAAGTTCTTGGTTAGTCTAGGCTTAAAAATGGAAGACATCGAGCCTCTAGCAGACAACTGCACTAAGATACTTGTCTGGCACACGAAGACGGTAAAGTACAAAAAGCCCACCATAAAGATTAATCTTAAACATCTGAGTGAATTACCCAGGTATCGTTATTTCGTTGATCTTATTAAAGAAACGTCAAGACTGGGCATGGCCAATGTAGAGCCTAATAATGGTACTAAAGCGTACATTACCCGCAATCGTAAATCATACGAAACCCTTTCAGGTCTGCAATAAAATCATTTGAAACCAAATAAAAAAATATGTATTCTGTCATTTGAGTCGTTCTTGAGATGTATAGCTTACAGTGGCAATATTTATTTGAAAATTTAATTAATGTTTCCATTGCACAGTTGCTTTGCAAACTTACTCTAGTAAATTATAAAGCGAAAGGGAAAACTGGCCTAGGAATATTTTTAAACGTTTTAATATATTCGAGTGAAAAGTGGTTGGTTGTGGCTGTACTTTGTTCTTACATGTTTATTTAAATATTGTCTTATTGGTCAAATTGTAATTGTTTATATCTCATATTTTTAACCATTGCTACATGGTTTAATAAGCGCTACTCAGGGATACGCGTGGAAAGCCTACATTTTGGGTATTGAAACTTTAGAAATTATGGTAAGACTTATTAAGCATTTGTGATATTGACTGGGATGGAACCATAGCATATGTGTATTTGTATAGTATGTTATTATTTTAGTACCGTTTTCGAACGTAAAGTTGTTATCGTGTGACCTAGTTAACTAGGTTGATAAACATAATACAGAGTAGTGATTATTGTATCACGAGTATGGAGTGAAGAGGTTCGGTGGACTGTCTCTGTGTATGAAGAAAAAAACGGTCAGTCGAATTGCCTTAAATTGGGGTGACGCTGACGTCGAAACAGTGTGATTTTTTTATAGGTTATGTAACAACTAAGTTGAATTCGAATGCGTAAGTAACATACGTTGTGAAAGACGTGATTTTATTGCCTACTCTAGTCACTAAAATGTTCCCACTAAGTACACTTCAACCTAATCGCCGCATTCTAGTCAAATATGAAATATAAATTTGAAAAATTTATTTATGCTAATTTCTGGACACCTATTCAGTTTGAACCCCGTCTATGACATTCCACCTTGCCTCTGCACTCCACGATCACGAGAATCATCAACTTGAATAATATCTCAATAAGTAAAATCCAAAACAACTATTATAAGGGACAAGGTAATTATTATTAGATATAACAGTAATAAAGTGGGTAAGTCTTAATTATGTATTACACTGTAGTTCAGGTGACGCCGGCAACGCCTGAGGTGCGATGTGTATGGTACTGCGATCGCCTATCCTTACCCGCTCTCCAATCGTGGCGATTATGGCTAACCCTTGTGGGAGAGGCCTATATCCTGCGTTAAACTTTTTCAGGCCAATATATATTCCTTATAGAAGGTAAATGTTGATAAAACGGTTATTAAATTAAATGAATTTTATTTTAAAACGGTTGGTTTATATTTAATTATTGTTTATATTATTTTATCGCAGTTTACAAAACATTATAATTTTATATTAATTTATCTTATATATGATAACTTTAAACATAGTAATCAGTACCCGTTTAATTACATAAGTGATGAACCCTTTAAGAACAATTTACTTATATGATTTCATAAATTATTTAAACGTATATGGTGACGTAATTGAAAATTCGTACGTCTTAGTGATTATATAGGCTGAGAAATGTGTTTTATGAGAGACACATCTTAAATATATTACACCAGACGATCTGTCACCCTTGCTATTCATTAGGGATGATGAGTGACGATATAATAATAATAATAATAACACCAATAATAAACATTATAAACCTAAGCAGACGAGTAAATAATAAGTAAAATAATTTTTCAATTATATTACCTGTCTCTGGCCTTTGAAGCATTGTCTACCTGTTAATACTGTTTACGTTAAAAGTGTGAGTTTGTCTAAATTTTAGTTTTCATCTTAACCTATTTATTATAATTTAATAGAACATTAAAAATGACGCTTACACTGTTTAGGAAATGAGGTTTAAAAAGATTTAATAACTCCGATATAGCAAATTAACCTCTTATTGACGTCCAATACAAGAACTGATACATATTCTTTTTTTAACAATAATATACAATTAAAAAAACGGAATAATACTAGTAACGGAATAATGCTAATTGATAGTTGGAAAACGAAATCAAGAATGTTTTCTAATTTAGTATAAGTCATACATAACATTTTTTGCATAATCTGATGATCATAAAATATTATGGAATTGCATTGTCAGTGTGATCGAATATAGTAGATAAGTAAAATTGTTGATATATATATATATATATATATATATATATATATATATATATATATATATATATATATATATATATATATATGTGATTGTTGTAAAGTCACTTGAAAATCGCATTATGGTCACACCGCGCTTGGAATAATAAATTAGTGTTCCGAAAACCTGAAATCAGGTAAACCAAATTTGATAAATTTATTTGTCCTAAATTGGAAGATAAAAAAATAAAATAAGTTTTTTTTCTCCATGTTCACAAAAAAATGAAGAAAGAGGTTTTAAAAATATAAAATATTTTTTCATTGTAGCAACAGAATGGTATTATTAGCTTTTTACGTTTGTAATTTAGAGATTATAATTATGATTAAGTACATTATAGACTTTTGAAAATAGTATCCTTGTTATTTGTTAAATTATGAGTAGCATGTTTTTCAATATTGTTTATTTCTGCAACAGCTCACTATCATTGCTATGTTTTCCATTATGAATCTCATAAAATTAATATGATGATATACTGTCTTTGTTTGTTGTTCATGTGCATAATGTATTGATGCGTTCATAGACATTTGTAATAATGCTTAAGTTTCTAGTTTAAGTTTTTCTTGCCGGTCCGCATCGTACACGTCGAATATACCAGTTCCAATAAATTAATAATAGAGTGAGAATACAAAACTCCTCCAAACATGCCTTCGTAACTTTATGGTTATCTATGCACTTTCATAGACAACTATGAAGTTACCAATTTAGACTTGGCATATCGGGTGTGCGGTATAAAGTAGAATTCTAATCAAATTCATGTACATTTTCTAGAATCTATGAAAATCACACCCGAGTTTGACCCATTCCCTCTTAATAGGGTATACTGCAGTCACAGTAGGCATTGATATATTTATTTTAAAACATCAATTTCAACACAACCACATATACTTTTTTTATCATGATCTTTGTAATATTATTTCCATGAAATGTATTGCTTAACATACGAACATAAATTTTATGTACAGAATCATATATTATGTAATTAAATATGTACGATACGATGGTAATTATTTTACCTCACTACTCAGAAATGCCCAGATTTGATCATCAAGAGATGTAATTCTGTTGTAAAGACAATATTATTTGCTCTAGTTGTAAAAAGTGTTGTAAATATTTTTATAAAAAATACTAGCAAACACTAAATAACATTACTATTTATATAGTTAACCACTCCAACAGCAACGCTTGTTTCACGATCATAGTCGAATAGCGGATCCGAACCTGCGACGTCACGTTTCGCAGTCCGCACGCCCAACATCCATTAGTCTATTAACGCTACGATGCTGTACATTATGTTTTGTTAGAATTCTGTTTGCGTGCTACTGTTTACATTTTGTTCCGACAAGATGTTGCTATTCCAAAAATGTATGTGTAATTTTAAGCACGTGTATTCGCCGTTTATTGCAACACCAAGATTTTAATAATACGATATCGAGATATATTTAATGTTTCTTTTATGATGTATAATTAAGTTTCTAGTAACCAGTGAAGTTATTTTTCTAAGGAAACATAAGGTGTAGTTTCCCAAAGACATTAACTGTGATTAATATATACTCGTGTGTTGTCTTGATAATAATGCAAACAAGACATGTATTGAAAATGTTAACATGAAAATAATAAAAATAATTTCAAGATGTTGTATGTGTAACTATTATTTTATGGAATTATTACATTCAACGAAAAAAAGTACACATTTTTAATAAATTTTTGATGGAAATGATTACAAATCACATCGCGTCATTAATTGCTTCGCTAGTCAACTGTTTGCAAAATGAAATAAATGTGTGAAAATTTTATCCATGTTTTTTAATGTTATATTGTTCCCAAGAACATTGTTTATAGAGCAAATCCATAGCAAATATACAGACTGAATGTCAGTGTTGTATTAACTGAGAGGAAGTTATATTATCAATGGTTATAATGAATGGGAGTCTACACTAAAGACGAAAGTTACTCTGACAATGTATATGTAGCGTATTTTCTTTTATTGACCTTTGTTGCTTGACTTTTATAAAATTTCTTGAGTAGATATAGCAAGTTATACTCGTAGTAGAGTAGTATACCGCTAGACGTAAATAAATAAATATCTTCACACAATTCCTAATACTGGGGTAGATAAGTCACGTCTAGACAATTAAGTCCCTTCGACCCACCTTCCAACGAAGATATTTTCGGGACGTGACAGGTGGTGAGCCCTTCGCCGTCTTTATGTCCAAGCCAACGATATAATTCGTACATAAGTTTTTGAAAACCCATTGGTACGAACCTACCACCTGAGGATCGAACTCAGGTGTCTTGATTCGAAATTCCGACCACCCAACCACTCGATTATCGTGCCTGACAGACGTGGTTTCATATAAATAAATATTTTGTATTATTATACGACGAAAAGTGTCCAATAATAGACATTTTTAGTCGTACTTCTTAGTATACGCCTTCAAAATGCACAATAAACTTATTCGGTCACAATAAGAAAAGAAATTCACTTTCCATATACAATGAAACGATACCTAATATGAGTCAAAACTGGTTCCATCAAATGAATGTTTGGCTAAAAGTTAGGAGCACAATAATTACTGTATGACAAAATATCTGTAGTCAGTAATTGAGAGACAACAGAGCTTGAGGGTCACCTGACGATATGTGTTTATGTACTCTGTGCATAATCACATCGTCAGCTGCAGACCCTGTGGTGTTTCCGATGAGCATAATGACCAGCTGTCTATCGGTCAGTCTGCAGTTGAATTTTCAGAAAAGATTAGAACTGGGAAAAAGTTTAAGTAGGGGAAGATTCTAGGACATCTCGTTTCAGTGCTTTCCAATAATTATGAGTATGATAGCCAAGAGTAGTGCCCAAGGTAAACCCGCCATTACAGGAGAGACTTAGGGAACGTAATGTGTGTGTACTCTATAAATTTTGCGTCACATTCTACGGTGCCGTTAGGAGAAAGAAATTTCTACAGATTTAGTACGACCAATCAATTTGCCAGCGTAGCTATTGTGGTTAATCCTTACAAGAGAGGCCGTTAAATTAGTTTGGTAGTCCTCTCATTTCCCCGCGGTAAAAGTGGCCTATTCGCCTATCTTTACTTACCCCTAATACTTCCAATTAAAATACTCTAAACAAATCATCCCTCTTCTCATAGGGTAACATAGCTATTAATTTATTTTCCCGAGATATTATTTTATTGATAGTTAATTTAGTGCCTCATCCATCATGTTTATGCATTCTGGCATCCATATGTACAGTATATACTGCATATGTACTCTCATTTATTTATGTAAGTAAAACAACCATCCACATTTATAATGTTATTAATGCAATGTTGTTTCATGAATATTTGCTCCATTGTTCAGTTATATAAAGATAAAGGCTAACGTAATACGCTTATCTTCTTGTTGACTAATAATAATAACTTGAACATACAACGAATTCTCTTATTCGACAATTATTCCTATCCATATATAAAATTGAACAATGATTACGTACGTATACTAATCTACGAAAGGCAATTAAATTATTATCTTTGAATACAAGTACTGTTATTTCACTGACAACACCTATACATTTTATTCAGTAGCCCCATTGTGTATATGTTTATGAACTCTTAAAACGCAGGACATATTTTGATGAAGTTTTTCGCATTATAACGCCTCCTGTACATTTTAACAGTACATTTTATGGCAGATGATTATGACTATATGCTATAAAATAAATTGTTAAAATCGGTCCAGCCGTTTCAGAGATTAGCCGGAAAGGACAGCTAAAAGTTTTAAAATTAGTTTTTATGTGAGTACTGTCTATACTTTCATAATCATTTATTAAAAAGCTGCTAATTTGGAATTACAAACTGAAAATTTATTTTACATTATGGATTTTTTTAATTCAATTAACAAATAAAATCCCAGGATGATTTAGGTTCACAAATATACCCTAGTAGGTTGCAGTATGATCAAGTTCCAGGTGTGTTATTTTTTTTAAATAATATAGAGAATATTTATTATTTTAATAACAAATTATTCTTTATTTAATAATTTTACAAATATTAGAATGTAACTATATTTACAGGTACAAATTTCTAACCATTTATAATTTTTTATAACTGTAATACAACTAAAATACTTAAAAATTGACAAAAGCAAAATTATCTTACATCTATAACGTAGAAGATATATTTTGAGTACCAGAAATTCTTATGTATTTTACATCTTTAAGCCTTTCATCATTTCAGCTTCTTATTTATTTGTTATTATTTTATCAAGTTCGGCCTTATAAGCTGGTAATTCCACATCGTCCCAATGCAGTGTAACTTTATTAAAAAACCTGAAAATTAAAAAACCTATTAAATAAGATACCTAAAATCTTCAAATGATACAAAAATATAGTTAGGCAATAAAGTAACTCTCGGTTGAATTTGGTTCCAGTTGAACCTTTGGTTGACTCCTCCATATTGTATATATATATATATATATATATATATATATATATATATATATATATATATATATATATATATATATATATATATATATATATATATATATATATATATATATATATCGAGTCTAGACAATTAAGTCCCTTCGACCCACCTTTCACCGAAGATATTTTCGGGACAACGTGACAGGTGGTGAGCCCATCGCCGCCTTTATGTCCAAGCCAACGATATTCGTACATAAGTTTTTGAAAAACTCATTGGTACGAGCCTACCAACTGGGGATCGAACTCGGGTCTATTGACTCGAAATTCCGACCACCCAACCACTCGGCTATCGTGACTTATCTCCATATTGTAATATATAAATATATTTATTTCAAATAATTCGTTAGAGCTAATTTTTTTACAGTAATGTCAAATATTTGGAAGACACGGGGTTAACCACTGGCTAGTTTATCAGAATCCAAATCAAGAAACATTTTTTTGACCAATGATTTATTTTCCAAAATTATTTACGATTTGCATCATTGGCTGAGACTAAAATATTGACAGGCTCCCTACCAACCACGATGTCCCAAATCAGCTCTGATGAAATGAAGGTCGGATGGCTTTCATTGTCGAGACCTCTGTCCACCTCAGTACAGGAAATGCGTTAAGTATTATCTTAAGATATTTATATATCAACAGGGACTATCCATATTTTATAAAAGGTCCGGTACACAGTACAGTAAAGGGTACAGCTACAGTAAAAAGTGCATGCCTTGCGATACGTAACTCATTATTGGTATTAACTTTATTAAACGATAGCGAAACCTGGGTATACTAGAAAAAGCATTAAAGCTAGTTAAATGCAGTGGAACTAACTTTCGAAGACTATTTGAGCAAATTGCACGAAGAAGGGAGGGTCAAGAGTATACAAATACGTAGAAGTAAGCGTATACCTCGTAGTAATTTGAAATAAGCGAAAGAAGTATGTAAGGATCGTGACCCTGTTTTCTTTCACACAGCTTTCTTTTCTCCAGATACCCCGTCAGGGTCTATGCCTGAATATATTTATTAATTTTTATTTTACTGTCAAAACTTTACCTCGTCTGGACTTCCGCTAGCACCGATTTCTCATGCTCATTTAGCCCGGTCTCCAAAATGTCAAGAGTGTCGACCATCTGTTCTACGTTGAAGAAGCCGCAGACATTGGTATCGATACCAGGCTGGTTTAACGTGAACCAGGATGCAAGCCGCGCCAATTCTACATTTTGTTTCTAAAAAAACATTCTGCATTAATGAATTTAAAAAGACTATCATTAGTGTTTGTGAAGACATTTCATCAAACGCAGAAGGTTAAATTAATCTAGTGATGACATCATTTCCGAGTTAATTAGATAAATTTAAAGTGGATGTTTATGAGATAAAATTTGTCTCGTCTTAACTAAACAAGCTTTAGTAAAGTTTTAAGTATTCCGTATTTTGTAAAACACGTGGCTTTATTGTTAGCCTTTCTGCGTTAAAATTGCAGTGAATACAATATTAAATTATCACTATTAATCACCCATATGCTATATATCGAAAACAACAATTATAAAACGACGAATGCCCCGTGTATTAATCTTAAAAACTAACGAATCACAAGTACATATCACTATATATATTATTATCTCATGCCCTGTTTACACCTACTGACAAGGTTCACCTTTTTGGAATAAATAAATACATTTCCTTCAAATAGTTTAATAATTGTGTACTTCACACAGCATAAACAGAATATTTAGTTGCCTATAACATTAACGTTTCAGTTACAGAGAGAGTTCGGATTTTCGATAAGTTTAGCGTACTCGATAAATTTTCACTGTAACAAAGTACCTACAGCTGCATGGAAAGGTAACAATACTCCATTTAAGAAAACAGGAAACAGTATACCCTAACAGCACTCAGAAGAAACTTTCCGTCTATTTTCATTAAACCCGTTACGCTGCGCTTTATCGCGGCAGAGTGTCCTGTATTATTTTACAAAAGTTATGCAAAACTAGTAAAACAATTATTCGGTATAGTAAATGCGTTAAGAATTATTTACTAGAAGCTATTACAGGTTATAGTATTACCTTGCAGTATTCAGATGCACGTCTGCAAATAGCCTTAATATCATCGCTGGCGGGGTGCCAAGGCTGTGGACCTTTGTTAGACAACAGACCCATGCCAGTCGCTGCTGCGTTTATCACACCAACTCCTTTACTCTGAAAAGAAAATTTTTAGCTTTTTTTATAGGACAAAGACTAAAATTAAAAAGAGGCGTTCTAGCGAGTGTGTTTTGACCAAAACGAATCGTGTACATTAATTAGAAATTGGGATACAGCGAAAGAAATCTATTAAAACGTTAGAAATTTACCGGAGAGCATCGTGTGCATAAATTTCATTAATTTGCATTAACATTTAAAAAAAAGGATAAAGCAAATCGGTTGAATAGTACAGCCTGCGGACTAGTAGTATTTGCAAACATAAGACATGTAGGGTTAATTTTTAGTTAAATGATTTTGATTTTATGCTTCAATAGCTTTCCTTTAAAAAGCTAAGGCAAATCGGTTGGAATGATCGGTCTAACGGACACGTAATAGATGAAGATGTATATTTCGTTTGTAGTAATGGAAATAATATTTAAATATGAAATACAAATTTTCTAACTATTATGAGTAAAAGTTTGCAACATTTTGCACGGTGAATGATTTATGTATGTTATGTGTTTAACATACATACAGACGTCTATGAAATCTCATTTTAATCGAATGTCGGGGTATCCGTGTACTCTTGACTTTCCCTTCTTCCAACAATTAGCTCAAGTGGTCTTTTTTGGCCTACCGCGACACCTATTACAGTTCACTTTCTGTACCATTTGTGGTTTAGTCATACGTTTAACGTGCCTGAAACGGATCTTAATCCGTTTTTAAGATAAGCTCTTTGGATCCTGTCATATTGCGAATGTCTTCATTTATTTGACTCTGTCCTTCTCTCTTCTGTCAAATAATTTATAAGCGCTTTCTATGTCATATAAAATTAAACTAGTGCGTATTACCTTGAAATAGTTCGTGTAGTTCTGCAAGCGATTATCAAAAAGCGTTGACTTTGCGTATGAAAGAATGGTAGATATTTTGACATCAGATTCTTCAACTATATCCTTTATTAAGTCGATATCGTAATCAGCTATTCCAATATATCTGGCCTTGCCGTCACGGACCGCCTTCTCGAGTACAGGTAGCGTCTCTTTCAAGACAATTGATATGTCGGGAGCGAATGTGACGTCATGTACCTGGGGACACACACCTGCATTGATTCGAATTTCTTCAAACGCCAAATGTGGTACACTGAAAACCAATTCTTTGCTGCGCACGTAGATATTCGAAATTAAATAAATTACGTACATGTGATGGTATGAGTAGAAACGTAGTATAATTGTACTTAGATACATGAAGACGCCCGCCTCATTATGTAGGTACGTATTCTACTTCCAACGGACAACGAGATTTTTCTTTAATTAGAATTGGAGTACAACGTCCATGAACACAATCATATAGACTTAAATAGCCAATATGTCTTATTATTTTAAAGAATCTTATCTAATCTTGTATGTTTAGATTATATATTTGTAGCTAATATTTTATATCATAAGTATCGCGGAAACTACTCTCATAATTAAGAGATTACTACATATTCATATACTTCGTTTCTTTTCTATTATAATATTCTTCTTCTTTCCTTCTTCTTCTTTCTATATTTAGATAGGTGCCATCTATAAGAAACCAGAGAACTAAAAGTACTACAAACGAAGACCCTAGATTCAACATATGAATGCCTTATTTTCTTATTTATGTTTACATAGTTATCAGAAATCAAAGTGAAAATTATATCGAATGTGTTTACAACATTTTCCACACCATCACTTAAGCGGGTAATAAAATAATTAAAATCATTCTACACTGAGATGATAAACTTCAAGGCGAGGCAACACGAAATTAGTTGAAATTAGCCTTGTATTTTGACATCTGACCTGAATGAGGTCGACGTAATCTAAACCAAGAAGTTTAAGGGTATTGTCGACGCCTGCTTCAGTCTTCTCGGCTGAAAAATCAAACATTTTCTCCGTAGCTTTCTCATATCTGCCAACTTTGCTTCCGATAAAATAGGACTCCCTAGGAACACCTTGTAGCGCCTAAAAATAAAATAAGCATATCAAAGTATTGACGAAGAGTGACTAATTCAGTATGAATTATTATTATTTTCGAGTATATAGTTGAGAGAAGGAATGCGAGAAGAAAATTTTGTTAGAATTTTTTTTTACTAAAATAAATATCTTCACGCGTCCCAATACAGGAGTAGACAGAGGTATAGACAAAAAAACGTCGCCGTTTTATGTCCAAGGCAACGAAATCGTAAATAAGTTTTTGAAAATACCCATTGATGCCTTGGGGATTGAACTCTGGCCTCTTGACGCGGTTTAATTCTAAGATGAATTCGAGCGAGCTTATATCATTTATAATAATTTCAATAAATGAATTCATAAGTAGAAATGTACGTAAATTTATTGTTATTTAAATATATATATGTGGTAACTTATGGTCGGATGTCTAATTTCTTTTTCATATTTATTTTTCCTATAATATCATATAATCTTTATGTGTATCGTTCTTAATAAATAAATAAAATAAGCTTGCGTAAAGTACTCAACAAACTTCTATTGATCTAATGACGTATAATGTTAGCAGTTTTTATTATCAGATATAGACAACTACAGTTTCGACGTTACCGGCTATAAGACGAAGACACAGGTTTCTGGTTTTATGAAATCGAAGTGAAAGCCGCGACAGCTGAGGTCATGTTGATTAAAATTCAAATTAAGTGTTCAATTAGTGAACAATAAAACTTTTGTATGATATTGTATCGATGGCTTGGGCACTAAAACCACGACAGACTTAGCACATGTCACTGTCACAAATAAGCAACAGAGAAATGTAGATGGAAAGGATTTAATTGTCTAGAACAATTTCATTGGCACATTACTCAATACACCAGTGTTGAGTGATGTTCGAAATAAAAAAGTTCAGAAAAAATTCGGTGAAGTTTCTTTAGACGTTATTACGATTATTATCCGTTGACAGATCTCGCGACCACGACTAAAAAAAGTAATATTTCCCTTCTGCTTCATTATCTATTAACCGACCACTCGACCTCGATAATGTTAATTCTTTATTGACGATGTCTTTCTAATATGTTTTCCCCCTTATTATTTTAGAATAACGTGTTACTAAAGTATTTACAATACAACAATATTAGAGCATATAGTTATAAATTTATAATAGTTATTATTTAGTGCAGTGGAGATGCGATCTCTTCGTAAAATGTACGGCGTTGCCTCGACCGACCGAAAACGAAAAGATACACTCAAACTGATAAGGGCTTTTGGGCACGTTGAGCGAATGAGGGAAGACTGAATGGTGAAGAAAGTTTATATCGCGAAAGTTAATATTAAAAGGTGTCGAGGTAGGCCGAGATTAACTTTCGAAGACCATATGTGCAAATTGCTCGAAGAGGGTAGTTTCAAGAGTCACCTAAACGTGCATACTCGTATATGAAGAAAATTAATTTGAAAGAAGAGGAAGGGAAGGGTCGTAACATTTGGCGATCTGTTTTCTCTGGGTACCCCGTTAGGGACTGTGCATGAAGATGTGCCACAAAGATGGTTGTGATTCTCCGCATAAATATAAGAAGATAAATATGTCTAATTCACACAATTAAAAATTTATTACCTTTCCGATTGTTTTTTCCGAGCTTCCTTGACCATACCATGGACCTGTCTCTAAATAATTTATCCCTCTTTTCAAAGATTCTTTTATTAGATCAAAACTTCTTTTCTCGTCATACGCTCTAAAAAAGGATTTAAAATCATAAATTGTTTGAATTTTAATATAGACAAACAAATTATTCGTCCTTATTTTTGGTTGGTATGTTATTAAATTTAATAAATAGAATCGAAGAACTGCTACAAGTATTTAAGTCACAATCGTCGGAATTCGAGGTGTGAGTCCCGAGTTCGATCCGCAGATGGTACCAATGGGTTTTTTTTTTCAAAACTTATGTACTATTTATATCATATGACTTGGACATAATGACGATGATAGACTCACCACCTGTCACGTTGTCCCAAATAAGTGTTTTACTCATAACAAGACAATTTTTACATCAAGTTCTTGCGTTTTGTATTAAGATGTGATCATGAAAGATTTAATGTATAACTAGAATGTCGCATCTACTGAAATTATATTTAAAACATTATTAACAGGTAGATCTCCTTCTCTAATACTTCCCATGTAAATAAAATGTAACGTAGTAGGTAGACACTATTTAGAAAATTAAGATCAGTAAATGGTCGGTACTTGTAATAAATAATACCTAGACGCAATTCCCAATACAGAGGTAGAGGTCTATTCTAGATAGACGTCTAGTCTAGACAATTAAGTCCCTTCGACCCACCTTCCACCGAAGATATTTTCGGGACAACGTGACAGGTGGTGAGCCCGTCACCGTCTTTATGTCCAAGCCAACGATATAATTCGTACATAAGTTTTTGAAAATCCCATGTAATGCCGGTACTTGTGTAAACGTAATAAGTGTACCAAAATGTAGTTCGGCACTAGATCGTTTGGATTTTAAAGTTAGAACATGCGCATTCTATAAATTTACTATTCGTATCGCATGTATTCAATAGGTTTAGTTGTCGCAATACAAATAAAAACGTTTCTTACGTCTTACCCATAAATATTGCTGAAGGCAGCTCCTCCTAAGCTGACATGAGAAACCTTGATACCGGTATCACCAAGTTCGTTGTATCTCATGGCGATTTATTATTATTTGTGATTTGGAAAATTACGCGTGCAGTCGCCACTTGCTCACTCGGCAAGCGACTGATTGGCCTGGCGACTGCGTACGGGACTGACTGATAAATGACCAACTATAATATAGCCACGGTCGATCGTAATACTCGTACATACGCGAAAGTATGTTATGAGTAGATGCCGGGAATCGCTATAGGTATTTGATTGTATAAATTTCATTTTAATCTGTTTGTTTTTATATATATTTGTTTATTCTTCACTTTGTTCTTTCTTTGAACATTTATAATTAATGGTCGATGCTTATAAAATGCAAATCAAAATATTGTTTGGCACTTGAGCGTTTAAAGTTTAAAGTTAAAGCATATGCATTCTATAAATTTACTATGTATGTATGTATCGCATGTATTCAATAAGTTTTAGTTTAATGCAGTTTCTTAAAAAATGATATCCGGGGCTGGTCGTAGCCGTTGGTAAAAACAGGGCTGGTTCATTCCTCGCTCAAAATTAAGTTTTACCATTCCACGTGGAAATGCAGCAAGCGTTTTTGGTTAAAAAGGATAAAATATTAAAAAGACTTTACTTCATCAAATCACGATAGCCGAGTGGTTGGGTGGTCGGAATTTCGAGTCGAGAGACCCGAGTTCGATCCCCAGGTAGCAGTACCAATGAGTTTTTCAAAAAACTTATATACGAATTACATCGTTGGCTTGGACAAAAAGACGGCGACGGGCTCGCCACCTGTCACATTGTCCCGAAAATATCTTCGGCGGAAGGTTAGGTTAGGTTAGGTTAGGGTCAAAGGGACTTAATTGTCTAGACTAGACCTCTGTCTACCCCTGTATTGGGAATTGCGTGAAGATATTTATTATTATTATTATAAAAAGACTTTACTATAGGCATTTCTTATCTCAACATGCATTTTCCTATACTGAGATAGGCAGAGGCCTAGTAGATATAAGAAGTACTTGCGACGCACTTTTCAACTAAGCTAATAATAATAATATATTATGCAATTTTATTATTTTTTAAAGCATATTTAAGCTGAACGTTTATGTGATTAAATGAAAGAGAAAAAAGTTTTTAAAATTTCTATCCCGCTCGTATCACATGAAATTTAAAAACTTTTTCTCTTTAATTTAATCAAATAATAATATACTTTATTGAACACCAAATTAGAAAAGAAAAAAAATACAAAACATAATTAACAAAAATTGGATGACAAAAAGCTATTGCTATGTAGCAATTTCTTCCAGGCAACCTTAGGAAATTACCAAAAAGAAAAATATGTGAATTACCAAAAAGAAAAATATGTGAATTACCAAAAAGAAAAATATGTGAATTACCAAAAAGAAAAATATAGTGAAAGATTTATAATAGAAATTAGAGATCGCATAGAACAAAGAAATAGGGTGGACTTGATATATTAAATAGAACGGTGTAGTAAAGAGCAGAAAGTATGTGAATATTCCAGCAAGACGAATCGGGAGCCACTTGAGCTATTACGATATTCTAAGCGTAGCGTAGCGAGCATAATTTTGGTGGAAATAGGTAAAAAGTATAATTTATACTTGCGATTGTTGTCACTTGGTGAAACAGCAGTGTATTAAAATTCATTGTTGAACACTTGTACACAAACCACTATATTTGTTTATTTATTAACCGACCGGTTTTGCCTCACGGCATCATCAGTTTATTGACATAGAGTTTATTATACTATATACAAGGTAAAAAGTAGTCCAACCTTCTGAGTAAAGTCACGATAGCCGAGTGGTTGGGTAGTCGGAATTTCGAATCAAGAGACCCTAGTTCGATCCACATGTGGCAGGCTCGTACCAATGGGTTTTTCAAAAACTTATGTACGAATTATATCGATGGCTTGGACATAATGACGGCGACGGGCTCACCGCCTGTCACGTCGTCCCGAAAGTATCTTCGGTGGAAAGTGTGTCAAAGTCCCTTGACTTAATTATCTAGACCAGACCTCTGTCTACCCCTGCATTGGGAATTGCGTGAATATATGTATTTATTTATTTTATGACCTTCTGAGCGAACCACATGCTGCAAACATTTTACGGCAGACTGCATTAATTTGAGGAGTCCAAGAAAAGCTAGAGTCCATTAGTATACCCAAATTTTTGATAACATTGTTATAAGGGATTTTGATGCATTAAATACAACTAGTTTCATTTTTCGTTTCATCGTTTCATCATTCATTGTTTCATTTCATTTTTACTAAATTTTGCCAGCATTCTTGAATTCCCTATAATGGCTTGTTTAGAACAACGTGGTAGGTAGTGAGCCAATCGCCGTTTTAGTGTCCAAGATAACAGTACGGCACATTTTTACATATGTTTTATATAGATAAATATTTATAAATACATATAGACCTCCACGATTCGAATGTATCCATTCATATTCATCACACAAATTTTTACCACATGATCTAGTGGGATTCGAACTCATAACCCTTAGCTTCGAAGGCAGGGCTCGGATATCAGGTCGCCGCTAATATAGAGTCAGCATTATACTTCTCCACCAAACCCGCTTGCTAACGTTCGAAATTACCCACCTTCGGATCAGAAAGGGCACCAGCACCAGCCCTCTGGTACTCTACAACGAATCTTTCAATATTACTCTGACGCCAACCACATTACGGCCGGCAGGGAAAACGGCATACAGCGTATTATTATTACAATTTTCGTGTATCCCTTTTTTAGTAGCTCATTTGTAGAAGGATATTGTTATAAGAATTTAATTTGTTGAGGTAGTGTTATAAGTTTCACGGAATTTTCTGCTACGCACTTGCACTTTATGGAATGTGCTGCCGTCAGCGGTTTTTCCGTACCGATACGACTTAGGGACCTTTAAGAAAGAGCCTATACGTTTCTCAAAGGCCGGCAACGCATCTGCTATGCCTCTGGTATTGCGAACGTTCATGGGCGGCGGTAATCACTTACCATCACGTGAGCCACCTGCTCGTTTGCCTCCCTGTTCTATAAAAAAATAAAGAAAAAAGAAGTATATGTATTTAAAAACTTTATTGCCCACACAATTGAATGCACAATTGGCGGAGTAGTAATAATAATATGATAAAATAATATAAGCTAATAATAATATAAATAATAATATAATCGTCACCGCACTCACGCTTTCCGAGGAAGTTTCAAATACGCCGCATCCAAGTGCTGGAACGATATACCGCCTCCTTTGCGAAATCTGAAAGCAGTACATACATTTAAAAATAAATACAGAACACAATAACTGCAAAGTCAGATTAACTTTGATCAAAGTTTATAAAGCTTTGCACGATTACGTATCTCATCGTCATAGATTTTTAACAACGGAGCATTAAAATCGTCCTCTTGAATGCGGCTTTTGTTTTGTTTTGTCATGTTATATTCTTTTATATTCTTCAATAATTACGTTAATTTTTTTTACAAATTATCTGGCCACTTTGTTATATAGCCCTTTATAGTATTTTAATAATTTCCTTTTTATAGTGTTCGTATTGCCCTTCTAAGAGCATTTGAATGCATTATTATGTATGTTATGTAATTTTGTATTTAAAAGATAATGAGTATACATATAGCACTGATTTCGGCAAGTCACTAGTTGGACACACTGAAAATCAGCGCCATGGAAAAAAAAATTTTATGACATTATGCTGAGTGTGCTCCTGTTCCCAGATGACGCCTTGACACATACGAGTATGGGTATTGTTTAGTTTGTAATATGTAGTATATTGTAATTTGTATTGTATAGCCAATATTATTTGTAAATTATGTGTTTTTTATGTAATCTGTGATGGCGTCATTTTGGAGAATTCCTTTCTTTTTTTCTTTCCTAATAAATAAAATATAAATAATGACTAAAATGCTACACGTAACAGCTGTGCTACGTTCGTGATGCCAATGAATAGGTTTCTTGGCTGAAAATCAGCGCTGAGTGAGGCTGTGGGACTCACACAGCACAAGCTGAACCAACCCCTTTTCGGCACAGTGCGACCTTTTTATATTTTGAACTTAATATGTACTTATACTTTCATATGTATGAACTACTTGTGCTAAATAAATGTTTTTCTATTCTATTCTAAAAGTATTATCGCCCTATCAACCGGGAGTTCATAAAGAAACAAATTGAGATGGGTGCTTGAAGCAAAATAAAAAAAAACGTATTGTCATAAAAACTGAAATCTAAGTACTAAAACCTCTTTATCCGTTGCAGTTCGACCTTTGCTACTAAGAGCCATAAAACAGGTGCGATAGACGGTCGTCTATTCCATCACACTTTTGACCCGCTCACGATAGTGAAGCAACCATTCTTAACGGGTCTCCCCCACCTAACCTCTGTTTACACCAGTAATGTGAAGATAAATAATATATACATATGTATTTATGTATGTATACATATTTATGTATATTACCCTGCAGATTATTAGTAACGAAAATTCCGAGACATAATAGAAACAAAAGAGAATTGCAACTCTAAAGTGGACAGAGGTTAGGTGAGGGAGACCCGTTAATATGGTTACGCCACTATCGCCAGCGGGTCAAGAGTTGAGACTTGAATGTATATTTATACATAATAGTCTTGGGGAAAAGTCTTATCGCATTACAATGTGCATGAACTTGTAATAAAATCTCTTTGGCTATACTATTTGTATGTGGCTGGTTTTGGAATCATTATATATAAAATAAATAATAAATATCTTCACTCAATTCCCAATACTGGGGCAGACAGAGGTCTAGTCTGGACAATTAAGTCCCTTCGACCCATCTTCCACCGAAAATATTTTCGGGACAACGTGACAGGTAGTGAACCCGTCGTCTGTCAAATCTAATGAAGAAATTCGATAGATTTTAAAGTTTTACTACAAAAAAGGTACAAAAAAACTAGAAAAAAACTAAATGATAACGTAACCTAGACATCTTTAGCAACTCAGCAAAAATTAAGAGAGCTTGGCTGGGAGGTATTAATGCATCTGCAGTATAGTCCTGACCTTGCACCTTTAGATTTCCACCAGTTTCGGACTCTTCAGAATTCTTTAGGCAGTGTCAGGTTAACATCACGAGAAGACTGCCAAAACCAATTGTCGCGGTATTTTGATCAGAAGCTCTAAAATTTCTATAGCAATGGGATCATGTCCCGACCTTCTTTTAAGGATCTTTTAAGATGGCAAAAAGTTATCGAACAAAATGGTACCTATATGCTAAAGCATGTAGGTATCATTTTGTTAAATATAATTAAACTTTATTAAAAAAATGTTGTTAATTTTCTTTAAAAATGCGAAGATACTTTTCCCCCAACCTATTATCTGAATGGAAAGAATTTGCCAATACCGAGGTACTCATATGTCAAGACAATTTTAGTACTGTGACAGCTATTAACTTTTTTTAATTTTTTAAACAAAAACTATATATAAAAATTGTGGAAATCATTATGTAGATACATAATGATTTCATACTTAGTTTATAATCTAAGAAAAATTGGTTTTACATTTTATTTTTACTATTACATAGAAAATTTAATTTTAATTATAACACAGGTAATTGACATATCGAAAATGTCATATTTACACTCTTTTATAAAACATTGTGGTTATATCTTTCCTACTTTAATATTATATGTGCGAGTTTGTAAGGATGGATGGATTTTTGTTACTCAATCTAGAAATGGGTTTTATTTTATTTCGTAAAAACGTACGATTCTCGTGAGAGAGATCTGATTATTAATCAAAGTCAAGTTTTAGGTCCAAGGTCGTCTTTCAACTTTTTATATTGTGATTCTGGGTCTGACAGACATATTGTTCATTGAATTTCAAACTCAGGAGGCACTGTAAAGATTTCCTTAAGTAGTTGTAGTTCAAATGAGCGTGAGTGTTCCAGCCAACCATACAATATATTCACGGCTCCAGTACAAATATTCATATTTATCACACAAATTTTTCCTCTAACAGGAATTGAACCCGCAACCATTATCTTCGGATCTTCTGTTTTATCAGTGACGCTTTTTGTCAAGTAACTATCACTCCCGGCCCTCTTGCTATTAATAATCGTTAAAATAGTTCGACAATTAGATGTTTCAGATTAATTTTGACTATCAGTGATGACCGTCCTGTGAAATACTGTCCATCAATATCTTAACTTCTGTATTGTTAGTCATAAGTTTTTTACCTCGAGCCATGATTAGTCCAACGTTACGGCTTGCCGCTTTTAGTCCAAAGGGCGTTTCTTTTAATGTGTCTTCTCGTGAGTATCGTAAGAGGTCACTGAAGGGAATTCCCAGTAAATGGCAATGGATACCGACACATGGCGGGATAACAACCTCCAAGAATACATGTCAAAAATTAAGCAGAACTGTAACCGACAGATATCAGACTAAAACAGACTGAAGATGGGCAGCAGCATCTGAGGTGCGATTGGTCTGGTACTGTAATCGCTAATCCGCTTGCCATGCATGGCGATTATGGCAAATTATCCCTATAGGGGAGACTGTGGATGTCCTACAGTGGATTTAAACAGGACGTTATGTATGTTTGCAACGGGCAGAGGTACGGTACGAGGTATTCCGTGGCGATTATGGTAAGATCTCTTAAGCAGACGGTTTAGCGTTACCATTATTTTCGGTTGTAATATAAATATATTGAATAATGTTAAATTGTTGGTGCTGTTTATAATAATGTTGATGACTAAGTGAAAACTTAAAAATGTAGTCAAAAAAGCTAAAACGTCTCGTGAAATTCTTTGAATAATAACGGTAAAAAAAATTGTTGACGTTAAAACTGTGTGATTTTGGCTTAAAAAACTTTTATTTTTTAACTTTAATAATACATGTGTAATTTAAAATATTGAACTAACTAATCATGGGGAATATGGAAAAACAAATGGAATGAGAGAGAACGAAATGCATATATAATCAATACGTGTTATGAGAAAAACGTGGTGTTATTCTCTTTGCTAAGCAGTGAACGTCTTTTCTGTTTGTGACACCAATTCGTTACACAACCAAATAACACTTGCCGTACCGACTCATACTTTGTGATAACACGTATGATGTAATATGTACTATATAATCACTATGTTTACGAACAAGTCCAGATTGCAATGTGACTCTTGTGTGACTTAAAACATAGTGATTACGCTTTTTGATGTAACTGACGCGGTGCGCTCGAGTCCGGTAATTGTGTGTTCGAAGTTGTTGAATTATTAATAAATAAAAATCATTATCAGTTACTATTATATAATTAATATATAAAAACAATACATCCTGTTTTATTATTATTTATAAGCACATCTTATTAAAATCATATTTTTCAGACAGCTTTTGTTCATTTTACGATTTCAAATCTGGTTTTTTTCTGGATCTACATCATCAAATAAATGCAATTCCATTTGCTTCAGTTGTTGTTCCACAGCTTTGTGGATACAGCTGTTTCTCTCGGAATAACACTTGATGCGAGGCTTCAACGGGGCCCCCATATATCCCAACTTGCGAGTAGGTTAAGCTCTGCCGCATATGCTGTAAGAAAAATAAGGCTCTTAACTGATGTACAAATGGCTAGACTTGTTTATTTTAGTTACTTCCATAGCATAATGTCATATGCTATTCTGCTATGGGGTCATGCAGCTGACGTAGAAACAGTATTTGTTTTACAAAAAAGGGCCATACGAGCTGTATATTGGCTAAATTGTCGAGCAACTCTTAGAGAGAAATTTAAAGAAATTAATATTTTAACACTGGCCTCTCAATACATATATGAAAATTTAATGTATATGCATAAGAACATTAATACTTTTAGCAAGACTTCTGATGTACATAATGTAAACACTAGGAACAAACACAAGCTTGTAACACCGGTTACTAGACTCCATAGAGTAAGTAACTCGTTCTTAGGGCGGTGTATACGCTTCTACAACAAAGTCCCGGTAAATGTGAAAAGCCTGTCTATTAACAGGTTTAAGAAATTTATTAAAGAAAAGCTTTATAGGAAGGGTTATTATAATATAAATGAACATATTAATGACAGTAACCCCTGGGAATGAGGTGATCGCTCCCAAGCTATTTCTAGAAAATATCACATTATATTTGTATAATGCATTATATTGTTAAAAATATTGACCAAAAAAGAGGATACCTACGGAGTTCCTTTCGCCTGTTTCTTTTCCGTTAGAGGGACCTCATTACGAAACGGTGGTAGATTAAAAATGACTATCGATAAATGAATGTATGTTCTCATGTCGATGAATAAATGATTTGATTTGACTTCATCAATAAAACCAAAACCTTCATCAAGAAAAAAAGATTGTGTCAATAACATCATAAGTTTCATGAGTACATGGGATCATAAGAATGCTTTGAACCATTTGCCATCATAAATAATGGGAGATTCTGAGCACACATAAAAACATTAAATCCTATTTATATAAAATATTGTGAAGAAAGTTGTCGATAGCCGAGTGGTTGGGTGGTCGAAATTTCGAGTCGAGAGACCCGAGTTCGATCCCCAGGTGGCAGGCACGTACCAATGGGTTTTTTCAAAAACTTATGTACGAATATCGTTGGCTTGGACATAAAGGCGGCGACGGGCTCACCACCTGTCACGTTGTCCCGAAAATATCTTCGGTGGAGGGTGGGTCGAAGAGACTTAATCGTCTAGACTAGACCTCTGTCTACCCCTGTATTGGGAATTGCGTGAAGATTGTTAGCATCAAGATATAACCATCAATTACAGTACATAAAAAATAGTATCAAACTATTTATAGGACTGTTGAGAATTAAGGAGTTTGATGATCTACATAGCAGTTAACTTTTGTTTCATTCCCAACGAGGCACTAAATTAGACATCACTTTTAGTATAATCAGGGCCTTGAAAGCGAACAGTTAAATTGCCTCCACATTAAGTGAGGTATTCTGTCGAATGAATTGAACACTGGAAGTTGTATTGTTGGCGAGCCCTGTGCCTCTGTACTCCCTAGATAATCATAACTCCTGAATTGCTTCACAATATGATCAAAATCTTTCATAATTTGCTTGAATTGCAAATGATCTATTAATTTCATATATTAACCGTTTTTGACTGAGGTGTTTCTACAAGTTTCTCAATTGTTTCACCTATCTGTTTTTGTAATCATAAAACACTTTGCACATAAAGTTAGCTTGCTTACCATGCTTAGTTTAGTTTGAAAATATTTCTCAAGATTATCCATAGCTATGTTAAATTTATCAACAGGTTTCAATAATTTAACGATAGAACCTGGTAAATTATAAAATATTTCTGCACCCATGAACCTTCAAAATATTAAAGTGTAGCCATCAGTCCGGGAAATGAATTTATCTTATTTAAGACCTCAAAGAACAAGCCTAATCAGAAACAAAGGAGGAAGGCTTTCACAAGAGGCCAAATCTGAGCCCGAGACTTCTTACAGGGGCAAGTACAAAAAGTATTCTTGGAGCAATTTACCGGGACTGCACCATTCTGTTACGTCGGAACTTAGCATAACAATCACTTGTGCATGAACTGACCATTTGGCGACAGAAATGGCTGACAGTTCCTCCTTGCTGTCCACTCTTTGATCACTTTAGGACTTGGATGGAACCCTGGATGACAGGACCATTGTTGGAGAGTAAACCTGTCTATGCAAATGGAGCTTGCCTACTAGAACTTTATATTGTGTGCTTCAACTATAATTGTGTGCTAAAGTAACACTGTCCCCTGGGATTAAAATCTTCCCTAATTTACTTGAACTCCAAGTTATTTCACTTTTCACAGCTTTTGGATGATTTCTCACTAGAAAGTCCTCGTTCTCAATTGTTTCTGCTTCTATCTTTCATAATCAAAAAATATTTTGTGCATAAAGTTAGCTTGCTTAACTTTCTTAGTTTGCAATGAAAATATTTGTCAAGATTATCTACTGCTTTTTTTAATTATCAACAAGTTTTGATGATTTAGTGATTTCACTTTTTACAGCTTTTGGATGATTTCTTACTACAAAGTTCTCAATTGTTTCTGCTTCTATCTGTTTACATTATCAGAAAATATTTTGTGCATAAAGTTAGCTTGCTTAACTTTCTTAGTTTACAGTGAAAATATCTGTCAAGTTTATCTACAGCTTTTTTGTTAATTAATCAACAACAAGGTCTGATGATTTAACGATAGCACCTGGTAAATTATAAAAAATTTCTGCACTCCTGAACTTCCAAATTATTAAAGTGTAACCATTTTTTTGACGGTGATGTAATCTCAGCTGCATCCAAATAATTAGGAAACATCACTTCCATCTTTCCCTCATAAGAACTATAGATGTATGTATGTATGTCTTCGAGATTAAACTTTTCTAAAGTTGGTAATGTAATTTTACTTGACATTATTTTTTGGTGGGGCCCTGTAACAATTTTTTAAATATTAAATTTAACTGTGATATTTTCATAGCAGGTCAAATTTAAGGTGGTATTTAAGTATCCTTAATTTAATGGCAATCTCAACTTAATTTCATTGTTATAACCAGAATATGTCTACTGCAGGACATAGGTCTCTTCCCATATGGAAGACTTTACCATATTTGCCATACTTCACAAGCAGATTGGATTTTACTAAAATGATTTTGATAAAATCATCATTCTTTACAGTTTTGCCTTACATATAGTACTAAGTTATGGTACTAACCTTTGCCCTTGTCGCCACATGTATTGATTTTCGGCATGGTTCTCGTGTAATTTTCCTGAGTGATGTATAATTTTAGTATAGGTTGTAAATGACGCCGTAGGATTGAGACATCGAATTGGTATATTCGAAGTTAATCTATTTTCAGTAAAATAACTCAAAATACAAAACTGAAGACGTTTTTTAATGATATTCTCTTACTTTAAATACACTTTATTTACTTGTTTGATTCCCTTACTGTACTGTACAATGTATTGATCGCCGTAATAAAAACGCGGTGGGTGTGCCAATAGAGAAGTTATACAGTATCTGTTGGAGTACCACAAATTATAAAATATTATAGGAGTACTAGCTGCCCTACAAACGCAAACGTTGTTTTGCCATATCAAAAAGTAGAGGTTGATCGTAGAAGGATGAAAATTTTGGGTTGTATGTATTTTCGTATGCTGGACAGTATTCAACAATAAATAACCATTCATAAAAAACACCAAAAAATATGAACATTCATAAGACCATAACCTCTTGAATGGTAGATGTAGCTACTGGGATCACTTTAAATTTATTTTTGATGAAACGTAACCATTATGAAATTTATATAAAATTCAAAAGTTATGTCAGATAACTAGACATGTAACAAAGAGAATATAATAACCACATTATAATGTAACTTTTCAAGCGATTTTTCACGGAATAAACAAATATGACACAATTCAATCAGAACAAATAAAACTGACATTCCAAATTTAAAGTAATTCAAACATAATACATAAACCAAACAGATCAGTCTAGAGACCCGAGTTCGAACCCCAAGTGGCAGGCTCATACCAACGGGTTTTTCAAAAACCTTATGTACGAATTATATTGTTGGCTTGGACATAAAGACGGCGACAAGCTTACCACCTGTCACGTTGTCCCAAAAATATCATCAGTGGAAGGTGGGTCAAGGGGACTTAATTGTTTAGACTAGACCTCTGTCTACAGTCTTGGCAATTGCGTGAAGATATTTATTTATTTATTTTAAACAGATCAGAGTTGACATCAAAAGGATATTTACAATCTGAGATTACCAATCACCATACCCCCTTAATCTCAGATATACATTATAACACAAGACAAGTACAGAAAACCCAAAAAATGTAGAAATTATCAACAAACAAACCACCAATCATAAAACAACAATAACACACTCTCTCTCAACAAAAACCAAACAAGTTACATTCAAGGTATGTCATGACGAAAAACTCTATGATTATGTGGAGATTTGTAATTATTTTTGTGTGGATTTATTTAGTAGTTTAAATATTGAAGATGGAAATTTTAAGAAGAAACAATTAAAAAAGCAACAATTCAAAAGGAAACAATTGAAAAAGAAACAGTTGAAGAAAAAATAATAATTTACGGTATTGAAAATGAAGAGAGTAAGGAAACAAATTAAGTAGTTTGTGAAGAAACAATTATGATGTGAGGAATGTGAATTTTGTTGATAATCTAAATGAAGAAGTTATATAAAATAAAGATTTTGTGATTTTTTGGATGCAAGTGAGGATAGAATATGTTAATGTTTTTAATGATGCTGATGAAACAAATTAAGAAGAAACAGAAGTTCTTGCAGAAAGTGTGGGTCCAAGGAGGAATCCACCAAGAAATAGGACTTTGCCTGAGACATATAAAGAATATGTTATGGATTTTTTGGTTATGTGTTTTTTTGGTTTTGTCTTATTAACGTTTGGGGAAGCAGTTAAGTCTGTGAAAATCGCTTGAAGAAGTAACATGTATATGTAGTAACATCTGACATAAATTTTTCTTTTATATAAATTTCAAAGTGATTATGTTTCATTAAAAATAATGTTTTAGTTAAAATAAATAGTTTTCTATTCAATTTTAAGTATCTTTTTAGTTTGAAAGTGATCCCATTAGTCACATCTACCATCTCAGAGATTATCGGCCCAATTGAGGAGGAGGCAGTGGGTTCATTACTGTATGTAGCTAGTAAATCTTGTTCTGACATCACTTTTCACTTGGGCTATTGTAGTAGACAACAAAATAATCCCAAAGAAAATGATAAGTCTATTATTAAAGATAATATTAAGTAAATTAGGGGAGATAATAATTTTATGGCCTTCTGTGATGCGGACTTTGCAGCAGACTTAGACACTCGGAGAAGTCCCACTGGGTAATTGATTTGTTTTGGAGGTCCGATTGCATGGGCATCTAGAAAATTACGTATCATTAGACTCTCTAGAACTGAGGCCGAGTATATTGCTGTAAAAAATTATTATAAATACAAAATCTCTTAAAGGAATTGTTACATGTGTTACCTTAAATAACTTTGATGGTGGATAATCAGTCTACTATTGCTTTCATGAAGAATGGAGTTTTAAATAGAAGTAAACATATTGATATTCATTACCACATTCTGAAAGAAAAGCTTGATAAACTGTAATTTAAAGTTGAATACTGTTCAACAGATAAACAGTTGGCTGAAATACTAATGACGAATCTAACCGATGTTAAATATTTGCGTTAAATATTTAACGTAGTTATTTTTAAATATTTGTTAATAATAGAGATTCAGGCAATGGAAGCTTGTGTGTGAGATTGTTATAAGGGGGAAAGGATTTAATGTTTTGTGTTAATCAATAATTTTTGTTAACTGATTATTATTTCGCAGTTTTCTCTTGCTGAGTTTTGGACATGTTGTCTGACTGTTAGTACAAAGTCAAATATATATGTATAAAAAATGGATTTCGAAACGGAATTTTTCAGAGAAATCTTTTTACAGAATTTATGATATTGTATTGTATTGTATATATTCTTTATGGTACACCACTTATACTTAAGAAAAAAATACAGATTACAGAAAGTAGGAAATACATAGAGGGTAAGTACAAGGCGATCTTATCGCTTAAAAGCGATCTCTTCCAAATAACCTTATAGGCCAAAGATACAGATACTCGTAAGTACAGGACAGTAGGAAGTGGTAAAAAAATAAACTTACATGTTAATAACTAAATAAACTGAACTCCTCTTCCTTTATAGTGTAGTGTTTTTCTTGCATTTTTGTGGTTTTAGTTTTTATTAAGAGTTGTGGTTTTTGTTGAGAGGGAGTGTGTAATTATTGTTTTATGATTGATGGTTTGTTTGTTGATGAAACGTAATTTTATTTTGTTACCATTTCCCATTATCACTATATTATCAGTTCCAAAAAAAATCATTGAGAATGATTGACAAAACTACTTCTAGAGAAAGATATACGCCATAGACAATGAATCCGAAAGGAATTTCTATTGAAGAATAAGATATGAAGTTAATTATGTTAACTAAATAACTATTTGTTTAAGAAGGGAAATAACAACATTACAAAACTTATGTACTTGGAGAATTAACTTTTATAAATTAATGTATTCCCTGTTTTATATTATATTGCCAAAGAATAAGAGCACGAGATGAACTACAGGAAAACATAAAATCCGTCGCTGTACCAAGGACGCAAATTTTCGTTTCTTTGCATATATTTATGAAATTATTTTTATCATTCATTTCCATCTCAAAATAAAGATTTTTCACGGGAGAAGCCTGAGTCCTGTTAAAGGACTTTACAGGACTAGAGCCAATACATTGTTTGAGTAATATTTATAAAAAATAGTGTACAAAATAAAATTCCACCTATGACATGTCATTGTTTAATCTTAAACCACATTACTAAATTTATAATTAAGATATTTTCTTTTTATTTAACTAAGTTCATGAGAAGCAGAGTATGGCAAGGTATTTTATGTTGGTAAACCTGAAAGCCATACTGACATCTGTCATTGTCAACTTATAGTTCGAACAAATCTGTTGACTTGATATATGATGTCATTGTCTTGTCATGTTCGTTTCTTGGTGTCCTGAGTCCTGACGCTCGTTACGGTACTTTCTGCCGAAAGTTGAAAAATAGTATCGCGATAAGTTAAAATTAAATTGTGTATTTACAAAGTGATGTTATCATAAAATGTAAATATAATTTACGTCATTAATTCAATAATAACACAAAAGTAAGTGTTTTGTTTACATGCTTATTTTCAGTTTAATTAAAGATATTATAATCGTGCACTTGGTTGTTGCTTTAAATTTATTTAAATATGTATTAATGTATATAATATTGATTTATATTTAGCCTTGATTTAAAAACACTTATTAAATCTTTCGGTAGTTCTAAATAAAAGTTGTAAATAAATGGGGGAAAATTAGAATTATTATGCTTAGAATGTAAACAGGATTAGAATTGAATTTTTTAATATTTAGACTGGACTGTTTTATTGTATTGCTGGTCATATTATGTATAATAATCCAGTACGTATGTATATACGTATGTAATATTTTTTATTTATATTAAAGTCTGTAAATAACTTTAATTTATAACTAAAAAGTATGTATGATAACTGAGAGAAAACTTGCAATTTGTTACTTTTTGACTCATAAATATAATGTTATTAAAAGTTTTTATTCAATGGCTATTTTCAAGAAAGGAAATGGAAAAGGGATAAGAAGGGATAGAGATGTGGGCTTCTGATCACCTCAGTGGACTAAAACAAGTAAGCGCCTGATGCTTGGGATCTTGTTATATCTGAACTGGTCTAATCCATACTACTGCAACATATTAATTCCCATAGTATTAATATGTGGCAATTGTTGAAACTCGTCTTTACTAAGTTATGAGATTTGTGGGTCTTATACACTATGGCTAATGGCAATCATTTAGACAATTTAGACAAAAAAGACAATCATTTCTTCTTTAATTTCAATATTGTGGTACTTGAATAATATCATAATAAGAACTTTTATTATTTCTAGTACTAAAAGTTTGTGGTTTATATGACATGTTTTTTTCAGTCCACCATGAGGACGAGGTTACTCCGATGCCGGCCATTTTCAACTCGCATTCTGGTCATCTTGCTTTTGGTGCTTGCTTTCGGTGTCTACTGCTACTACTATAACACAACACCAGCTGCTTATAAACCGAGTAAGTGTTTTGAAAGTTAACTATTTGATAGTAAATACAGTTTAAATATGTCTTTTTGATGTTATTACCTATATGTTTTTTCACTAAAGTCTCAAAACTGTTGCATTAAAGTCATAGGAGCTTCAGGACATTTTATTCGGGCATTTATTCATTAGGGCATTTTGTTCATTATATTCATTATTCGGGCGTATGGAATAAATATTAGTATATATCATTGATAAATCAAAAATCTTCACAGTGAACGGTCCTCAGGCACCTGCATCCATCGAAAAAAATATTCGTGTTAATATGAAAAAAAAAAATAAAGAAAAGGCAAACCAGGTACCATCCTTAGTAAATGTAATGTAGGTGTGTTTTACCGCGATAACTGTTCCAATAAGTAAATAGACGAAATTAGCTTTTATAGTATTCAGTATTTATATTATTTCACAGTGGTTGAGCCACGCATCAGCTTTTGTTGTTGCATGAATGGGCCGGCTCGACTGGGGAAGTACCACGACCTCATAGAATACCGGCGTGAAGTAGAAGTCTAACAAATTTCTGCGTTTCGTCTGGTGAGTGCAGGTAACTGGAGGTCCACACACCCCCCTCCCCCAGAATTGGGATGGGGGGTGTGTTGGTGGGCACTCTAAGGCTGGAAACGCATCTGCTATGCCTGTGGTATTGCGGGTGTTCATGGGCGGCGGTAATCACTTACCATCACGTGAGCCACCTGCTCGTTTGACTCCATTTTTTTTAAAAAATCATTTGGGTTGCAGCAGCAAAAGCAATTGATTGAATTAGATAGAATTTAAAAAAAAAAAACAAAATCTATACAACGAGTATAGATTTTGTTTTTTTTTTTTAATTAGTAAGGTTATATTTAAATAGAGAACATAAAGTGCTCGCGAATAAAGAATATAAAGGGTCGCAGCTACGCCCGGCGAAGCCCGATAAGTTTAACTTACATCTAACCTATCTAAGAGACTTTGGATAGTCTACTGTAGAACATAATACTCTCTTAAAAATATATTTTACTATAATTGCCACGTTCGGCAAGCCCTTTTGCCATCTATGACAATAGACGCTCTATATGTAAAATTTGTATGGTAAGCGATTAGATACTATATGATGTATGGTATAAATATACAGAAAAACAAAAATTCTAAAATTTTTCCGGTTTCTGTACTGCATACCTTTATTTATCTCCATTCATAGACTACTCAGAATAAAACAATTCATATTCAATATTTACAAGTTACAAGTTATATCCAAATTATGTTATTAAATTACAATTATTTTCCTCCTAAAATATCGAAAGCTTGCCCGAACTAGCGTTACGTATTTAGCGTTACGGTAATAAAACAAGATCGAATAGTTGATAGTCATAAATAAATTAATGAGTAGCTTTCTTATATCTTCATTCACTTCCCAATAAAGGGGTTGCCGAAGGTCTTATGTTTGCAAAAAATTGTATGTGACATAATTTTCTTGAACATAACCCGTAAAGCTGGATAAACCTTCAACACACATCCGGCCAATCAAAACATTACATTCATCAAATTAGTACGAAGTATGTATCAAAACAATAATTATTGTTTTAAAAAAGTATGGACTGCATTCTTTAAGATTCAGCAGTGAAACATCAAAAGCATTCTTAAATATAAAAATAACTTATGCGAAAGATCTTACGGTCGCAGAAATATGTAAGCGTACTAATTTTCGTCCGTGAGAAATATAAATGTATTTTACGAAATTAACACGCCCAGATAACATCAAGACCCTAAATTGTATAAATTTGTACATGTTAAAAAAATAAACAACGGCTTTCTACAAGATTATAGAAACCGAACTAAAAAATAGAAAATAAATTTGAATATTTTTAAATTAAGAATAGCGTTAAAAATTTCAATAAATATAAATTAATAATAAAATTATTTTAGTGAACAAAAAAATATTATTTTATTTTAAAAAAAGCGGGGGGTGCTTCTTAAGGTATTATCAACATGATAATCACTCTACTCATATCTGTCAGCAAAATATTTATAACTATTGACACCATGCACCTCACGCATTTTTCAAAATAAAATATTTTTTTTATTCACACTATTATTAATTTATATTTATTGAAATTTTTAACGCTATATTTAATTTAAATTTATTAAAATTTATTTTCTATTTTTTAGTTTGGTTTTCTATAAAAAGCGTGTTTTTTTTAGTTTTTTTAAACTATTATTTATTTTTTACTTTTTTTATCAAATTAGTATATTGTCATCGGTCCTCAATAAATCTACAAAGTTTGAACGAAATCTGGCCGTTTAAAGTGGGTTAAAATCGCGCTCAAAGAAGTTGGTTACAAACATCCAAACATACAGGTGATGCTAATAAAACAATAGCTTTCTACATGATTTTGGAAGTGCAAAGTCGTTTCATGCGTTATTATTATTTTACATTGCGGAATTCCTAGTTGGCTTAAGAAGAAGACAGTTATTTGACTTAAATCTTTGCTATTAACCAAATCTATGTCTTCATTGGTTATGTAGGAAATAAAAAGTTCTTGACTTTTTATTTTCTCCCTTGTTATTAATCACTGCTGTCCCTGATGGATGTCAATTACTGATGTTGGCACCTATGAAATCTTCGCGTCGTAAGAATAATTATATGTGCTCACTAGCTTTACCATACTGTTAATATAAGCTCATGTAAGTTCATTTTAACAACTCCTATTTATTTTCAATAAAACGATTTTCGGATTTTATCGCGTTTTTAATTATTTTAAAACTGTGGGACTGACTTCCCCGTGACCACGTGAAACGTCGGGAAGTAAAAATAGTTAGTGAATAACGAATTACAAACGCGATAAAATCCGGAAATTCTTTTATTTAAAATGTGTAGTATTCGCGTAAATACAAGAAATCATTAACTCCTATTTAATTTTAGACTTTTCTTATCTGTTTAGTTAAATGGGAATGAATGTTTATATTAGAAAATCGTAATTTTTGAATTTGTACATATGGGTGTTAAATCAGACTTATGTACAACTCATTTACAAATATCACTAAAAGAAATCAACGCGGATGAAGTCACTGAAAGAAAGCTAGTACCTTAATAATTTGAATCGGTCTTCGGTTACAGTGATTTCTGACGGAATCAGTATCAGCTCATTAATTGTTATACGATTATAAACATTATTATTAAAATAAATTATAAAAACTGAGCAGTAAATGAAAAACTCTTACATATTCTTCGTGAGAGATAAGAGGACCTCTGCCACGCCACATCAATGCGGGTTGATGATCTTAAAGAAATTCTTTTATTATTTCTATTTCTATTCTATAAGATTTCGATCGAAACAAGTTGTAACGTATAAAATAAAGCCTATACCCATTAACATCTATAATTTAAAAAAAAAATGCTTTCTAAAAAATTTTTGGATCCTGTTCAATAAATGTTAATCTGTTATGAGTTTTGGTATTATAAAAACTGCGATATCTCATTATAATTATCATATTATTTTGAAATGAGTATTTGGTACAATACTTTCTTTCCCCTGCTCGACTACAAACATTTGAATTTTATACTTGCGGCAACAATTGTTAACTTCAATGGCTGTCAAAAACTACGCCACAGGCTACGGATTCCTTTTTTTGTAAAATAATACCAGCAGTGTTAAATAAAATTACTAGTATTCCTGTTAACAAATCCAACTAGTCTCTGGAGGAAACTAGTGTCTGGAGTAGTTTACGACAACAGTCGAATGGTGGGCCCGAACCCGCGACGTTACGTTTCGCAACCCACACCCTAAACCATTAAGCGTCATCTAGCATCAATACGCTTAAAGTTACGACTCTGATGTGTTTTCGTTGTTTAAAATAGTACGTACATACATACTTATCGGCCTGTTAAAGTCCACTGCAGGTCATTGGCCTCTCCCAAAGGGAGTATTAGGCCACTCTCATTTAATTGCCACGTTTGGCAAACGGATTGGCGATGGCAGTACCAGATCACTCGCACTTCAGACGCAGTTGCCCATCTTCGCTCTGATTATTTAGGTCTGATATTTTTAGAGATGGTTATGCCGCCATCTATCGATTGCCATAACGATATTCAAGCTGTTTCCCTTAGTCGCCTCTTACGACATCCACGGAAAGATATTCTTACGGCATTACCACATGGAATATATATAATGTTGTATCGAAGGATGTTATATCGTTCTACTATATGATAATACTCATATTATTTAATTATGAAAATCTGAACTAGGTATATAATTTATTAACAAGTGTAGTGAAATACTTATTGCTAAATAAATGTTTAGAGTTTTTTTTTTAAAAAGTCACAGTGGCAGGCTCGTACCAATGGGTTTTTCAAAAACTTATGTACGAATTATATCGTTGGCTTGGACATAAAGACGGCGACGGGCTCACCACCTGTCACGTTGTTCCGAAAATGTCTTTGATGGAAGGTGGGTCGAAGGGACTGAATTGTCTAGACTAGACCTCTGTCTACCCCAGTATTGGGAATTGCGTGAAGATATTTATTTATTTGTTTTTTTTTTTTTTTTTTTTTTAAGTTTTACTTTAAGTTTCATAATTGGAAAAGTATTATCATATAGAAGGACGCTATGATATCCTTCGAGCCTACTTCGACATGCTTACCTGTCGCGTTGTCCCAAAAAGTCCTTGGTGAAAGGTGGATCGAAAAGACTTAATTGTCTACAGCTATATCTATATATCACAGTCTTGGGAATCGCGTGAAGATATTTTTATGTATTTTTTTATTTATTAGCGTTCATGTGGCAGTAAGTATGTATAGGTAAAAATTACAGTGATTGTTTTATTCTATATTCGGTTCAAATGCGATCTTTCTTGAATCAAATAAAGTAATAATCGTGATATATTTAAATTAAATATTATGTAATATTTAAGTAAATTTATAATATTTTCAAATTTTTCATTTAAATAAAAGATTTCATTAAAATCGTTATAAATGAAATATGATTAAAATAATTATACTATGTTACATAAATAAATACGTGTATTAGACTGCTTTAATATAATATCAGTTTAAGATAAAAATGGAAAATTACATTTAAGTTTCTCATCAGTGAATTGATCATCATGATTGACTGATCAATTGTTACCATAAGTAATTTTTAAACTTTTTATTACTTTTGATATTTAAGTAAAAAATAAACTTCAAAAATTATTAAACATATACAATATCAAATATTTTATCCTTATAACGATCAAATCAAGTCAAAAATTTGATAAATTAACAACATATATATTTTTAAACATCTTTTGAATTAAATATCCTCACTAAATTATCAAATATTTTAAATTTAATATAATCAAATTTAGCCAAAAATCTTTCTAATTCTTAATAAAATACATAAAACTGTATATAGTTTATAATGTATAATTTAAATTAAGGATTATATAAATTACAAATTGTAACAAGAATCTCAGAGTAACATTCTTAAAATACTTCATAGAAATATAAGACTATATTTATTGTTCTATGTTATAGGTTTTTTTAAAAAAAGCCAAAATGTTAAGTAAAAAATTTAATAAAATGTTATTACAAACATTATAAAACTACACTGGTTATAAGGGATTACAAAACTTAGTTAAATCTTAATTAAACTTAATTAAACTGGGATTATAAGACGTTACATTATAAGGATCTCCTCAATGGATTTATATGAGCACTAATTTACCATTTTAATTAGCACAGCTCCATCATTTCATCAAAGCTGCACGGATTTTCGCAGCACTTGGAGATGGCCTGCTGCTTGCTCAGGCCGTTGGATTGCCCACCAACGCCTTGTATAATCTGCTCCGATTTTCCCATGGCTTGTCGTGAATTTTTGCACATATAAGACACAACAAAGGGCAGCGTTTCTTCACATTGCATCTGTGTGTTATATTCGCCATAACAGGGCACTGTAGTTAACAAAATAGCGCACGTCACAATAATAAAAACTGCTTGAGCCGACATATTTCTCTGTCTGTAATATCTGAGACAACTGTGAAGAGACTCTTCGGAATTATGACAATGTAATGAATGCAAATGTAAAGTTCCTCCCTTTATATACTATTTTCGGATTTTCACACACTACTACTAAAGCAGATAAAACGTGCGTGCACACAGGGCTGCAAATGTGTCACTACATACAAATAGCACATCAGTACCTACTATGTATTCATATAAGAGAAAGGAATAAACCACCGGTCCTATCATGATTTATTTTTGCTTATATAATTTGAGTGTCATCTACTTGCATTGCAATGGTCATAAATTAGTTATATCTGTTTAAGTTTCTAGAATGAACGCAATTGCAACATTCTTTACGACAACAAAGGAAAGTTCCTATACTTTTTACATATATTACATTTAGATCTCGAAAATTACTTTTATGTAATGATTTTATTTACTTAGGTGTTATAACTAATCTTGAATAACAATAATTGTTATGAAATTACTAATCGTATATTATTAACAATAATTAGGAGTAGCAATTCGTTAGTTTTTTTTATTAGAGAAGATATTTTTTTTACATAAATTTGATATTAGGTAATCGTTTTTAAGCGACACTTTTAAAAACGCTCGCTTAATTGATTTTGTGATCTCTAGACCGGTATTCCTTAAAATCTGTATTTGAGGTGCGCATAGACATTATAGCGCTAACTCTGGTATTTGCGACAAAAGAAGCGGACGCCATTTTGGAAATGGTACACAATGAAGCGATAACGCTCAAAATGTATATTTAAGGATTTTCGATGACACTTAACACAAGTCTTATTGCAGAATTTTATTCTATCGATGCCATTTTGCAATTAGGCGTTAAAATATAGATTGTATTCAAAATTGATATCTTCTTGGAGTTAATAAATTCGGCACATCATTAAAATTTTAGAACCATATGTGAGTGGTTTACGCACCGGTTTTTATCGTGTCGCCAGCTCTTAGGTTCCGGGTTCGACCCCGGACAAAGTAGAAAAACACTTTTCTACATTTATCGTTTGTATTTAGTATGTATTTATTTATTTATTTATAATAGGTTGAAGAAAAAGTTTCTTCGCATTTTTTAAGAAAATTCACAACATTTTTTAATACATTATTTACATTTAACTAAAGTATATAGGTACCATTTTGTTC
The DNA here is from genome assembly GCA_029286605.1 of Sericinus montela. NCBI lineage: Eukaryota > Metazoa > Arthropoda > Insecta > Lepidoptera > Papilionidae > Sericinus > Sericinus montela. The sequence continues at coordinate 349,688 of JAGSMR010000083.1, read as the reverse complement.
GATAACTTTTTCCATCTTGTAGGTAGGGACATGATCCCATTGCTATAGAAATTTTGGGGCTACTGATCAAAATACCGCGACAATTTGTTTTGGCAGTCCTCTATTGATGTTAACGTGACACTGCCTAAAGAATTCTGAAGAGACCGAAACAGGAGGAAATCTCAAGGTGCATGGTCAGGATTATACGGCGGATGCATTAACACCTCCCAGCCAAACTGAGCTCTCTTAATTTTTTTGAGTGAGTAAAGATGTGTTGCGTTATTTTATCATGATGAAAAATTTCCCTCCCTGTTGATTAATTTCGGTCGCTTTCTCTCAACCTCTTGTTTTAATCTTATCAGTTGTTCGCAGTAGAGTTCAAAATCCATGGACCTGCCCGGTGGCAACAGCTCATAATGAATAATGCCCTTCCAGCCTACATCATCACCTTGTTGCGAGTTAACCTGGATTTCGCCACAGTCTGACCGTCGAAGCCTAACCGGTCTTTGACCACGACCTGTTTTGCATGTTCTTGTCGTACGTGATACACTTTTCATCAGCATTTATCAGCTTCTTCAAAAATGGTTCGGTTTCATTCATGCGTAATAAAGAATAACAAATGAGTACACGGTTCATTACGTTTCTTTCAGTGAGCCTGTGAGGTACACAAATATCAAGCTTTTTTGTGTACGTAGTTTTTTTCAAATGCGCCAAGTTCAAAAAGTTCCGCTCTGTTCCCAAACTGTCCAAGGCAAACAGCAAAAAGCTAATTCGTCCACTACCATCTGGAGACGGCAAAGCCGGCCTTGCTTTTTTTACCGAGATGCAGATATCCTCTCCGGCGGATACCTCTTATCTTTCCTGCCCGGCTTGGAACTTTTTTTGTGCCACGGACCGTCAGAGAGGATATATGTTCTCAACGCCTCGGCAGCCTTGAAGGTAGGGAACTGTCCACCCTTTGGCTACGCATAGATAGCGACGACCACCCTCGCGTCTAAGGGTGCCTCTATAGGTCCCACAGCGGTAATGCCGAAACTGACCGACTCATAGACCACATCCAAATGTCGGCACATTCCGTGCTACACCAAATCCCATCCGCAGAGATCGTGGTACTTCAACGCCCAACATGCCGAATGGCTACGATCTCGAACCACTGATCATTCGGGGAGATCTGTTTTTGACTTTGCCTTAGCATATGATCTGACACAACTGGTTACTTCGCCAAAGCGGGTTCCGGATGTCGAAGATCATACACCTTCCCTTCTGGATCTTCTGCTGACCTTTCATCTGGACGGCTATGTGGTATCCATTGATGCCCCTTTGAGTTCATCGGACCACTGCCTAATTCGGAGCAAAGTGCCTATCATGCGGTTGCGATATGCTGGCCACCGCCGTGTGTGGCACTACAGGTCGGCGGATTGGGAACTTTGCATCCTACCCATGGGGGCAGGTTTGCTCGTCGCTGGATAGTCCCGACGCCGTTGCAGATTCCGTCGCTGATGTGGTGCTTCAAGGAATGGAACTTTTCGTTCCTTCCTCTGTGGTGCCCATCGGTGGTAGATCTAAGCCTTGGTTTGGTAGCGCTTGCAGAATGGCATCTGGTCAAAAGCAGCAGTGCTACCGGGCCTGGGTTAATGCATTGGCGTCCCGGGATTCAAAAATTAGCGTTTTAAGAAGTAGTCCGAGCACATTGGCAGAATTGGCGAGATCGTCTTCCTTCGGGAACTCGTGCGCGTTCTGATCCCTCGCCAAGGCTGTCCAAGGGGATTTCAGTCAGCCATCACTACCATCTCTGCACAGGGATGACAACTCGCTGGCCCATGACGCCAAAGAGAAAGCCGATCTTCTAGGTTGTCTTTTTGCGTCCAACTCGACTCTCGATGATCGGGGGAACTCACCGCCGACCATCCCATGCAGTGAGTGCTCTATGCCGGACATCCGGTTTTTTCAGAGCTCAGTGCGCATAGCACTCCTCTCCCTAGACATCCAGAAGTCGAGTGGGCCCGATGCAATCCCCCTATTGTGTTGGGGATGTGTACTCCAGAGTTGGCACCGGTTCTAAAGCGTCTTTTTCGGTACTCCTACTCTCAAGGCGTCGCTCCGATGGCATGGAATACTGCTTTGGTGCACCCGATCCCTAGGAAAGACGACCGCTCAGATCCGGGTAACTACAGACCGATCGCCATCACCTTCTTGTTCTCCAAAATAATGGAGTCGATTATTAACTGCCAGCTCTTAAGATACTTATCCAGCTCTTAAGATATAATCAACTGCCATATCAACAACCAGTTGATTAGCGATCGTCAGTACGGCTTCCGTCGGGGTCGCTCAGCTGGCGATCTTCTTGTGTACCTCACTCATCGATGGGCTCATCGAAAGGCGACCGCTCAGATCCAGGTAACTACAGATCGATTGCCATCACTTCCTTGTTCTCCAAAATAATGGAGTCCATTATAAACTGCCTGCTCATGAGGTACTTGAAGGAGCACCAGTAGACCAGTGACCGCCAGTACGGCTTCCGTCGGGGTCGCTCGGCTGGTGATCTTCTTGTGTACCTCTCTCATCGATGGGCGGAGGCAATAGAGAGCAAGGGGGAGGCCCTGGCAGTTAGTTTGGACATAGCAAAAGCCTTTGATCGGGTATGGCGCAAAGCGCTTCTCTCGAAGCTTCCGTCATATAGGCTTCCCGAGAAATTATGCAATTGGGTCACTAGTTTGCTCACAGACCGGAGCATCAAGGTCGTAGTTGACGGTGCATGCTCGGACTCCAAGCCTGTGAACGCTGGTGTCCCGCAATGCTAGGTGCTATCGCCAACCCTGTTTCTTCTGCATATCAATGATTTGTTACAAATTAGTAACATTGATTGCTATGCAGACGACAGCACTGGTGATGTTCTTAGAAGACACCGGCCGTGCCAATATTTCTCGGGAACACGTCGACGAGCACCGTAACAAACTTATGTCTAATGTCGAGATTTTGTTAGACAAAATCTCGGACTGGGGCCGACTAATTTAGTCCAGTTCAAGCCTAAAAGACACAAGTTTGCGCGTTTACCACTAAAAAGAAACCCTTCGTCGTGTCACCTCATTTTAAGAGCACTCCCCTAGTTGCCTGAGCCAGTATCGGAATCCTTGGCGTCGACATATCGAGCAAATTTCAGTTTCGCGGTTATTTGGAAGGGAAGGGCAAGTTGGCCTCTAAAAAGCTTGGCGTGCACTGTAGAGCGCGACAGTACTTCATGCCCACCGCTTGCAACTTTATACGGCGCAGGTTCGGCCGCACATGGAGTACTGATGTCATCTCTGGGCGGGGGCACTCCAGTGTCAGCTCCTCCCATTTGACCGTATCCAACGAAGAGCGGCTCGAATCGTCGACGACCATGTTCTATCTGATAGGCTAGATTTCCTGGCATTGCGAAGAGACGTTGTATCTCTTTGCATGTTTTACAAGTTTTACTACGGGGAGTGCTCCGAGGAATCGTTCGGATTAATCCCAGCCGCTGAATTTCACCATCGTACCTTACGGCATAGTCATAAATTCCATCAACACCATCTTGATGCTTGGCATTCCACTACAGTGCGTTTTTCGCGGAATTTTCTGCCACGCATTTGCACTTTTTTATAATAGCAAGGGGAGGCAAACGAGCAGGTGGCTCACGTGGTGGTATGTGATTACCGCCGCCCATGAACACCCGCAATACCAGAGGCATAGCAGATACGTTGCCGGCCACCCCCAGAATTGGGGGAGGGGTGTGTGAATTATCTTCTTTAAAATTTAAACTTTTAATTATGATATAATTTTTATTATAGTTCAAGATTACAAGTGAAAGTTAAAGTACATAGATACTATATTGCGAAAAGACTTTTTCACCAACCTATTATATTCGAATTTGGAAGCGGTACGATTCGGTAATCCTTCCTGTCTGCCAACGTCGTCATTAGAAAAATCGTTACCAAATAAAAATTAAAATCTTAATTTAAAAGTTGTCATGGCATGGTATACAAGACCCTGATGTTGATTTGTTTATTTAATATATAAACGCTTGGGAAGATGTCAATAGTGGTCAGTATTATTTTTACTTAAAGAATTACAGAAAATAAAGTATCAATCAGATTTCTCGGCGATGAGAAACTCTTAAATACAAATATAAATGATAGAGAGTAGAGAGAGAGAGGGATGTAAAACATCCCTCTCTCTCTCTCTCTCTTATTGCATCTCGGTATGATTTAAAAGAACATTCTTATATAATACTAGCTTTTGCTCGCGACTTGGTATGCGTGGAAATAAATTCATGTGTATATTTTAGATGTGTGAAGGTGCTATTGTTCTATTGTTATACATAAAACATAGTAATGTTTTTTTCTTATTATTTGCTGGGTACTTAGGAGCACCGAAAAGAAAAAATTAGAAGGGATTTTGGAAACTTTCCTTGAAATTTATTAATTTTTTTTCTGTGTGTAGGCTGGTTCGAAGGCCTTGAACCACGACCTAGCCTGAAGTAGAGGCCTCTGGTCCTGTTTTTCGTCTGTTGAGTAAGGTTACCCGTGGGTCACACCACTTTCATCGTTCTTACCATTTTCTTTCCCCTCACCCAAATATTTTCTTAAAGGTCGGCAAGGTAACCAAGCCCCCTGGTGTTACAAAAAGTGGTGTTAAAAAAAAGACAAGATTTGTTCAGGAAACAATAATGAATAGCCGTGTCCTATAGGACAAGAAAATTACATAACTTTTACACTCATAACAACCTATAAAATTCCAAGAACTCTTCTGTGAGGAAGAGTTTCTTATCACTCAATTAAGAGAGAATTCGTAACAACTTAATTTCTTAGTCTGTTTTTGTGGATATCACTGCTCTAGTGTAAACACTAGATGGACAAAAACTTAGCTTTCATTACATTGCCTGATACCATAGAAATGAAACGGCCGCTTAAACGAAGTGTAGTTTATAAATGTTTTAACGACCTCCTTGAACGAGTAGTAGAGTTTTATGTTATGCATGTAGTTTCAGGTTCATGGTGTCGCCAGCTCTGTGGTGCCAAATTCGATTGCTGGTCAGGTCGATGTAAAAAAATACTTTGTCTTCATTTTGTCGTGTCTGGATTTTTCTTATTTAATATTAAATATTTCGTACTAATAGATCGTCACTGTAAAATATTCTTTGCTTTTTCAGTCACTCGAACTGATACAATCACGATGCCTAGAAGAAAGTTTTCAAAAAATAATATACTTTTACAATATAAAAACTACAAGAGACTCTATTTAGATTCCCAAGAGCAAGGCTCGACCAATGAATTGTCCAAAGCTTACGTGCGATTATTGCCGTTGAATTAAACACAAAGGTTCACCACAACAAACAATTTTCAAATAAGCTCCTGAGAAATGTGCGCCAAAGGGTAATCCTTTGTACCACAGTGTAGTGATACAAAGCGTGAAATTATATTTTACCTAATATATATTTTTTTATTTTCGCGCTTTTCTCAATACCCAGGTCTAGACAATTTATATTTGTCCTTTCGACCACGTTTCATCGCTTATTTTGGGACAACGTCCATATGATAATAACAAAAAAAAAAGCCAGATGAGACATAAGTTTGTTCAAATTTATATTGAATATGTACCATAATCCCTTAGCAAAATAGTTTTTACCTTCGCATTGAAACGTAACTTTAGCGTTGGATACCGAAATTCGCTGGATGAGATGCAGGCCCCCGAGGAATAGTGCCGTGACTCAATCACGGATTAGGGCGAAGGCTCTTCTTGACGTTTATTATTTTGTGTACTATAATAATGAATCTTAGTACATTAGGTTCGGTTAAAATGAACCAACGCCTACTAAACTGGTGCGATAGACAATAATATGTATGTATGATCATTGATACCTTATTTCTTGAACGAAATCTTTTGAAATCTACATTTCTTTCATATTCATTCTTCAATGGAACCAGTTTAGGTATACCATTATTTAAAGTAAATTACTATAGCTAATCTAATGTAATCTAATTTTTTTGCGATACATAATTATTAAATTAAAGAGAAAAAATTAGTTAATAACAAAAACTTTAGCGTGACTTATATGCTTAAAAATCAATAAAAAAACATTTCATTAACATTATGTTAAACAATGTCTGTTATCTATCTATACTATTATAAAATTGTAAATGAATTTGACCATTAAAGATCTTTGAGATAAAATTACTGAAAAGAGTTTCTAGGACGTTTCTGAGCCAAAAACAACAATTTAGAGTTCTTGTCTGTGTCTAAGATTGACACAACCACTTAACACATTGATTCTGTTTCCATAGTTCATTGTCTTATTTATCAACTTTGAAGCTGATGCAAGTATTATCGAAATCGGTTCAGTATATAGCTTGAGAGCAAGGTTAAAAGTCACGATAGCCGAGTGGTTGGGTGGTCGGAATTTCGAGTTAAGTGACCCGAGTTCGATCCCCAGGTGGCAGGCTCGTACCAATGGGTTTTAAAAAAACTTATGTACGAATTACATCGTTGGCATGGACATAAAGACGACGACGGGCTTACCAACCGTCACGTTGTCTCGAAAATATCTTCGGTGGAAGGAGGGTCGAAGGGACTTAATTAATTGTCTCTACTAGACCTCTGTCTACCCCTGTATTGGGAATTGCGTGAAGATATTTATATATTTTTATTGTTTATTTGAGAGCTAGGTCTACTTCGAGATTTCATACTCAGAATCGCGAAGTCAAATTAAAACGGACACTTGTTTCTTTGTGTGTATATGCTGTTGAATACATGAATTATATTTATGTGCGTGCGCTTGTGCGTGTGTGCGTGCGCGTGTGCATGCGTGCGTGCGTGAATGCGTGCGTGCGTACGTGCGAGCGTGCGTGCGTACGTGCGAGCGTGCGTGCGTGCGTGTCTTGTGCGGATGTTTGGATTTTTTTTATAGAAAAGGGAGGCAAACGAGCAGGTGGCTCACGTGATGGTAAGTGATTACCGCCGCCCATGAACACCAGCAATACCAGAGGCTTAGCAGATGCGTTGCCTCCCTTAGAGTGCCCCCCTCCCCCAGAATTGGGGGAGGGAGGTGTGTGGGGGAGGAGGGCCACCGGTTAAATGCACTCACCAGACGAAACGCAGAAGTTTGTAAGACTTCTACTTTACGCCGGTATTCTGTGAGGTCGTCGTATTTCCCCTGTCGAGCCGGCCCATTCATGCAACAACAAAAGCTGATGCGTGGCTCTACCACTGTAAACAGATACCTTGCTCATCACTTAAAAAGCAGAAACACAGGCTATGGTCTTAACGCAATGTCGTGATCCAGCTAATGTCAAGCCGCCCTCTCCACGCAAAAACGAAATCAGCCGCTGTTATCCCTAACGTAATAATATTCCTCTTCAGTACTAAGTATTTGGTAAAATAAAGAAAATTACAATAGGTTTCATGTATAAAAGTCAACTTCTTCACACATGCAAAATGCGTATGAATTGGCTGATATAAGCTAGTTTTACAATAAGGTGATAAATTGAAATATCGAAAGTTGAATGTGAGCGGAAAATCACGCGAGGAGAAAATGTTACGGAAAATCTATGGTAAGATCTTACTCGCACTGAGATAGAAAGTAAACGCGTAACTTAAATGTTTTATGTATGGCATAGGCAATGTCAATGTATGATACAACTTGTTTCGTAAATTCTTTTAAGAAAATAAAATAGGTATCTTTTAAATATACTAAGAGCTTTTTAGTACTCAAAACTTATGTATGAATTCTAGCGTTGGCTTGGACATAAATACGGCGACGGGCTCACCACGTTGTCGCGAAAATATATTCTGTGGAAGGTAGGTCAAAGGGACTTAACTGTCTAGACTAGACCTCTGTCTATCCCTGTATTGGGAATTGCGTGAAGATATTTATTATTTCTTTATAGTACTAATAATTTTAGTTGTTCTGGCGATTCTGGTGTACTGGTGCCGTATATAAAAAAAAGTTTTTTTTTTCTTCTCTACCACTTTTTAAAGTTCAACTGCTGAACACAAACTCCACAAAAGTTTTCCACACAGAACGGTCCATTTGTATCCGTCGTTTTAAAGACATCTATATGCCGATGCATGCAGGTTGATTGTCTTGTGTGGGGGTTCGTTCTGCATTACATAAGGATCATCACGCAAGCAAAGCAGCAAGCGGTAATAGGGCCAGTCATATAGCTCGTAAAGATTAGAAGTGTTGGCGATAAAAAGATCTCGTGTGTAAAAATCGTAAAGGCAATTGTAATGTAATTAAAAAATATGGTCTTCCTATTAGGAGTGGAGCCTGTTCAATCGGCCTGAATAATCTTTCTAGAATTATTATTAATTTATCTTCATCTGTGCGTCTCCCTGACGGGGTAGCGTGAAAGAACACATCCTCAAGTGTCAAGATCCATACATACCTCTTTCGCTTTTTTCAGATTTATCATTTTGTTTACTCTTGACCCTCTCTTTGAATTAAAAAAAGCTGTTAGTTATCACGAAATTAATTAATATATCCTCCACATATATCACCGGACCTATGGTAGTTTTTCCATTTCCATTAAGCAGAATTGCATTTACAGGCGATTAGTGCAATTTATGTAAACCATTAAGTATGAAATCATCGGTTTTATTTTTACATTATAATGAACCTTTGCTTCGCGAATGTTGATTGTATCTACGTAATTATTAAAAAAAAGCAAAAGTAACCTTGTCCGTGTTTCTGTTCGTAGCTCTCTCACTTCTAAATAGTTGAAAGCGATAAAATCTTAAAACATATTAATGGAACAAAAGCAAACTGTTTACTTAAAGTCTAAAAATAAATTGAAAATACTAAGCGAACGAGTTCTCGGGTGTACAGATTTGTATAGAGTTTTGCACACCGCTTGTACCTTCGATTAATATATATAGTATGCTTTACTTTCTGTATAAAAACATTAGTTAAACACATAGTTTTCGTGGGAGAGATGTGAAGCACGACTTTGCTTGACGGATTTTTGTGTAGTATTCGTTAGCTGGAGAGGAATAACAAGCTGATCTTTAGATAAGGAAATAAAACATTACCACGGAATTTGTCTTTCGATACGAGAATAGATTGTAGAATTTAGTTTTCCATTAATGAGACTATGTATAATCAGTCATAAAATATTTGTGTTTATTCTTATTGCTTTACACTGTTCTTTATAACCAAACCACTCGGTTATCGGTTATCGTCTCGATAGCTGAGTGTTTGGGTGATCGGGATTTAGTCAGAAGGCTTCGATCCCCGGTTGGCAGGACCAATTGGTTTTTCCAAAAATTTATTAACGATTTATATCGTCGGCTTAGACCTAAAGGCGACGATAGCCTCCCTACGTGTCACCTTATCCTAAGAAAGGTCTTCGGTGGAAGTTGGGTCGAAAAGACTTAATTGTCTAGACCTCTGTCTACTTCTGAATAGCGTGAAATTATATTTTTTATAATGTATAGGGACCTCATTGGGATATCTCAAATGATCGAAATGGTGGTTTTCTATATATAAATGAATATCTTTACGCCATTGCCATTACAGGTGTCCAAGCCAACGATATAATACGTACATAAGTTTTCGAAAAACACATTGCCACGAACCTGCCACCTGGGGATGGAAATCCGGTCCCTTGACTCGCATTTCGATCACCCAACCACTCGGCTATCGTGACTATATCGCATATAATGGTGATAAAAAACAACTAAACCACATCTATTTCTAATTCGATTTGATTATTCATTTCCATTATAAATAATATAAAATAAGTTCATAGAATTTTCTGAACTATATAATAACAAAATTTTCTGAATTTTGTTGTTATAGAATTTAAATTAAAATGAAATTCTGCACATCGATTGTAACCCCGGTTAATATGTGAGAACACCAACTATTGTTTTCGTAAAATGTACTATTTCCATGGTAGAGATCGAAACCACAGTATTGCTAAAGACATTTTGAATTGGGTTTTAGTCTAGAAAAATAGTGCTAATTTATTAGGATGTCGCTCGGTTATTGCGGAGGATATTACCCGCGGTACATAGTGGCTAGACGAACGCAGACACGAGCTGACTTTAATTAAAATTGGTTTCCGACGTAGCTTAACATCATTTGTAAACCAAATAGAATCCTATGATTCTAGTGCAACATGCGAGATTGAACTCGTGCCTACGCGTTTATAAATATTTGCAGCCTGACAAACCTCCACTGTTAGAAATCTTTAAAAGTTATCCGCTGGATCCTGTTCACAACCGTCAGTATTGAATTTATATTTTTGACGAGCTTCAGAGCACGTTCAAGCTCAGAAACTCGCCAAAAAATTTTACCATTCGTTAAAAAATTGCTTTTTTTTATCAGCCGCAGTCATCGTGCGTTGTCTAGATTTTTTTATTTAACTTCACGAGCAGATGGTAAAATGAACACTGCAAAATAATAACAAAAAAAATTAAATATAATAATAAACTAAGAAAATTAAAAAATATATATTTAATATTTTTTATAAACTTGTATCTTTTGTTCTGGTTTTTAGTTTCATAATTCCCAAGTATTTGAAATTATTATAAAAAAATACCATGGTTATTCAAGAGAAAGTTGACGGAAGATGTAGAAAAGTCGAACGAGAAAGGAAGAAGGACGATTTTTTTAAATTATTTCTTTATACTCGTAAAGAATTACAAAGGACAAACAATTTTCTTCTAGCAAAAGTTTATTTTTAAATACGTACAAGTTTTTCCAGTTCTTAAAATAAAATATAAATTGGAATGTCAAATAAACACCACTGCCGTTAAAATTAATCTAGCGGCAAACTAATCGGCTGTTCGTACCATGAAGTTTTGATACATATTTAATAAACTTTCAAATTATTGTTAAAACGGAGTTGACAGGTCAGAAACGACGACGGTTGATAACTTATTTATCGATCCACGTAAATTACAGTACCGTGATTCTTTTTTACTAATAGTTTATTTTAAATTAAAATTAAATTCTAAAAGTCCACTGCAGTATAGGCTTCCTACGTCCGGGAGGGTTTGCCATATTCACATCAAACATCATACACCTTAGACATTGTTGCTCGACTCTGGTCTGCTATTTTAAGATATGTCTTTTACCACGATTGTCACTTACAACACCCACGGGGAGATAGTGGGTGGTATATTCTTATGCCATAACCAAACGGCTTTGTTAGTTTACACATCAATATCTATATTAGTTTTCCTAAAAACATTTAACGATGGAATGAAATAAATTAAATTGGTGTAATAATTATTCAGTGTATTACTTATAGAAGATTTTGACGATAATTCGTCATTATTGTGAAGTAATTTATTATAAAACCTATTTTCAATAGTTTGTAACTCAAGAGGGCAGAAATAAGTTTAAATTATAGAGATATCCAAGTTATCGGATTTAAGTAATGGGCCAGCAAAGTAGTTAGTATATTTTCCAAATGTTTCTTGTTTCGATTTAATTTTTCAGAGCCATCGCCGCTAAACATATGTAATTAAGTGATATTGAAACCAAATAAGTGTCACTACAAAATCGTCCTGCCGCGTCTCACTTTCTGAATTTGAAAAAATTCAAAAATCGTATGTTTTAGTGTATTTATTAATTTAAAACCACGCTTTAACAGTTTCCTAAGACTAGAAAACTCAACAATGTAAATCTTTAGGGCCAACAGGAAAAACAGTCTTAGAACAGAACACTTTAAATGGAATAAAAGTGAGAATACAAAAGCAAAGCTTGCGACTTAAAGCAACTAATAAAGTATTTGTATAATTTAACTGTTAGATAAAATTCAAACATGATTAATGAAAAATCAGTTTAATCATGCAATCTACACAGTAAATATACGCTATGAGAAGGATAGGAGAGTATGAGAGATTTGATCTTGATAGTTTCAAAGAAAACACATATTTGTTTAGTAAGCCTTTACTTTCGAATGAGAACATTATTGTTAATTTTGGACAGAGCGGATTTGGATATTCCGAGATTCCATTCAGTAAATTTTACCAGTATGTACCACCCTAATGTTGTCTGTACAATTTCTGAAGTAAGTTATCTTTCAAATATTTCTTTCAAACTACTACAACTACAGTGTACGCTTCAATATATACACGCACACACACGCACGCACACACACACACACACGCAAGCACGCACGCACGCACACAAGCACGCAAGCATACTCTCCCGCGTACATACGCACGCGAGCGGAGTGCCCTGGGGACAGACGTTACTTGCTTAAAAGAAGACTTCTGCCATAGACTATTGTTAAAGAAAACTTTTGTAAAAGGTATAAATAAATTTGAAATTCGTAGCAATTTGACAGTGTACAAATCACTGTCAAATTACAATCACGCTTCTTAATTTTAATGTGCCCCACGACATGCTCATGCTGCAGTACGACAGAAAAAAATTTAGGCGGACTCTATGCCTGCGCTAGTTTCTAGTAATTGTGATTTCAGAAGAAATAAAGTTATTTTACTATAAGTAATAAATCAATAATTGTTCAAGTTGTTGTTTTTGTGTTATTCTCTATTATTGATATTGTATATAAAACGCAAAAATATTTTAATATTTAGAGTTATACTTTTTCATTCTACCTACACCTGTATTACATCTTTAAGAATTGAATGAAAGTCAAGATTTTCACTTCTAACTATAAAGAGTGAAGGAGCTCTGCTCTGACTTCAAATCATAAAGCACGAGCGAGATATCGTTGCCGCAATTTTAAATTACCGAGGAAATAAAAGAATATCTTTTTCTTAAAAAAAAAAAACAGGATACTGCTTCAGCTATCCACAACCGATTCTTTATTTTATTTTAAGAAAAACCTGAGTTATCCTCCATTGAATTTAAATAAGCAGTTGTTTATATAACACTAGCTGATCCGCGCTGCTTCGTCTGCGCCACGTTTATTTAATTATTCGCTTGATTTGAATTGTAGTATTTTAGCTTACCATATTAATGATATAACTGTCATATTATTAATTGAGAGTTTCAAAACAATGGGTAAGAAAGTAGGTCTGATAGGTCCTAAGCAATAATTAAAAATCAGCGCTTTATCAGTTTCTTCACCGCTTTATTCCTTTCCATGTTCTTTAATGTGTGATGAGGTAATCCTCTGATGCTGCGGATGTTCGTAGGCGTCGGTGATCACTCACCATTAGGCGACCTAATGATACTTAGCCTTCCTCATCTCTAAAAAAAAAGCATTCAGTAACTTAAATGTTTAAATTAGTAAATTATGCTTTTTAATATTACACGTTAATCTTGCGTCTCCCTTAAAGTACTGTCTCTTCTATTGCTCGTTATGTAAGCTCGTGCTCGCTTTACATATGTTTGACTGAAGACATACCTCGGATTCGATCTTACTTTATCACTTGATATACCTTGAATAGTTCTGATTCCTTGTCACATTTGAAGTATTTAGTAGTATACCGTCTTTCCCGAATGTACTCAACCACCCATTATTGTTTATGAGAATCAAGAGAATTCTAGTTTCATTTCATATGATTTAAGTAAGCTAGTAAAATTATTATACATGGTTACTTAAAAATTACCTTCATGGGATAGTAAATAGTATTTTTTTTAATAATTTGCGACATAAGCAGAAATAATTGATTTTTGGAGTCGTAATATGCGTTATTGTAAATTCCACGCATAGAACAGTCACATACCTCTCTGTGGACTAATTGGAAACTTTATCGGTCGCCCAATTACCATACCTACGTAGTATAATTGATACCAATTGCCATAGGTGCCTGTATAATTGCCCAACTTTGGTCTCGTATTTTTCTTTTTAATAAATTGGATTTGTTTTATTTGTTTTCATTACTATGTACAGTTCATTATTTCTTGTTTCAGTATTCCTAAATCTAAATAAATTTTTTTTTGTACTCTGTAGCTGAAAAACTCTAGAAAAGCCAACGCCTTCAATGTAATCGTTTATTCTAATCACTATGTTAATTCACCTTCCATCTACACATGTGTAGAACTAGTCTTCTACCACTACGCAAATAACAATTAGCTTAAAACGAATCGATAAACGAGTTCTTCGCTGTAACCTTTTATATTTTTAAATAATCCTTTACTTTATTATGTAATAGAATCAAATGCATACTACTTTATGAATATCTTGAACATCAAATCAATTCATAAACATCTTAATAAACTTTATTGTATTAACATTTTTTAATTAATTTTACTGTAGTATACTTCACTACTTAGGTTGGTAGCGTTAAAATTCTTCATTTCTGCTCAAACACTTTTTTGGAGTAACAGTGGAAAGCGAGCAACAGTCCACTTTACCGCATAATAAATGTATGCCGCGCTCATGGTCTTAACTAAATAACTTCAATACAAAATCATAAGGATATTTGTTACCCCTTACATGTATGTGGGGACCTCATTGCCTGTAATTATATATTTTAGATCACTCTATAATTCATGTCGGAACGTAAGAATTGTAACTCTGCTGAAGGATATCTAGACACAAAGGGAATCGTGTTAAAAGTTTTATATTTATAACATTCTTTTAACACTTATAAAGTTATAACTATTCGTCTTTTTTATGTTTGTATATTTTTAATACTTTATTTACAGAAACAAAATAATTTTTATATACCTAGTACAATTCTTATTTACTATTCATCTTAATAATATGCTGTAGATTGTATTGTATAAAATAATATAGGCAATATTTGGGATTTAATTATTATTTTTACTCTGGGGATATTCCGTAAAAATGTTTAAGGTTTCAGGGAGTCGAATAATATCGAGTCGAATAATGTCGAATAATGTACTTACTGTCTGATATTTTTCAACTTTTACGGTTTCATGGCTGACTGTCACATATTTTCAACCTTAACTTCAATTTGTCTTTAATATAGTAAAAAAAAACACAAATTTCTGTGCAGTAACAAAATATTTTACAAGAAGGATCAAACCTAAAACAATCGGTATGTGTTGCACCCACCAATGATCGGAAAAAGGAGGTGCAGAAACAACAATGCTTCACCAAGTATCTGTTGTAATGTAGTACTATAGTTTCTGGAGTTGTAACACTAAGAATTATCAAACACCTAACACTTACTTTTTCACTTAAAACCTTATAAAAGTTTTTTGATACGTGGGGTTCTTTTTTTTTAAATACCTAATGTATACCGAACCCCGCAGGGACAAGGACGGGTGATGTCGGGCTGGCACCGACTAAAACACCACGGTGTTCCGCATTCGCCGCATGTTGGCAAGGTCCCATGGCCGCTTGCACACATCCGCGACCCCATCAGCGCTGACCGTCCAGGGTAGCCCCTCCACGGGAGAGAATAAATACTCTACCAATACCACTTGGCAAGACGCACGGAACACGGATGCGTCTACCCCTTCGCCCTCCAAACCCACGTTCCCACCAACTCCCCCGAGTGCGCCACCCGGAGGCCATGGGGCTCAAGAAGGCAGGTGCTTGACTGAGTACCAGCCCACCCGCGGCGGATCTGGACTTTGGCTCCGACGCAGGCCACATTTCGGCCGCGGGGGGCAGGGAGAGCGGCGCCTCAACTCCACACACTCCGCTCCATCCGCGGTCCTACCACAGCCGTATCAGCGATGCGACCCCCGCCAGAGGTGCGGTGGGTAAACCAGATCTCCTCTTTCATCGCAACTTCACCTCAGCTGTGCAGGAAGAGGGCACGAAGAGCGATGCGAAGG
The DNA here is from genome assembly GCA_029286605.1 of Sericinus montela. NCBI lineage: Eukaryota > Metazoa > Arthropoda > Insecta > Lepidoptera > Papilionidae > Sericinus > Sericinus montela. The sequence goes on along the minus strand of JAGSMR010000083.1, from coordinate 334,009 downwards.
GAACGAGGCAAACACTTCCTCCACATCCCACCCACACGCAGCCGATGTGGGCTGACCAAGCCCACTTGGATTAACCACCTGGGGCCGACAACACCTCGCTAAGATAGGCCGGCCATGAGGGTTCCTCTTGGTTCAACCGTGGGTGTCTAAGCCACAGTTACTAAGCCACGGTTACTAAGCCCCACCACCTCGACAAGGCGGTAACACGTTCAAGGGTCTTAAAAAAGTCCACTGCAAGACATGGGCCTGTAACTTAAAGAATATTGGCAATTACACCTTAGGCACTGCCGCCAGTCCCCGGTTTACTTAAAATTCATTTATTTCGAAGCCGCTATTCTGCGATTTAACTTTAGTTTTAGCGACTTACAATTCTTTATCTTCCTGTATCGTTTCTTTCGAACTCCGCGGTAATAAACAGTGGTGTATTCTTACACCGATACCACACTGTAGAAACCCTAAACACAGTATTATTTATTGTAAATGTATAACTTGTATAGGATACATAATATTGAAAAATTAAATAGTAAGGAAAATAGCAATTCCTGGGATTTACTTCATTCACTGGTTTGTGGGAAACCAGAACACGAAAAATGAATTTGCGCTTGAAATTAGAACGACATTGTTATGTAAAGTTCTGCAACGTTGAGCACACGTTAAATTAGCACTTACTTCAATTAATAAGTGCTGCCGGCATCTGTTATCGAATCAAGGTCATTCGTATACTTTGAAATTTATAAAACGCCCAGTTTACTATTAAATTTGTATTTAACTATACTGTGAGTTAGGTGAATACCTACCTGCATGATATTTTAACATCTTCTGTTGGTAATATTAATGTCATTTAAAATAAAAAAGTAATTACTTGTTTGAGTCATTCACAAAAGTGAACGGAGGATGTAACGTTGATGTATTTTTATTTTCGAATGATCACAATCGTTAAAATCGTCCAACAGTTTCGTTAGTACATTGAGAATACTCGTGCCGTTGAGTAAATTTGTCCGTGAGAACGCGGTGGCGCCGCTCTTGTGCATTATGGGAGCTTATGGAAACTGGTTAGGCGAGTTCGTTGGACAAATATACGGGGAGTTTCTGTCTCAATTACTGACGTCAACGCGCTTCTTTACTGTCTGATTTTTTTTGGCAATAGCGCGGTTGTCAATACAATAGAGACTATTTGTAAAAATATGTGTGCATTATTAGAAGTATTTATAGAGCTCAAATTGAATATGGGGCTTCTTAAACATTACTATAAATTAAGCAATAGTTTTCCTATTTTTACGTTTATAAGGAATAAATCACCATATATTAGATACTAAGAGAGCATATAACCGGCTGTATTTACTTTTTTTACCGCCGCCCGAGAACATGTGCAATACCGGAGGAATAGCGGATGCATTGCCGGCCTTTAAGAAAGGTATGGGCTCTTTTCTTGAAGGTCCCTAAGTCGTATCGGTCCGGAAAAACCGCTGACGGCAGCTCATTCCACAAAGTGCAAGTGCGTGGCAGAAAATTGCTCTGACGGCAGTACAGTGGTGGAATGCCAAGCATCAAGGTGGTGTTGATGAAATTTTTGGTTATGCCGTAAGATGCGATGGTGAAATTCAGCAGCTGGGACAATTCCTCGGAGCACTCCCCGTAGTAGATCTTATAGAAAATGCAAAGAGATGCAACATCTCTTCGCAAAGCCAGGGGATCTAGCCGATCGGATAGAGTATGGTCGTCGACAATTCGAGCCGCTCTTCTTTGGATACGGTCATATGGAAGGAGTGGCACTGGGGTGCCCCCGCCCAGAGATGAGAACCTGCGCCTTATAAAGTTGCAAGCGGTGGGCCGGTATGAATTACTGTCGTTCTCGACTGAGCACGCCAAGCTTTTTAGAGGCCTTTCCTTCCAAATGACCGCGAAACTGATGCAACTAGGAGAGTGCTCTCAAAACGAGGTGATACGACGAAGGGTTTCTTTTTTGCGGTAAACGGGCAAACTTGTGTCTTTTTAGGGTTGAACTGGACTTAATTTAGTCGGCCCCAGTCCGAGATTTTGTCTAACAAAATCTCGACTTCAGACGCTAGTTTGTTCCGGTACAAATCGACGTGTTCCCGAGAAATATTGGCACGGCCGGTATAAAGGGTATCACCAGTGCTAGTCACGATAGCCGAGTTGTTGGGTGGTCGGAATTTCCAGTCGAGAGACCCGAGTTCGATCCCCAGGTGGCAATACCAATGAGTTTTTCAAAAACTTATGTACGAATTTCGTCGTTGGCTTGGACATAAAGGCGGCGACGGGCTCACCGCCTGTCACGTTGTCCCGAAAATATCTTCGGTGGAAGGTGGGTCAAAGGGACTTAATTGTCTAGACTTGACCTCTGTCTACCCCTGTATTGGGAATTGCGTGAAGATATTTATTTATTTATTTATTTACCAGTGCTGTCATCTGCATAGCAATGAATGTTACTAATTTGTAACAAGTCATTGATATGCAGAAGAAACAGGGTTGGTGATAGCACACAGCCTTGTGGGACACCAGCGTTTACAGACTTGGAGTCCGAGCATGCACCGTCAACTACGACCTTGATACACCGGTCTGCGAGAAAACTAGTGACCCAATTGCAAATTTGTCGGGAAGCCCATATAACGGAAGCTTCGAGAGAAGCGCTTTGTGCCACACCCGATTAAAGGCTTTCGCTATGTCCAAACTAACTGCCAAGGCCTCACCCTTGCTCTCTACTGCCATCGATGAGAGAGGTACACAAGAAGATCACCAGCCGAGCGACCCCGACGGAAGCCGTACTGGCGGTCACTGATCTACTGGTGCTCCTTCAAGTACCCCAAGAGCTGGCAGTTTATAATGGACTCCATTATTTTGGAGAACAAGGAAGTGATGGCAATCGGTCTGTAGTTACCTGGATCTGAGCGGTCGCCTTTCTTAGGGATCGAGTGCACCAAAGCTGTCTTCCATGTCATCGGGACGACGCCTTCAGAGTAGGAGTACCGAAAAAGACGCGATAGAACCGGTGCCAACTCCAGAGTTGGCACCGGTTCTATCGCGTCTTTTTCGGTACTTTTTCTACTTTTTCGGCACACATCCTCAGCACAATAGGGGGGACACCATCGGGCCCACTCGACTTCTGGATGTCCAGGGAAAGGAGTGCTTTTCGCACTGAGCTCTGAAAGAACCGGATGTCCGGCATAGAGCACTCACTGCACGGGATGGTCGGCGGTGAGTTCCCCCTGTCATCGAGAGTCGAGTTGGACGCAAAAACAGAACCTAGAAGATCGGCTTTCTCTTTTGCATCATGGGCCAGCGAGTTGTTCTCCCTGTGCAGAGATGGTAGTGCCGGCTGACTAAAATTCCCTTGGACAGCCTTGGCGAGGGACCAGAACGCGCACGAGTTCCCGAAGGAAGACGATCTCGCCAATTCTGCCAATGTGCTCGGCCTTTGCCGTAGCAACTACTCTTCTGAAGGACCTGGCGGCAGAGTTATACTTCTTTTTAAAAACGCTAGTTTTTGAATCCCGGGACGCCAATGCATTAACCCAGGCCCGGTAGTACGGATGCTTTTGTATATGTATATATATATGTATATATATATATATATATATATATATATATATATATATATATATATATATATATATATATATATATATATATATATATGAGGTAGCGTAAACTATAGCTTATTAGGAAAGTATAAGGAATGTTCATTCAGGCAAATTCGGTCGTTCTATCCTATCGAATTCCGTAATACTCTTTAAATGTTTTGATGTCTTATCAAAGTCTTCAAGCACAGGCAAACAATTAATTTTTCATCCCTCTCAAGTGTTAAGTGTAATTCTTTGTAATGTTTTTTTTTTTTAAAACATTTTTTATACTGTTTTAAATTTTGTAATTTTATGTTTTATCTGTTATGTTTTACATGACCGGTTTGCTTGCTTGTTATTTAAATTATAGATTAAATTACATTCATAATGAGCATTGAAAGTTATCTAACTTTCACTAGCTATTTTTTCTGAACATCTTTTATATTTCAATAAGTATGTGACAGCTAAATTCACTTTTAGTGCAGAGATTTAGGTTAGAAAATTATTTACATTTATCGTTTGTTTCAAACCTCTACGTATTGTAAAACTGTGTACCCATAGCCGTGCATCTGTCTGTCTAAATAGAATAAACTCAAATTCACAAAACTTCACTAATGAGCGGACTGTTCATAATGGATTATTTGTATTTATTAGTGTTGTTGTGAATCGCATAAACTTTGGCGATGATATTACTTATATAGCCAATACAGTAAAACGTACCGACAACACCTAGGTCAAAGACCTTTCCGAAAATCCTCGTCGGCGCGTTTAAAGCCGCCGACGTGATGACAATCAAATTGGTGAAATCCTGCATGGTTATTGCTCTCAAATATAGGTCACTTCGCGAAAAATGTTTGTATTCGTTTGTGTTTTAAGAACAATTTATTCCGCCACACAGCTACACACGGAATATATGTTTTGATACGTCTCGTCATATGTTGTGCGGTATCTCGTATTTTATAACATGCGTAGGAGCATCCAAGTGCTTCTGACAGGCAGCATAATTAGCAAAGGATACATCGTTTCTTTTGAAAAATTATTAAACAGTCAGCCATCTTATTTTCCCCTCAGCGTACGCTTAGCGCTTCTTTTGCAGCTTGCCTTCATGAGTTACATATACATATATATAGATAGGGACAACATCACATATATTGCTCCGATCCTAATTTAAGATGCTACAGCACTTGAGGTATGGGAATCGGAAACAACGAAGGGACCACAAACACCCGAGAATATATAGAAAAATTGGTTTTTGACACGACCGGAAATCAAACCCGGGACCTAGAGATGGCGACATCTTGAAAACCGGTGTTTACGCCACTCGTCCACGGAGGTCGCCAAACGAGTTACGTCACGAGTTATTTCAGTACAAACCCTCTTAGTTACGTTATCACCAAAATTTTATAAATTTAACTTATTTCAGATTTTAAGGTACATTAGTACCCTTATTAAATCAATATTTTCTATATAGCATTATTTAGATCGTCAATTTTAACAATGCGTTGTTTGGTTTTAAAAATAATGAAATAGCTTTGAAAAAAAAAAACACTGTATCATCGCTTAGATTGAATTATTAAATCTCTCTTGAGATTACACACGCTATGGCCCGAGGTGGCTGCTCCGAGGGGGCTTGGTCAGCTCACTTCGAATGCGTGAGTTTGCGTTGTTGCCTTTGCACCGCTCTCCGTGCCCTCCACAATCGATGTGGAGTCGCGGTGGAATAGGAGTTTTGATATTGCGTTTCGCCATGCTCCCTGTCCACTGCAACTCTGGTGGGGGTCGAACAGCTGATGCGGCTGAGGTGGGGTCGCGGGGAGAGAGGTATGTCGGCATTGCGAGGCGCTGCTCCCCTGACCTTCGCGGCAGAAACGTGATCAGCAACGGAGCCAAAGTTCAAATCCGCCGCGGGGTTGGGCTGGTGCTCGGTCAAGCACTCGCCTTCTAGAGCCCCATGCTCTCCGAGTGGCGGACTCGGGGTATTCATCAGCCAAGTGGCTTTGTGGAGGCTAAGAAAATGTTCCGCGCGTCTAGCCTAGTGGAAATGGGAGAGAATTTGTTCTCTCCCGAGGACGAGGCCAGGAAGTAGCCGCGTGCGTTTAAGTAAGTGGGAGAGGGGGAGATGTTACCCTCTCCTACAGAGGGGCTGCCTTGGGCGTGCGGCGGGTCCTTGCCCTCACGGGACCGTGTATACGTTAGGTATTTCCCCAAGTATAATTAAAAAAAGGGTCGCGTCAGAACGCAACCGGTCACGTCTGATTTGTATCTGCAATGAATAAGATCGCACTCTTCCTGTATATCAAGACGCTGGTTAGGATTATTTTGTTATTTCGCTTATTTCATATTGTAAAAAAATTCCCAATAGAAATAGGTCTTGACATATTTGACCTACAACCTACCACCGAAGACATTTTTTGGAACAACGTGACCGGCGGTGAGCCTGTCGCCGTCTTTATGTCTAAGCCAACGATATAAATCTTACGTAAGTTTTAAAGAATATCCGTTGGTACGAGCTGTGGGGAGCGAACTCTGGTCTCTTGACTCGAATTCCGATTACCTAACCATTCGGCTATCGTGAAACTTAGGATATGTAAATTTTCAAAGCTGAATTTTTTATAACTATAAAAAGAACAACAAATGTGTCGTTTTGACTAGTCCCCTAATCACAGCCTCTGCTAAAAGAATAAATGTATTTTATGAAATTGGTATTGAATATCAAATATCACGAAATACAATGTGGAATTCTGAGTCTCAGTACACAATAGACCGTATGTGGATCGCCGGAACGACAGATATTTTCAATTGCGCAAACATTCCTTGAAAGCTTGGTATATTTATGTTATGTGTGATATCTACACTCATATATACATCAATACGATCTAAGCGTTAACCGTATTTATGAAATCTTTTAATAAAATTTTTCAAGAAATGTAATGGAGCGGGTAAAAAGATTTCACGCTCGAATGAATCGTACGCTCGATTACCTTATCTTCAACTAGTATAGGTACATAATATACTTTGTATATGCTAATTTTCAAATCCACTAAATATATTTTGGTTTCTCACTTAAGTATCTTATGTGGTAGGGGTGACAAGTTTTTTAGTGTAACTTCTCAGCGTATCTCCGGCAAAACTTTCCTTTTTATTAATAATGAAGCCCTGAAGAGATTTCAATTTAAGTATTTTTAAAAAGTTTAAGCGCGGGTGTAGCTTAGTGGTGATGTCCCTTCAACATCTACTTATAAAGAACATGTCAGTGCTGTGCGGCGTATGATAGAAGAAAATAAGGTAGTGACCTACCAGTAGATGCAGATTAGCTTAGGCATTGCTATGATCCTCTGAAGGATTCTCGCCTTGTCGTGGCGTTGGGGCTTGGACACCCACCGTGAACCAAGAGGAACCACTTCGGATGCATGTTGGTGAGCTTCGGAGAGATTATTTGCGTCGTTGCCTTCGCACCGCCCTCCGTGCCGTAGCCGAGGTGAGGCGTAAAGAACTGAGGGTCGCCTTGCTCTATATGCTGGTATGGTACCGCTGATGTGGCGGAGGAGAGGCTGCGAGGGGGGAGGAGAGGAGATCACTCTCCCTGCTCTCCGCCGCAGGCAACATGTCGGTCCGAAGTCCAAATCCGAAGCGGGGTGACGAGTGCTCTGGTGCCAAAGAAATTGCTATGAGCTAAGTACGAAAAATATTACACGAACATTTAGGCAACAGGAAGGTTTGCACTAGATATAATCCTTCGAAGGTTTAACGGAGGTGACTCGAGTGCAGTATTTGATACCGCCATTGGTGACAAAGACCGAAAATATTGCTACTGCATTTTGAGGTATGCCCAACTAAGGTAATGAAAGAAAGAAGACACATCAAAAAGATGATTGCCTACTTCTTTGGTTGAAAAGGTCATTTCGCAAAAGTTGCGCTGAAAGGTAGATTGACATCTATTGCAGACTGGTATGTTAACAATTGTTTTGGAAAATGTCCGACAGCAGCGCCCTGCTGTAGAATCCTCCTCGTGTGCGAACTAGGTTCCTCCTTCATCGCGACAACGCTTAAGCGCACTCCGCAAAAGAATAATTGAATATTTGACTATGGTAATCGTGACATTTATTTCCAAGAACCAAACATTGGAACAATAAAGTGTTGGCAATATTTACATTGAGCCGGTTTTTATATTCTAATTACTTTTAGTGCGCCCCACGTATACTGGGATAGTATCTCTAGATATACGAGTAGCGAAGGATAGACGGGAAATTGATTAAGCTTGTTAAATTGATTGACACGTAGGGTGGTAATGACTCAAACGCTCCACACAGATTATGTACAGCATCTCGTTATAAGTAGTTGATATACTTTATGTGTTTTATTAGTTCATTTTATTTACCAATTGCCATTAGTTGTGTTATAGTTTGAAATGCAATGCATTTATCGGATAACAATTAATTTGAAAGTTTCTTTCCTAAAACACAAATGAATCAATGAATGGTAATACTAATAATACCTCATGGGTATAATATACAAATGGCTATAAATTTCGTTAGTTTAATTATTTCAAACTGTCATAAAATATCAGTCGTGAAATATTAATCAAGTGCGAACGTAAGTAAGTGCACGGATCGTGAAACTCTGCAGTCATTATTAGTCCAGCATATTTTTATAGCTGGAGGACATTAACACTAAGTTTCTCTGAGAATTGACAATTTTAATTGTACGACTGTCAAGTTTCTTTTTAAACAATCATCATAATTATAGGATAAATTAAATTATTCAAACATTATTTAACGATTTTATTGAACACACTTTAGACTCAAATTGTACGGAAAACTATTTGAGATCTTATTGTAATATGTTATTACAATATTTTTGATGTTTTTTTTTTCATGATAGTCACGTGAATAACAGAAATAAATAAATATATATCTTCACGCCATTCCCAATACAGAAATTATGTTTGACGTTTTCGAATTTCCTATTCTGAAAGTCCTTCTTTTTTATTTATTTTTGAAGACCACATGTCTTCCAAAGTTTATTACGAATTTTTAATTGTTAATAGCTAGTGCGTTTCGCTCTTTAGAGTGGAAAATATTATTAGTTACTACCGATCGTGACCATTCCACGTTAACTGTGGAACTACTGTAATTTATTTTATAAAGGAAGAAATGTTATAAACTTTTTAACGTTCAAACGAATATGGCCTTCATTAAGGCGGAGCCCTGGATTGAAATGTATGCTACTTTTAATTCGAAACAAATGTTACAATTAACTTCTAAGTAAGCGCCTTTAAACATGGTATAACCAAGAAGCTGTTGTTGACGTGGTATCAGGGCGGCTATATCGGGACCAGTACAATAGCCTTGTTGGACATTGCCACCTTATGGCAATGAAGAAGCATCTGGAGCTTCCGTCGTCCCTTTCCTTCTTTTTTCTATTACGAATTTCTTTTTTAAAATTAGGCAACATGTCCCCACTCCACCTGGTTATTACGTAAATAAGGTTTGCCCATGTTCAAATGCAATGCCTTTTTAAGCGTAGATATTCAACTTGTCTAGTACGGCTATCTATGCAGAAAATAATTAAGCCGAAAAGGAAATGCACTTTTAAAAGCAAGTGGCTCCCAACTTGATATGAATAGATCTTTTGCAACACCGAGTACTGGTCTCTGGTACTTAAAATTCTTTTGTGTCATACTTGAAGTATGTTGTCGTAGGTACTTTTATTCTGCACATTTGATGTAAAAAAAAATTATGTATCATTATTGTGATACTTTTTAATTGACAAAATTAAAAAGTATCAAGTTATAAAGTATACAAATTAAGGATTAGTTTTGGAACTTTTACAATCAAATGTAATTACATTTGATTGTAAAAGTCCTTTCCCTCAATAACACAATTGTGTAGAAATTTTGAGACTCGATCAAAACAGCAAGGTAGAACAGTCTCTTGATGTTAATCTAACACTTCCGAACGGATATTCGTTTGGAAATGTTGTGGAGAGTCGTGTGAAGAATCCTTTGAAGTCTTGGTCATATTGTGAATGCATTAACAGTTCCCAATCAAACTCTCGCCATTTCTTCTGAGTGGCCTAAATTGTATGTAAATTAAATTGTTAAATTAAATTAAATTGAAAACAATTAAAACCCTCTCTGTTCATTAATTCCCCTCATTTTCTCTCAATATTTTGATTTAATCTTGCTAGCTTTTGGCACTAGCGATCCAAATCTGACTAAATCGCTTGAACCAATTTTTGCTTTTTGACACTGCGTTTAATATCAATAGGAGTAGCATAAAACATCGTAACTAAAAAGTTGACAATGTTCCGCGACTTGCGTAGCAGTTTTTTCTTCATTATATTCTGGTTAAATTCCCTCTTGTTATATTTACTCAATTAGCCACTAGAAAACTATTGAAAATAACAGGAAATAAAAAAGGATATCGTTTTTAATTTTTATTTTTCAAAGCGAAATATAAACAATACCTTTACTACAACTTTATGCCTATGAAACACCAATAAAACTTTTACCCAGGCCACATTTTATATTAGGATACTTTTGTCCGCCATTAAATGATCATGAAAAATATTGTTATTTTAGGGTGTTGTATAAAACCTTAAATCTCATAGAATCACTCTCTAGACTCCTTATATCGTTTGTTTGTCACAGCTGAAATGTTTTATATTATATAAATTTACTGTAGGAAAAAAATGCAGTGTTTGATGGCCCAATCAAATTTAATCGATGTCTTTATTTTTTGGCATAGAAACTTAAACACAGTGGCGGCGTAGGAATCGCGAATGTTATAAAATACAAATGATAAGAGAGAATAAAACATATCGAGGATGACAGGCCCGAGACAAACCGTCATAGCCTTGTAAACAGGCGCTGCTTGGGGGCATGACGCGTGTGGCAGCTCTCATCAACCATATTAAAGCGAGGCGGGGAATTATTTTTACGACCCATACTAACAGAACGACAGCGAACGTCAATTACAAAAGTGTAGCGTAAATAAACGATTTTTGTAGGAAAAAAATATATTGTTTAATCGTATCATATGTCACGAAAAAAAGATTCGATATAAAAATATTTAAATAAATAAAATAAATAAATATCTTTCATGCAATTCCCTATAAAGGGGTAGACAGAGGTCTAGTCTAGACAATTAAGTCCCTTCGACCCACCTTCCACCGAAGATATTTTCGGGACAACGTGACAGTTGGTGAGCCTGTCACCGTTTTAATGTCCAAGCCAACGATATAATTCATAAACAAGTTTACTTCAACCTGGGGATCAAACTTGGGTCTCTTGACTCGAAACTCCGACCACCCAATTACTCGGCAATCGTGACTTTAAAATTATAAAATATAAAAATATAGCAATCCTTTACTCTGAACTTCTGAAACTAAAATTTAAAAAAGTAGTGTGTTGTGGTCTTAATAAAGAAAAATGTAAGCGATGATTATAAATCACACAACCTAAAAGAAGTATTTTGTTATATGATCAGAATGTGTTGTTCAATAGTGTAAAGTAAGATGAAGCCTTCGATTTCGACTTCCAATTCAGGTTTACCGTATATGTGAAATTTTTTTTTGCAAAATGTTTTTTGGAACGTCTCTTTCTTATCAATTTGATCAATTGTGGATATAATTTTTGAAATAATAATTTTAATTTTGATTAAAGATGATGATGATGTCCTTTAATCATTTACATAAAAATTTACTGATAAGTTTCTCATCGAGCATTAGATATTTCTTTTAAATGGATCTACGTTGAAAAGTAACTACCAGAAGTGAGCAGTGAACTCTAAAAGGCTTTCAGGAAAATAATTATTTGCTGAAAAATACGTTTTCTTCTTTAATTCGCAAGAAAATGTTTCTCTAAATGGAATTCTAACTCTACGAATTCCTTTCAATGCAATTTGTATTTCGAAATTTTTGTTGACATATCTTAATGGATTGAGGTGTACTATTGAAAACAATAAATACATTTTATGTATCTTATTTTTTACTACACAAAACCCTACGCCATGGATGGAAGCCGTCAATAATTTCACTGTAAAATAATTTAAGATAATTTCAGTTTAAAATTAACAAATATACCTATTTTAATTTTTTTTATATAAATGGAATTTTGAATTTTTTATTTAAATGTATAAGGGCGTGCTTCGATGGTTTGGGCACGTTGAGTGAATGAGTGAAGACCGAATGGTGAAGAAAATATATAACGCGAAGAAAATGTATAGTTAATATTAAAAGGTGTCGAGGTAGACCGAGACTAACTTTCGAAGACCATGTGAGCAAATTGCTTGAAGAGGGGAGGGTCAAGAGTACTCGGATACCTAGACGTGCATGTATGAAGATGATGAATCTGAAAGAATTTGAGAAAGGTATAGGCCCTTTTCTTGAAGGTCCCTAAATCGTATCGGCCCGGAAAAACCGCTGACAGCAGCACATTCCATAAAGTTTAACAGTGGTAGAGCCACGCATCAGCTTTTGTTGTGGCACTAATGGGCCGGCTCGACCGGGGAAGTACCACCACCTCACAGAATACGTGAAGTAGAAGTCTAAAAAACTTCTGCGTTTCGTCTGGTGAGTGCAAGTAACCAGAGGCCCACACACACCAGCAGGTGGCTCACGTGATGGTAAGTGATTACCGCCGCCCATGTACACCCGCAATACCAGAGGCTTAGCAGATGCGTTGCCTACCTTAGAGCCCCCCCCCCCCCCAGAATTGGGGGAGGGGGGGGGTGTTGGCTACCGGTTACGTGCACTCACCAGACGAAACGCAGAAGTTTGTTAGACTTCTACTTCACGCCGGTATTCTGTGAGGTCGTGGTACTTCCCCGGTCGAGCCGGCCCATTCATGCAACAACAAAAGCTGATGCGTGGCTCTACCACTGTTAATATTAAAGAAAATTATAACGTTATAATTAAAGAAAATTATAATTTTATTATTTATTATATCCTAGGTTCTGTCTACGACTTCCAGCATTCGATCGAAATTACCGCAGGGATTATCATTAATAATACTCCTAAGATAGCCCAAGTATTATTTACTGAAAATAAGAAAAATAAATGTTTTGTTATATTTAGTAATAGGACTGCGATCTTCGGCATGGGACATCTTAGGTTCGAGCCCATCTTTCGGTAATTATTGTCGTGATTTTACCAGAAAAAAAAGTCGAGGAAAAAAATTCGGTCTAGGGTTCCTCAGATTAGTTAAAATGAGCAGGGAGATGTTTGCGTCTAAGGAATATATCCTTTACCATTTTGGATTATGCTGCTTGTTATGAGAACTTGCAATTTTATTGACAAATGATGAAACTTCAGCACATTTAAAATCTGTTTATGCGATTCAATGTTCGTATTCGTAAATATGTGTACGACCGTGTTTCTGAAATTCTCTAAGCTTCCTGTCTTTTGCCGTGACTTGAATCTCTGTAACAGTTCGTATATGTTTATGTATAACGCCTTTGTAATACTCCCCGTAGGAGGGTTTGCCATAATCGCCACGCTAGGTAAGACGAAAGGGAGACCCTCGAGAAGAAAGGAGATGGCATGTTCTTTAGCCGATACCACCACGGCGATTATTGCGATTGTATTGTATATCTTTCATATAAATTTATTTATAATTAGGTAAATTTATTTGCTTATAAATTATTGTTATAAATTTATTTGCCTAGAAGAAATCGATTCTTAAAAATAAGGCCGCCTGATACACTCTTTTGTTTATCTATATTATCTGGGTTTAGCCCAACTGGTATACCATCATTACACCATTAATTTCTTCATTAAAGATAGAATCTACGGGTCTTTAACAGAATTCCTTATTACCAAACACGAAGCACGATGCTAACGAAAACGGTGCGAACTGTCGCCCTTGTAGGATAACTGACCACTGCAGGTACAAAAAATCTAGCTTCACCCGCGACTTCACTGACTCTTCCCACCCATCGAACCGAAACATAAAATTGTTTGTTGGGCGGCAACATAAGGCAAAAGAGCATGACCCAGACGACTCCTACTACGAGAAGAAAGAAAGTCTATTACTTGAAATTTTATCGTGCTATCTTGCGATGGTGTATATGTAGACCTTCCACTACACTATGTACAGAATTTACCACTACATGTATTTTGTAGCTATTTTACGAATCGTCTGTGACAAAAATTCAAATTTCAAAGAGTATTACCCTCATTTTTATGTTTTTATAATATTTATATTTTATTCAATATATATTTTGCAGACAATACTTCTGACATTCTAGGAAAGGTTTTAAATAATGTTCAAATAAATAAATTACTTACATTATTATTATTATATTAGTTATTACGTTGCGTGGTACAAGGATTTGATTAGACTGTTTGCAAATTTAATCGCATTATGAGGTATTACTGTTGGCTGCATTAATCAAAATTGGACCTAAATGAGGTTAAAGCAGCTTTACATAAATAGAAACTCGAAAATAGTTTTGCGTAAAAATTTAACATTATCAAGATTAAATTCAAAGAGATCGGTCATTCGAAAGGAATTATGTCACGATATATTTATCTCATTTAATAACAAAATTACCTTATTATAAATTAAACATAGCTTATTGTAAATTAAAAACAGTTACAATATACATATTCTACTAAATTAAGATGTATATACTGTAAGATGAATTTTGGATTAATTTATAAATTTACTATAATAGTTTTTAGTTAATAATTAATATAACATTATTACTAAGGGTATGCTTCGATGTCCTGGACACGTTGAGCGAATCAATAGAGAAAATATATAGCCCCAAAGTTTCTCAAGTCAACTAACTTTCGAAGACCTTGAGAGCATATTACTTGAAAACGGGTGGAGACCTATGTGGAAAAAATTTAAGACTTTGGTAAAAGATAAGGTACATAAAGTTCGTGAATCCTGGCGATCTATTACCTCTGGCTACCCGGTCAAAGACTATGAATGAGGATATTATTTTTTTAAATTTAATTTAAAAGGAATATCTATAATAGTCTAGGATCCATAGACATTTATTTGTGACAAGCGTGTTTCTTCTGTGTGTACTGTGTTACTTTCTTGATGTAAAAAATGATGTTTATTGAATATGTATTAAAACGCTATATTCTTGATGCCTTATATTTTTTATTACTTTAAATTATCTTATCTAAAATTATATGAATGAAGAAAAATTAAATGAATATGTATTAAAATCATGTTATATCTTTTTCCATTTTTCACCAAAGATGCTTTGAAGTACTATATAATACCTATCAATGCCTCTTATACGCGTTATTGACTTCTGTGTAATAAGTATTCAGAATATTCTTTCAGAATGTATACTGGAATTACAACATACATTTTCCTCTTATATCGAAACAAAGTGGATACTTAAAATGTTCTTAGTTTTCTTTCCATCTCATTAGTATTGTGTAGTCTAATAAGTCTTGCTTGCTCTAAGTCGAGTGCTACGTCCCACCGACGGTTTGAGTGTAGGTACGTTGTTTGAAGAAAATCTTGTTATTGTCTCATCTATTGTACTCTGAGCGCATATTTGCTCATGCTCGTTCCCTGCAATAATGTTATTGTTTTATACTTTTTACAAGTTTTTTGTACTTGCGCATGTTTACTTGCTGCTGATTTTTTGTGTATAATACCTTGTCATTGAAGTGATACTTTTAACAAATACTGCATTGTGCGAATCTATTTTGCTAACTTTATCGGGAGGTCAAGAGTGAATATAAACACATATTGGAGAAAACCTAGTTGTCTGAGAATAATATATATATATATATATATATATATATATATATATATATATATATATATATATATATATATATATATATATATATATATATATATATATATATATATATATATATATATATATATATATATATATATATATATATATATATATATATATATATTATTCCTTTATAATTTCTTAATAAATATAAATTTAAAATTGACATGTAAGTCCGAATAAACACAATGATTTCAATTTTAATTAGTATTTTGACGCCTACTAGAAGTTTCCCTATAACAGCAGCTAGTTGCTAGTAAAACTTCCGTTAAAATCGGTCCAGCCGTTTCAGAGAAAAGGCGGAGCAAACAGAAAAAAAGACAAAAATTTTAAAATATATTTTTATTTGAAGTGCTGTGTATGCACTTTCATAGCCGTTTAGTGAAAAGCTGTTAATTTACATTTACAAACAGATAATTTAATTTACATGAGTAGATTTACCTATTTTTGAGGATGATCAGCATATAAATTACATCTATGTTTTTCCAAAGTCATTATGAATATTATCATGTAACGAGGACAAAATTTGGACAACAATGTAGATACCTAAATAATGATCCGTAAGGTTAGTGAAAGGTTATCGTAACGCGTCTTATACGCCATGGTCGCGGTCACAGTAGATTACACATGATAGTGCATCCAACTGAAATCTCGATACGACCTCGGTTGCCACTAGTCATAAGCTGATATCCATTAAGACTTATTTATGTGCATTTCACAGTCTTCTTTAACTCGGTAAAGAATTAACATAGTAACTACACACTCTAATTCTACATAGCAATATAAAAGTGGTAATGTAAACAAAAACATGTTTCAGAACATTGCCATAGCCACCACGCTTGGCAAACGGATTGGTGATCTCGGACACCTCGAAACTTGGTCCTTGCCGTCCGTTACCGATCTGTCTAATTTTGAATACATTCCAAGATGGTTAATCCGACACCAGAAACCCATACCATTTTAAGGCTTTTGCTCGATTTACGTCTTACGACGCCGCCGGAAGAAAGTGAGTTGTAAATGTTAACGACGTGATCACAAGGGAATCGTGTATTTTATTTATATTTCTTCATTTTACATCACCCTGGTAACGTCGGATACTTTTAGCTGGTATTAATCACTACGCCTGTTTTGTTTTTTAACATTTTAACAGGAAATTTTTACGCTATAATGCCACGTTAATTGAAAGCTTATTCGGAGCGGATTATTTTCTCTAATAAAATATACTATTTTACTTTATCCCTTATTATCGTTGGCTTATGTATTTTAATATAGTCTCTAAAAGGTGTTAGAGATGTTGAAGTTGTCTGTGTCTATATTTTTCTAGTTACATTATATATTGCTACTTTTACCTTAGTGTAAGTAAAGCCAGTAGTTGTCCTCTGCTGAGAATATGCTCTCTTTTATATAGTCTTCCAAAGAATTTGTTATTTTAATAATAGCAAGGGAATGTCCGCACTGTTCCAATGCGGGTTGTGTCAGAATTTATGTTTTCAAAATAATATATTTTACAGCGTCTGAGCCGACTCCAAAAAGATAGTGGTTCTCAATTCGTTTGAATGCCCTTTTTTGTTTATTGCCTCAGAACTCTCAGAACTTATGTAAACCGATTTCTAATTTTTTTTATCAGTTTAAAATTTTTAAATCTCTCAAGTTTTTTTTTTCATCGCAGATCACGTCACTAATTCATCACTCACACACAAAATATTATCCTTGGTAATTTAATAGGTGAGTTATATTTTAGAAAGCGAATGACCCAGGTTGGATCCCGCGACGACATGACTAAAGAATTAAGGTAGTGCCAAAATATTACTGATTTTGGTAGGCTTTATTTCCTTTGTAAGTAGAATTAGCAATCATTACTGCTATAAAGATTACGATAGTAATGTCTTAATATAAAGTTAAATAGGGCTATTTTAGAGCCTACTTTTTATCACAACTGAATAAAACACGAAAAAACCTTAGAATACAAAAAACGCAACTATATGGTTTTTTTAAATAAAGTACGTATAACAATTTGATATTCTCTTGTAACGATTACTGAATGTATTGCCTTATTGTGTAAGGTTGCGGTAACAATATTGGAATACATATAGTTTGTAACGATACGTCTCTGCAAGCCTCCCAGCCTTTATAACAATTTGCCTCGATGAAAGTGGGCCGATGCTCGAGGCAAGAACTAAACATATTAAAGCTAAGGGAATTAATTTTGTCCTAGTAGGCAGTCCTTGTTTAGACTAAAAATTTGTTATTTGAATTTGTTATTTGAAATGTTCAATATAATATATTAAAGAAAGTACTTGTATTGGAGTACGTATATTGGTAGGGAGAAGTGCCCTAGTGGCGGACACTTAGGGTTTAAAGAAAATGAATCGACTGTAAAAATAACCCTCCGCTTCCATTTAATATGATTGAGGAGAGCAACGGCTGCCACACCCGTCATGTCCGAAAGCATCGTCTGTTCATAAGATGCTTCTTGTGGCCGGCTAGTTATCTCAAATCTGCAATCCTTCATATTTTTGTTGTCTGTTATATTTTTTATGCTACAAGACGCTTCGATCGTTTTGTGGAACTATTCTTTGCTATCTTCAAAAAGGTTTGTAACTGTAAAGTTTGATTAAAGAAAGAGCTATAATTATTTGATAGTAATTTAATCAAGGATATTTGCACATTCATGCAAAGTAGAGAATATTCAACATCTGCTATTTTGAATGATTGTACTTAGGATTAAAAGGGATCAAATGTGTAGTGCAATGCATCGATCGAACTGTATTTCCGATGATCTCGACAACCTCCGAAACCATCATATTAACTCTTCTTGTGGCTATATTTGATTAGTAAATACTGCTGTTCCAAACTGTCAACACAGCCATGTTCTAACGAAGTCCACTAGCGTACCAAGAACACTTTTAAATTAATGGTATATCGTACACAATGTGAAGTGACGCTTTTTATTACTACGATACTCGTATTTACATTAAACTGATGTCTGGATGTGAAATTGACTGACGTGAAAGTAAATTGTTAGCTGTATGCTGATGATGCAATGCTTTTTGCACTGTCGGTGACAGAACTGCAAGCATTATTCGGTGCCGGTACTTACTTTGTTTGGTTCTAAATAACTAGAATAAGCAGAAAAGCATACTGCAGTGGACACGCTAAGTTGTGCGGTGACCTTGTCGGCAAAGAACGAAAAGAGAGAGACAGATCTTATCACTAAAATGACTAATAGTTGAGATGGCTTCGATAGTTTGGACACTTTTAATGCATGAGTGAAATACCAATGGTAAAGAAAATAAACTGCGCGAAGTTAACAATAAAAGTGGTCGAGGTAGGCCAAAACCGTGTACCTTTCGAAGACCGATTCAACAAATTGCTCGAAGAGGAGTGGGTCAAGAGTATATGAATACCAGTGCCCGTATGAAGAAAATGATGTAGCCGAAATCGAAAGAGGTATGTAAGGACAATGACACTTGCTGATCTGTTCGTTCTATGTAATAAATTAAAATAATGAACGATTTCTATTGTTGGTACACTCCAAACTTGCTTGTATCTGTTTACAGGTCGAAGCTCTCCTTACACGCGTCGTTTCTTAGTGATATTGAATTGAGTTGAGTTGGTCTTGGTATGGCCATCGCCCACTCTGCATCCCAAACTGACGAATATAGCTAGTACATACGTTTGATGCGGCCCATGCCATAGTACGAGTAGTTCACAAAACGTCTGAGAGCAGCATTTAATTAAAAAAGCATTTTTAACGAGAGCGTCATAAGATCAGTAGTTCACCTGCGAAGCTTGTAAGTGTATGGAAAAATCTTATATTTACTTACGTGTATTCGTTGGTGCTATCATGGAAAGGTCACGTTAAGCAGTTACCTTATATAGGATGTTATAAAAATAAAGTAAAACCTTTACTACTTATAATATAAACCATAAAACCTTTTTCAAGACCATAATGTGGATGTTCTGTATGTTTCTTTTGTCTAAATTTATTGAAATAAAACAAAAACAAGTACCTTCTGTAACGGTAGACTCAATGTTACAATCAAAACAATTCGATCGTTTAACCGTCGACGAACTCCGTTTGTAGTGGTTACAATTATTAAATTACCTCGTGTGGTGTCTACTGCAGGCAGTTAACCATACGTTGCAAGCGAAGAGGCGTGGGGAGGTGTGCGGTGTGGTTAGGGGATGGGGTCTTTCGCCTCCTCCATCAACGGGCTTCATGTCTGTCTTCGCTATAACCTCTAGTCATAAAATTGTTTTGTGACCTCTGAACTCATGTAACCTTTCCGAAATGAAAATGTATCTACGGCGTACATTTTGCAACATGTTATTTGAATTACATCGCGATCAATGTCTTGATAGGTAATAAATGTATAATAATTTTACGCTAATTTACGAACAAAGCAGAACATATGACGACCGTCTTGAACGATATACATGAGTTATCAAGGTCGAACGGAACTTAGGTAGAACGAGCTCAGCTGGTACTTAGA
This sequence comes from Sericinus montela, assembly GCA_029286605.1. Taxonomy (NCBI): domain Eukaryota; kingdom Metazoa; phylum Arthropoda; class Insecta; order Lepidoptera; family Papilionidae; genus Sericinus; species Sericinus montela. The sequence continues at coordinate 314,149 of JAGSMR010000083.1, read as the reverse complement.
GGAAACTCATTATGAAACGGTGGTAGATTAAAAAATGACAATCCATGGATATATGTTACTTATATCGATGAATAAATGATTTTATTTGAGTACCAGTACCGTGTTCGATTCCCGAACGGGTTAAATCTAAAAATTTACTTTTTAGCTAAGCTAATTTAAACTATATTTAAGTTGACTAAGCAAGTTAAAAATACTTTTAAAATTAGAAAAATGATTTCTTTATATCAGTGGCTGCCGAATGTCTCGAAAAATATTAGAAGAAATCTCAGCAGATCTGCGGGGGATTGCAGAATCTAAGGCGCGTAAGGTGTCTGGTACTGTAACCGCCAATCCGCGTGTCAAACGTGGTGGTTATAGCAAACCACCACTGACAGACGTTGTATGACGAAGGGTTATGTCCTGCTATGAATTATTGTTGGCCGTTAAGTCAGTGAATGGCATCGGAATAATTCCGGGCAGATAGTGCTACGTGAATGGCTTTTCGAAATCAAAATCAAAATAAACAATATTCCTTGTTTACATACCAAATAAATACGATGAGTCTAGTTTTATAATTGTGAGATTGTACACAAGAATTGTAGCAGGATGTAAAAAAATTTGACTATCTCCTTTTCCGAATGTGAAGTGACTTGTTTTACTAGATTTCTTTTTGTTTATACCTTCACGCAAATGCTCTACTAACCAGTGCACTAAGTTTTGACTCTATCTGGCTGAACGATGAACATGTTCAGACATTATGTTATCCACGATTAATTTCATAAATTCTTAAAATCTATTCTCCAAAACTAGTCTGTTTGAAATGAGCCTCAAGATATCATTATTAAGACTAACTTATTTGAATAGCATTGTTAGACCCTGGGATTCACGAAGCCTTATTCAATTCGGCGGTAATAATGACGTCGCTTGTGGTAGTCGACGTTCACAGATATGGACTGCGGAAGTGTGGTTTAGAAAATCGATGCACAGTCTGAAAGACGAATTGTAGTACATGACAGAAGATTGTATGTGTGAGAGGAGTGTATATATACAGAATGAATTTAATTACGCCGCAATTAAAAAGTTAAATAAACATAAAGACGTTTAGAATGTACGAGAACAAGTACTCAGTACATTTGTCATAGTTTATGCATAAATAATGCATTCTTTGAAATTTGCGTGTGCGCGTGTGTGTTTAACACATGCGACAAAAAATATATATTTGAAAAAAGCAGGAGTTTTGTTATGGTGCTCCGTAGATTGCATTCTATTTTCGGTAGTAAAATATTCAAAAGTTATTTCCCTCTGTGTTAGCTACAGCACGATTTTCCCACATTTTCACATTTGAGTTGTTCCGACTTTCCGGTTGGTCTTTGTATTATCACTAGTATTTTACAGTTGTGGTTTCGTTTGCGCTTTCAGACTGCAGAGTGAACAACGAAATACGTTGTCAGGCGCATTTTGTAATACCCGTAGAATTCAAAAGATATTTGGAATGCAATAAACTGCTTTTATATTAGAAATCACAATTTCAGCGTCTTAACCTTGTTAAGACGCTAGACGCTGAAACAATAAGGCTTAAAAATAAACACGAACTTATCAACACGGTTTTATCGTATCGTTAAAAATTACACAAGCAGAAAAAGCAAAAGAAATATGTAGCGTATGGTTTTTTAGTTCAGTGGTTCGTTATTTCCATCTTCAATTGCTTTTCTCACATCACTCATCTGTTCGAAATTCTGCCAATTAGCGGTATTGGCATTTGAGCTACGAAAATATTTGATAATAATCTAACGATCTAGAGCATCGTTAAATGATAAGAAACTCTATTCTTCTTGTAATAAATGCCATTTTTGAAGTCTTAATAAATTAAAAACATTTTACAAATACATTAATACATTTTACAAATAAAGTAAAAACATATTAAATAATTAATTATTAGAAATTTAATAATAAACCATTATATTAATATCACATTATTAATAAATTTATATAATTTTCAGATTACATAATACTAATTTATCTGCTACTGCTGTAACTAGTTGTTAATACCAGTTCTTCCTAATATGAATTGGCCATTTTTCCCCTGACGTTTGTAATGAGAAGCGTTATAACGTGTGTAACGTGTATCAAAACGTTAGGTAATTAACTGATTTTTGTTAAACATTATTTAAGAATATCTGCCTGTTGTCAAATAATCGTGCGCAGAAGTCGTTGGTGGTAAATAATTTCGAAATGTTGCCACTTTAAGATTAATCAATGCTGTCGAATTCCGGCCACGTCACCAAACTCCTTGCAGAATGTTTTTAATAAATTATGTTATTGATACTTTATGTTAATAAATTGATACTTTATGTTATTAAATTAAAGTGAAAAATGTTTTTAAAATTTCAACTGACACGGGCGGGATTCGAACGCGATCTCTGCCAAACCGTGGCAACGCTCTTATCTCTGAGCCCCCGTGTCTTACGCGCATTTTTTGAAATTGTAAATCTGTATTCTCTTTTCGTTATTTATGCCTGCTTTTTTTTGGCATTGGCGCTATCTATTGTCCTTTTTGCAAGTGACAATTTGACTGACTTTTCAGTTAGGAATTATCAATAAAATAACGCAGTATTTAAAAAAAAACGCGCAATTATTATTTTTATTACGCAATTATTTATTGATTTTTAAAGCATTTAAGTTACTTAAATGATTTCTTCTTTCTTTCGCTCAAAGGTAACCACCGAAGATATTTTCGGGACAACGTGACAGGTGATGTGCTCGTCGCCATCTTTATGTCCAAGCCAAAAACATTGGTACGAGCTTGCCACCTGGAGATCGAACTCGGGACTCTTGACTCGAAATTCCGACCACTCAACCACTCGGCTAACGTTATTTATTTTAACAATTTTAACTATTGAATATAAAATATATCGAATGAGTGTGCATGTTTTTAATGGTTTGAAGATAATGTAATCATCCCTTTTCACAAACACATAAGAGTTTAGTAGATATTTTAGTAGAGTTTATCTACCTGCGTCAGCAGATATTTAACTGCTAGAGTAATCTGTATTTAAACGTCAGCTACGCCGAGTTGTGAGCCGTCTGAATTATAAAGTGAGGACACTACAGAATACTCTCATACTAATACTAATAGATAATACAGAATACTGGGCTCATATCCAGGAGTGTTTTCAAATATTTTTTAAAAATTTTATCGTTCATTTTTTATAAAATCTTGTGATAAGTAAATCGACAAGACCAACATGACCTATGACCACTTCTAGAGCATTTATTTTTATGGTATTATATTAGTCACATTACCTTAGTGACGCTACAGTTTAGTGAAGTTTTGCAATAATGAGCCGGCCCATAACTGCAGCTGTTATTGGTTTCGCGGAATACCACCACAGAAGCATTTTCAGATATTTCGTCCATTAGTAGTTTACCCGGAGGTCCACACCGCTTTTCATCTGAATTGGTACTGTGGCCTAGAGATAAAATAAAACTTCCCATCTTCTTCCAATAATAAGGAGCGAGTACCTATATTATTGGTTGCGCGCCTGCATTTGATCTGGCGTTGCGATCAGGCTGATCGATTCCACATTTGCCGCATTTCATATTCCATAAAAAGATAACGTACCATCAATGTTACACACTGTACACCGGAATCCACAATGTACTCAATACTCTACTTGCATTTACTAACAATTACAGTGGACTGAAGGCAAACATCACACAGAATATATTATATGATTTCGTTTTCAAACTGAATTGTACGAAAACGTTTCAATTCAATTGCACTTAATTATAAAAGCGAACTTGACTGTATAATTATTTGCTTCGCCGGACGTATAACTTTGCAATTATGCCAATGCTGCACAACGACATGCATCAAACGCTTTGTGCGACAAAGGATTGCACTTTGCATGAAAAGTGCTAATATGAGTCCAAATGTGCACGCTCCACTTTTGTCTTTTTGAAGGGGCATTGTTTTAATTTAGTAATGATAAAATTTAGCTCAAATTCAGGATTAAACGTTATAAATTTTTTTCAAATATACTTTATTAGATCGATAGAGACTGCTAACTTTAATGTCTGATTACGTCAACGATATGTTTAATCCTGTTCCATCCGAAAAACCACGTTTTCTCTGAATTTAACTCCGTCACTACCCTCTTTTAAGAAATTAGGCCCACTGTTACCCTTCCAACCCGCCAAAATCCTCGAAGGATAGCGCATGGTGAATGGCAACACTAAATCTCCTTTTACGTCGTGTCTCCATCTCGGCTGTGAAGTATAAGCATTGCGGTGCAAAGGTAGCAATGCAAAGGCTCCCTTCACAGTCCGATAACACGATTAACAAATAAGCTGACCCGCATGAAATTGCGACTTAGGTCCGACCATCCCCGCAATTCTGGCCATGTAAGTTTTTCTTTACTCACCTCAGGTTTCCAAACCGTTGTTATACCGGTTCGGAATTGGAGGGCTAATCTCCTACACTTAAACATTAACTGGTGGTTATATTCCAACTGTAAAACTAACTTTTAACTGTTTAGTTACGCGATATATATTATTTATGGTTATATTTTGACTATACTCTTATAGTTCACAGACTGCAAAGTTAAAGTAATAAAGCTTCTCAATAGGGCATGAGCGTCTTGCGACAGTAGCAACGTTGCTGATTTAATTGTTGACGGGACGCGGAGTTTATAAATGTTAACACGTACACGTAACTTATTGAATTTAGTGTCTATCAGCAACTAACAAAACTAATTTAAACCTGTTTTAAGAATACTGTCGATTTATTTATATATTTTATTTTCATTGCAATTTTTTTGACATTTTTCTTTAATAAATGTTATGAATACTCTGACATACATACATATACCTTGATGAATATAATTTGGGGAGATACTAATGTAAATTATTAACCACCATAGTTGAGTTTACATAAAAAAGTCAAGCGTAAACTATATGACTCGCGCTGCTCTGTAGCATTGAAAGTTAAGTTGAATGTTCACACATGGCTTCCCTCCAACAATTTTAAGTGTGCAAAATCTCAAATGAAAGAGCTTGTTCCAGCTAGTGTTTCTAGGCCAAAAGAAATTGCGTGCCTCAACGTTGGGTGATTAAGTTAGATTAAGTTCGCGGAAGGGCAAGGACAAAATAACAAATTAATGAAACCATTTTTGCAAAACATTTTCTAAATAACTTTTCCTTTTCAATATAAAGTACATTTAAAAAGAAAATAATTTTGGGTTTAAATAGTTTTTTTCTTTTAAATATACCTCTCTTAAACTCAAATATTTTTCTAAACTGTCTGATAATTTATAAAAACAATGAAAAAAATAATTTAAACATTATTTTTTCGAGGGCTTCAAAATAGGCCGAAATTGCCTTCACTTCTTTGTAAACGTTTTTCCTCGAAATACTTTTATAATTTTCGGGAACAAATAATAAACTAACTGGGACTAGAGTGAAAACAACAAACAAAAGCGGGTGTTTTAAAGTTCCGGAGCCACACTCGTGTAGGGCAGTCATTGCAACGTGGCTCTTATGAACCGGCGCGCTAACATGCAAATTCAACAAACACATCTAGAGCCCATTTTCACCTCTTTTTTCCTTTATAGCTTTTTTTAGGTTTTCGAGTAAGCTGATTTTCCTGTGATATTGGCTTTTTCTTTGTAGTCGATCTCCTGTTTTGTTATCATGGATGTCGTAAGCGGCGGTTGAGAGAAAAGCCTTAACAATATGTTTGATTACCTATAGATGGCGGGATAGTACCGGGCGAAAAAATCTTGTCCATGACTCACAAACTATCTGAGATGAATTTTTGGAATTCTATTTGTTTTTTTCACTGTATGTATTTCGCACCACTTTATAGATTTAGTCGGAAAGTTCTTTACGCCTTACTTGATATTTGCACTTATATCTGAAAGCTTTTTATTTATGCATCAAACGCCCTAATTACATTATTCCTGTTACGTTCCGAGTATGGGCACGGTATCGTTAATAACCAAAATTAAGTTAACGCGATCTCATCTGATAGTTTTAATTATAATTTAATTAAATTAATATCGACAACCTGATAGTCTAGTACGTAGTGACCGCTCCTTCTTCCTATGGGTCTAGAGTTCGAGTCCCGCTAGGTCAACCTTTGTGTGATGAATATAAATGTCTGTTCACGAGTCATGAAAGTTTATTTGTATGTATGAATATTTATGAATCTTAATATGTATCTATGTAAGTATATTGTACAGAGGGCTTGGACACTAAGGCGGTGGCTAACTGGGGAAATGAGTGAAGATATACGAGGGGTGATCCAAAAGTAATGATAATCGGTTACTTCAGGTCCGAATAAAAGCCAAAAAAAATATTTTTGGCTTGCTTATATACTGCACTACGTCAGCCTAAAAAATCATATAACTAAACCCAGGATTCCCTTTGAAAAAAATTCTTTTCTTGACCCTCCCAAAACGCTTCAACATCGGCCATTACTTCGCTATCGTCTTCGAATTTCTTACGTCGAAGGCGTTCCTTGAGCCGAGGAAAGAGGTAGAAAACACTAGGAGCTAGATCTGGTGAATAGGGAGGGTGTTCCAGCAATTCGAATCCTGTTTCTTGAATGGCAGGCATCGCAACTGCGGCGTTGTGAGCCGGTGCGTTGTCTTGGTGAAACAGCACTCCAGCTCGCAGTTTGCCGCGTCTTTTTTCCTTAATGGCCTCCCGTTATCTTCTTCTTATTTGGTCTGCGTAGTAAGAGCTCGTTATAGTGGCTCCCTTTTCTAAATATTCCACCATAATTATGCCTTGAGCGTCCCAAAAAACAGATGCCATAACCTTTCCCGCCGAACTTGAAACTGAATTTCATTGGCGTCGGTGAGGAGGCTCGCTTCCAAGTCATCGATTGTTGTTTCGTTTCAGGATCAAAATGGTGGATCCAGGTCTCGTCCATAGTCACAAAACAGAACAAAAATTTTCTTGATCTGCTTGGAACTTTTCGATCGAACTCGATTTTTCTTTTGCTCGTCGGTTAACATTCTGGGTACCCAACGCGCAGAGGCCTTTTACGTATGCAACGCGTTCGCAAGGATTCTTTGAATGCTGCCATATGAGATCCCTGTGACCTCAGCTACATGCCTGATGGTCACTCTTCGATCTGCCAACACAACATCTTCGACTTTTTTCACGTTGTCTTCAGTGAGGGACGTGGATGGGCGCCCTTTGCGATGTTCATCTCCAGTGGATGTTCAGCCCAGTTTAAACTCCTTGGCGTAGCATGCAACTGTAGAATATGGAGGAGCAGAGTCCCCCAATGTTTCCACTAAGTCACTGTGTATATTTTTTCAAACAGTGGTACTTGATGACAGCTCTTATTTCGTTTTTCTCCATGTTGATGTTATCTCTTTGACAGTTCGTATTCAAATGAATGTATCTCCCGGAAATCGTGATCTATTTATATGATTTTTTTAGACTGACGTAGTGAGTATATAAGCATGCAAAAATATTTTTTTTTGGATTTTTATGCGGACCTGAAGTAACCGTTTATTTTTATTACTTTTGGATCACCCCTCCTGGATAATAATAATATCTTTGTTAATAGACTCGGCGTTACTTTGCGGAAATTCATGTATATAAAGTTGTTATTAAATAATTGCATCGCACCATTCCGCATGCAAATTGCGGAATGGTGCGATGTAATAATTTAATGCGACGTAGTTAATAATCATAAAAAAAATCTTACTAACTACACTCATACGACGTAAACTATTTTTGTTTAAACTTTACTTCATTGCTATAAGTTAGTTAATTTTTGTCATTTAATGGACTCGGGGGTTAATTAAAACGGGCAGTTAATCGCATGCTTTCCTAAATGTCCCGCAACACCTTTGGTGCAGGTGATGGGAAATGAATAAGACGAGCGGACATATGCCTCCAGTTACCTCACCCATCAGATGAAATGCAGTAGCACTAGATCTTCAAGGTCGTGGTGCTATTCCAATAGATCCAATCTAAATCTCGCTGACTTTTCTTTCTTTTTGACGTCCTCCAAAGATTGCCACAAAATATGCTAAGTCTCCTGCATCCATCAGCTCCTTATCACAATATTTTGCAGGGCATTATTAGTCTATTTCGTGGGAGTTTGACCTACAATATATTCAGCTGTACGCGGTTATTGATTTATTTTTCCGTATTAAGAACTAAACTTTTATAAAAATACTCCCATGTCTATTTTTAGTTCGTCTATAACAGCTTATCAAAAGTGCTTAGGTCTAAAAAGATCGTCACCTTGAATTGCACGAAAAAGATGAGTTATGCGAAAAATGCTAATGTATAAGATATGTATAATATTAATAAATAAGATTTAATACAAATAAATAAATATCTTCACGCAATTCCCAATACAGGGGTAAACAGAGGTCTAGTCCAGACCATTAAATCCTTTTACCCACCTTCCACCGAAGATATTTTCGGGACAACGTGACAGGTGGAGAGCCAGTCGCCGTCTTCATGTCCAAGCCAACGGTATAATTCTTACATAAGTTTTTGAAAAACTCATTGGTACGAGCCTGCCACATGGGGATCGAACTCGGGTCTATTGTCTGTAAATTCCGACCACCTAACCACTCGGCTATCGTGACTCCTTAATACAAATAAAAAAAATTGTATTAATACAATACTTAATACAAATAAATTTGTGAAATGATACTTTTTTTATTAAATACTTAAAAATGTAAATTAAAATATTAACTGTAACCTGCTTTAAACAGTTTTTTGTCGTTTTAGTTTATTGCCGCGTTTTTATAACATTTCAGTATTAATGATACATATCATGTAAGTACTCTTATTACTTCATTAAACATACAACAATGCAAACGTTCTACGTAAAGAAGACATAAATGTTTTCTTAAATTATTACATATTGTAGTGATTCTGTCGCCGCCTTATTGAACAGGCCAACTATACAAACTTGAAATAAAAACTCTACGGTACGAGCCTTCGTCATGGAGATCCAACTCGGGTGTCATAATTCTATTTCCGATTATCCGTTCCCTCCGTTGTCGTGACTTTTAAAAATCTTTGTAAACTGAAAATCTAAAGGATCGCACGACTGATGACACAAGCTATCAAATAATTTATCTCCAGATATAATACGAGTAATATAATCTTTCTTTCGTACCGTCTACCTTTTCTTTACTTTTCAGCAAATTTCATTTTAGCCAGTTTGCGAATGATCTCTGCGGTTCAACTTTTATTCTATTCTAAAATAAAACTACACTTAGTTATTCCTTATAACATCGCCTGGCAATGAAAGTTCTGTCAAAATTTGTTATTTTTTTAAAAATTACATATACTTTCATATGCATTACAAAAGAACTGTGTTTCCTTGTACAAAAGAGACACTTTAATTTTGTTTATTGTTATAGATTGTATCATTTCCTGTATCGTTTCCTCGATTTCGAATGTACACGAAACGTTCATCGCGAAAAACCGTATTCTTGTTTTTTTCTTTGTGTGAGATAAATTTACCACTTGTAGAAAAATTCAGTTTCAAACAGTTTCAATGTCAATACTAAATATTATCGAACCGACTAAGCTTCGATCAAATTCGTCCATTCGGATCGGCTCCGGGGTGTACTTACGTAAATTTAGAAATTATTCAATAATCTTCTTATCCAATAGTCACGGTTTATGTCTAAATACGTAGGATGTAGAAGAAATTTCATTTTATATTTCTTCATATCTGTATTACATGTCTCGCGTTACTTATTTTTTCGCATGATAGGTACAAATAGATCAAATGTGAAGTAAATCGATCGTTAGAAGTACTTAAAAAGACTTAGTAATATCTTTCTCTTTTTGAACTTTCCCTCTCAATAATATTTCATTATAAATATATCATACTGTATGAGTGTTCTTAACATTAAATTCATTTTATATTGTACTGAGAAGATAATAATTCTTAGTTTTTTTTTTCATATTACATTGAATTTAGTCTTTATTTTACGTATTTATGTTATTATTGTTACTTTTTATTCTTTTTATTATAGCATTATAACACTTGTTAACTGCCTATCAGAAACGTTTGCATAACTATAATTCCATGTTTTATTAATATAAAAAATGAAAATATAAATTATAATAATTTATGTTCCAAATATGCTTATATACTTTTTCGGTCGCTGTAAAAATAAAAGATGATTAAAAATAATTTCATCACGCTGCAGCATTCAATCATTATGCTCGTCTATAAGTAGCGTTACGTAATAACACATTGCGGAATATCAACAAGGTGTTATTATCGTCATCATTACCGTATATTGCAGATAGTCATTAATGTCAACTTCGGCTGCTGCTAAAGCTGTAATTAAACATTGTCTACATGCGATACCTGATAACTGAAGATCTCGCGATTGACTAGTAACGCTAAAGTCGTCCAAAAAAATGTTAATTTTGCGTACCCTAAGCTTATGTTGCATATACTGCTGTTGTAGGAATATTACACCAAATTTTGATATGGTTCCTACGTAGATAAGAATGCCTTTACATTCATAATGATACATTTATTCACCAGCCTGTTGATGTTATAATTGGCTTCTCCTTCTTCTTCTTTACAACCTATCAAGAGTCCACTGCTGATCATAAGCCTCCCACAAAACTTTCCACAGTAAACTGTTCTCAACCACCTGCATCCATCGACTTTCCGCAACATTTTGCAAGTCGTCACTCCTTGTCGTGGGGACTGTATTATATATGTGTAACATTGGCTGGCCGCGTCTATTTCGGGTTAAAAAGTAGCCTACGTTTTAATCTCGATTATAAGCTCATATCTTGATTCAATCTTGATTTCTTAAATATATCTATTTGTATTAAAGCTGGTAGATTCATTTTTCTAGGCTTAATCGTTTGGATCAGTACCACTCTATTACTTACTTACCAATAGGAATTTTAAAAGACTTTGTTGACGTTAGAAGTGTAGAGATAGCCAAAGATATTCCATCCATATCCTCAGAAATGAAAACACATCCGTATTCTTCTTCTTATAAAATTGCAGTCACTTACCATAATGAGGGAGGACTGTTGTGTTTCTTACTTTAATTCCATAAACAAATCTCAGAATAAATCCCGATTGTTTGCTTATTTTTGCGTTGTCAATAATAATTTACTGCAAATTGTTTTAAACAAACTTATACTTCTTATGATTATATTCTATGTACATAAATATAGATATACATATTACAATTCGTTAATAAGAAACGTAAAATTTAGAACATTGATTAGATTTTTCTAGATTTTGGTTTGTTTTAATGTGGTTCTAATCGAAAATTATAAGTAGTGATTAATCATAGAGTAACAATTAAAACTACCAGTAAATTCTATTTAATTGATTTCCTGTTACTTTTCACTTTATACAAGTTTCTCCTGTTCACATGGTTAATCAACACTCAATTTCGAGTATAGCATTGATATTCGACGCTGCGTGTATTCCCCGTTATTTGGACAATACCCGGTCAGATTGTGAATGATGGCACGTTTACTAGATTTGACTTTGAATTGCGTCAGGATTCGTGTACGTATGACAAACAATGCAGTTAGTTGGTGTTATTGTTAAGTGAATTTTGCATGTTTACGTTGCTTAAGGACAAACGCTTGTGAACAAATATAGTGAACTTTTCCTCAAACCTGCTCAACCTACTGTAATGCCTTTGTATGAACTAGGTAAAACCAGTAGTAAATTATTTCATGAGATAACAAGTACTTGCTGCTACAAGGATGAGCAAGATGAACTAGTAATGGGCCTTCCGCATCACGCGCACAATTGACTACAGTGTCCACGTGTCAATCTTGACGAGGTAGGAAAGCCGAGAGATTAGATCTAGTGTCACAGTTTTTACGCGGCTATTAGATTCATAGCGCTGTTCATTTACGAATTTCGGGGTATCTGATTGGTCTTAAGATAAAAAGTAAGCTCACAAAAATATATTAGCATTTTACTCGCATAAGTTTCAAATTGTGTCTCGGCCTACCTTGAGGCCCCCCAGGAGGGCGTAGAGAGGGGGTTGCCTCCAGCGCGGGTGGAGTCCTGGAAGAGAACAAAAGCATTCCTTCGGCCTTCAACTTTTGGCAGTAGCAGTACACAGTGGGGTCTTAGTCGATGGAACCAGTCAACACCAGTTCTTTTCCCTACTAGGTCGATGATGCCTTTGATATTTCCCAGCGTAAAAAAAGGTTAGGTAAAGGTTACCTGTATTCAACAAAGGTTTAAATATTGTAGCTTAAGATCCTGTTTGTGTCTATCTTAAAGAAATATTTTTTAAGAAGATCGCTGAAAATCAATCAAGTACTATACCATCCTGTCATCCTCGGGATATTGTGGAACAAACGTTCTTTTACTGTCTTTTTAATTATCTTATTAAATATTATTCTGACTGAAATTCAGTGGTATAAATTATGAAAATAACATTAGAAGATACTCCATTTTAAAACAAACAACGACCGGAAAATTATCCTACAACTGAGATTATGCCTACAGCCATTGATTAGTATTTGTTTCCAAATTATTTTAATAATTAAATATCTCGAAAGGAAAACCGTTGCTGAGGAAAAAGGCAAATATTTTCTTCGACAGTATAAACAAGTTAATTAACCGATCTGAAAAATTTATAAGGGTCCAAGAAGAATGTATTACAAGTAAAATATTACTACTGAAATTTTTATTAAATTATCCCTCAACATTTTTTTAACTCTTATCCCGAAATTTTTGTGGTATGTAATATAACTAACATGAAAAATTTTTTTCTATGCATACTCTACTTCTCTTTAGTTTTTTTGAAAGATTCTAAGTCTATATCCGCCTGGCTATAACTTCAATGCAACAATGCAATAATTTAACGCGCAGTACAACTCTATTGACGTTGTTAGTGCCAACGAGATGATGGTAGGCATTTTTATCATATTGTCGGTCGGGTTGTTAGATAGTTAAGTCCCTATTGAATAAACAATTTATATATCTACAAGTAGAACTTCGTCCCTTACAACTTCTGTTGACAGGTCATACTTAATTACGTCGCCGACTTACGCTACATCTCTTGTCGAAAGTTTTTTTTGTGAAATTGTTTTCGTGAACCATTTCAGATCATAATAGTCGAGCTTATATTAGTTTTCTCAGTGCCCTTCAAAGAGCTTATTTGTAAAGATATTTCTTTGTTTATTATATATACAAAATAAATAAAAATAATGCGTGTGAAAGAATAATATTTATTATAATATTGTTCCTCAGTAAGAAAAATATATTTTTTTTTTCTGAAATATGTATTTTTTTCTCACAACTTGTGCCGCGTATTACCTTTAAACACTTGTGATGTTCTTTAATATAATTTGCTTAAAAAATGTATGCATATATATACACTCCTTAAGCTAAATCATAAACGATATAAAACAAAAAATTCATTTAAGTCTGTTCAGGCTCTTTTGCATATGTAAGTAACAAAATTGGTGTTTATCACTACTCTAATTTGGCTTTAGTAATAATATTATTTAGTTATTCCTTAATTTTATTTAGTTACTAGCTGCCCCCATAACTATCAACGCGGTTTAACACTTGCGCGGCAACTTTTAACTAATATTACTAAACTAAAAGTCGCCAAAGTTACTCCTTCTGACATCAGGTATCTGCAAGTGAAAAAGTCCCTTTTTCACTTGCAGATGCATTCTTTGATTGTAAAACTACGGTTTGTTCTCTCTGGTTTCCCCGCCGGCGACTATGAGTGAAAGTAAAATTATAATGGTATAATAATAATTTCATTACAAACTTCCAAGTTTTGAATGAACAATTTTTAGTTCCAGTCTAAAAAATAGTCCAGTTCATATTATTAAGTGGTTTCATCTACTTTATGGTATTGGTGCTAAAAACTATAATTTTTGATAAAACAACGATACATCAATTGAAATGTATCGTTTAGGTATTTGTCTGAAGCGATAATTAGAGAAATTTTAGTCTAAAAATAGTTACTTTCTACGAAATTTTGTTCAAAGTGAGTTATAAAAGGAAATTGACATTTCGTCGAATTTATTTTTATAATTCGCACATGTGTCAAGGCTTATACGCCTACGTCTTTTTTTTTTATTGATCTTATATAAGCCTATAGCATTCGGTTTACATAAAAATTTTACATAGTTACAAAAATCGTCATATTTTTGCCAATTTACGCAAACAAAATTAAATACAAGACCCTTCTTAGTAAATTGCTCCGTCCATTAGTGAAACCGTATGAATAAATCCGTTAAGTAGTTTTTAGTTTATGCAGTTTTGAAGACCTGTCGAAGGTCTGAGAATTTATTTTATTATTTAAAGTAAATTACTGCCTATGCCAGTATAATTCAAAGAATGTGTCTTGTATTTTGTCATGTGTGCTTGTCTTCCATAATTAATAAAGCGGCTTACGATCTCTTATACTTTATCACAATCCAGTTGAATTAGGGCCTACTATTTATACAATAAATGAACGCTGTGTACTGATCGAGTAACGAAGATGATAGTTTGCGTTTCTTGGTTAATTATGTTTACCTTCTGAGCTATTTACCAAAGTTATCAAAGCTAAAGTGTACTTTTATTATATTCATTTGTATTATAAATAATGTTCTGAAGTAAACGTATAATAATATTATATATAATAATAATAGCCTTTATTTAGCAATCTTTCTACCAATATATTTACCTTTACCTTTTCCAATTGTTTGACACTGGTAGGTAAAGATTGTCGATCATAAACTTACCCTATAGTTCGCCGCCGAATACGATTCTGCGCTTGTCTTATCCAAGTATGTCTTGCTATTTTTTTAATATCATCTTCCCACTTACCACATTTTCTCCCTTTCCATCTTTTGTATTGTCTCAAGCACCACTCTGTTACGTCCTTAGACCATTTATCCTTATCATTCCTAATCATATTTCCCGATCAATTTCTTAATACAATAAGTAACGTCTATGATTCTTGTTTTCTTTTTATTCATGTTATATTTTATTATTATTAAGCTTACTTATATATACTTAGGAATACACACACGGATTCAAATAAAGAGGTATTTAGATGTCAATTTTTGAATTACAAAACTTTTTACTTTCCTTTTCGTTCTTTTTGCTCTCCATATTTCTGTGGAGTATATTCATTATAATACTTCTTATTCACATATTATAATAACATACTATTTGATGAATTGGGATGAAAGGTTTTTATAGGAAAATTGTCCTTGTAATAATTAGACTTCTGGTAGGTAACTTTATAACATACTGTATTAGTAGCAACGCGGGCAAAACCGCAGACGATGTGTTTGTTGTATATAATTAGATGTAAACGTGTAATAAAGTCGTAAGAACCCACCACCGCATTTCATTCAGTGGGTATCGTACTCTTACCTAGGAAAAGAGAAACTTTGAAAATGCAATAAGCTACTGACGGGTAGTGGGATAACCATTAAAGGCTGGTAGGCTGTCTGGTACTGCAATCGCAAATACGCTTGCTAAGCGTGACGTTTATGATAAACTAAAGGCAGGCAAGGCAATACAGGGAGAGCCCTGTAGTGAACTTATAAAAACCGTTAAGTATGTATGTACATACATATATAGATAGGGGCAACATCACATACATTGCTCCGATCCCAATGTAAGATGCTAAAGCACTTGAGGTATGGGAATCGGAAACAACGAAGGCACCACAAACACCCAGACCCAAGAAAGTGTAGAAAAAGTGGTTTTTCTACATTGACCTGACCGGGAATCAAACTCGTCCCGAGTTGGCGTAAACCAGTGTTTACGCCACGTCCACGGAGTTTGTCAAAAATACATAATTAATAACCAAAATATTATATTATTATTGTCTTGTTATTATAAATGATTAGTATTTAAATTGAACATGAATACGAAATATATGGGTTGAATGCCTAATGCAATATATACATAGATACTTGCTTAGGGAACCGTGTCGACTTTGAACAGACATGACCGTAATCCACACTTCCACTCTAATCTTCACAAATGTATAAATAACATATCTTTGCCCCTATGTTTGTAACTACAACACCTTCGACTACAACGATCTTAACTCTAAATCAATATTTTGTAATATAAGAAAATTGTGATCTGCTGTCTGGACAAAGACATGTACTTTAAGCCGTAAGAAAATCATCCTCCTATTGCTTTACTCGTTTTTATTTTGTGTAATGTGATAAGTTTTCTAGAATTGTCAATTTTACTGTATGCATATTTACTATATGCTAAACAAATCCAATTTTAAGTCTACCTACGATGCGTGTTTTGATATGCAAACTAGTTAAGCGCACACGTTACACTATACACTATGCTCCATTCGTTCTTACTCGTAATTCGGCCTCTATATTAACATCATCTAGCTAAGAAGATTTTTGACTTTGAATATATATTCATTTAGCCCTTACGTTCTTTTTGCATTGAGCATAGAAAACTTTATATCATGAACATTTATATAAATATTTACTAATGTTGTTATAAGTCACGATAGCCGAGTGGTTGGGTGGTCGGAATTTCGAATCAAGAGACCCGAGTTCGATCCCCAGGTGGCAGGCTCGTACCAATGAGTTATTCAAAAACTTATGTACGAATTATACCGTTGGCTTGGACATGAAGACGGCGACTGGCTCACCACCTGTCACGTTGTACCGAGAATATCTTCGGTGGAAGGTGGGTCAAAGCGACTTAATTGTCTAGACTGGACCTCTGCCTACCCCTGTTTTGGGAGTTGCGTGAAGATATTTTTATTATATTTATTATTTTATTTATTTACTAATGATATTGATATGACATGTATCTCGTAAGTATATTGTATCGTTCGCTTAGACACTAAAACCTTGAAAACCTGTCACACTGGCCAAATAAGTTACGATGAAATATGGGAAGTGGCAATGGGATTAAATTGTCTACATATTTAACAGACGTAGTATTAGGAAAATGTTAAGAGAAAAAAATGTTAAACTATAACTATTAGCTTTTAAAATATTTTTAAATCTCTTGAGTATACAAATTTCAGACTTGTATGAAGTTTACAAAAATGTCGGTCGTGGATAATGTATGTGCGGACGTATGCACTTCCATACACGTTTACATTACTTTAACTGTACGTTAATATTGACTTGTTCATGTACTGATAACACACGTTCGTGTAATGATACAAATGCCACGGAAACAATTTGAGCGATTTGATCTCGATGTAGTTAGATAAATTGTTGTTGGGATTACATGTATGCGCCACGCTCTATTTAGCGATCATGTTTACGTGATTTCCCAAAGTACCTATTTATGACAATGAGGGGAAGGAACATGAAATTAGACCCCAAATATTTTTGGATCATTATTCATATTCTTATATATATATATATATATATATAAATATAAATATATATATATATATATATATATATATATATATATATATATATATATATATATATACATATATATATATATATATATATACATATATATATATATATATATATATATATATATTTGGTCTTGGCATAAGAATCACCCCCTTTCTTCCTATGGTTTTAAGATGCAACTAAGGGAAAGCATTAAAAATAAAATTGGCTACCGTCTAATAGTAAAAAATCATCTTAAAATATACCAGACCACAATTCTGCAGACCGGTGACGGGCTGCAGAATTGTGGTCTGGTGGTAAGGGGTGTCTGGTACTGTGATAGCCAATCCGCTTAGCAAGCCCTCTCGTTCATACCGTATATATGCATGAATATTTATCTATGTAAATATGTTTGTATGTTGGTATATTGTAACGTTACCTTGAATGTTTAGACAACCCACCTGTCACGTTGTTACAAAAACCGTCGATAGAAAGCGGGTTGAATCGACTTCGTAGTCTAAATTACTGCCTACCTCTGTATGTCAAATTGAATGAAAACAGTCCACTCGTTCGAGGAAGGCCTATGTTCCGCAGTGAATTTTTTCAGGCGGTAATGACGATGATAAGTCATATATGTTATGCTAAATATTGTTAAGAGTATCATAAAAATAGACTATGTGTATTCTTTTTCTATTTTACTTTTTCTTTTACAGGAAACAGCTTGACCAGCTCAGATGTCAATGATGCCAAATCACATGCGCTTCTTTTCAATGAAAAAGCTCATCAAGAAACAGTAAGATGTTTTAAACTTTTAATCACTTATTTCACTAGAAACCAATAATTTTCAAATATATTATTATCATTTATACCTCAAATATTTGCATTATTTGAACGTTTAAAATGGCAATATATTCAAAAATCTCTCTATTATATATTACAAATGCCATAGACACAAAAAATATTTCGAGAATATTGTCTTGCAGACTACTGACATATAAGTAAGACGACCTCCGTGGTCGAGTGGCAAAGACACCGGCTTCCAAGATGGCGCAACCATGATGTTCCGGTTCAAATCCCTGGTAGCCCCTTTTTAAAGTTTTCCCTGATTTGGATGTTTGTGGCATCTTCGTTGTTTCGGATTCCATTATTCGTATTTTTTTTATTAACTTATTTGCTTGCTATATACATATGTATAGCTTTCTTAAGATAAATGAGAAAAATAATATTATGATAGAATCCTCCCGATTAAAGCGCTAAGACGCTTTAGAGGATTATGAAAAATATATTAATTTCTGTAACTTATTAATCTTTTTTAAGCCAAATCGGCTTAAATGAAGTACTAATTTTAATTCACGCGAACTCTTTAAAAATAGCTTGTCTGATAGAATATTTGTTATTCTTTATAGTGGAAAGCTTGTTTAGGAATTGTTATTCATTTTGTGGTTCTTTTACAATGATTACATAAAAATATTAAATCAAAGAAAAACCTCTAAACCATAATTATAGAAATAAAATGTATATTATTTTGTTAATTTCTTTTCAATAGGCCATAGCCATTTTACAGCCAGTAAATTTGTATATTTTGTAGTTTTTTGGTGGGTGATTCGTCTTAAAAAACAACAAAATTTTAATAACTTAATGCATTTGATTATGAAGCTAAGCTGTTATTAACTGATTTAACCGCATTTCAGTACATATATTTTTGTTCTTAATATTTTTCTTTTGTGTTTGAAGTCTGAAATTCTTAAATATTCAAAGGGAAATAAAATAAGTAACGTAGAGTAGATGTATTGCAAAGACGCTTAAGAAAGCAAGCTATAATTACATGGTCTGGATACTACGCAAAAGCGGCCAGCAATAAAATATTTGTGCAAAGAGAGAGTTTTTAAGTTCACGTAACGAAGGGCATGGAGAGAAAATAAAAAACATATCATTTTCTACATGTTCACCTGAAAGTTTTACACCATTCCATTTACTATAATCTTTAAGATTGCTCATTCAAAGATGCATTTAAACCTTAATAAAAAAAGTTCAATATCCATTTAGTTTCTGAAGCAGACTTCTAACGTAATATTCAAAGTGTTTTTATATCAAAGTCTAAGTCTCTATACAGACAACATGATAATTAGTGTGTCGTGCCATCTAGAAAAATGTATCTTAAAGATAAAATAAATACGATCATTGATATTCAAAAGATAAAATAAATACGAACAATTATATGATGTTAGGATTGATATTAGGATATATAAATAGGACACCACCTCATACATTGCTCCCATCCCAAAGAAAGAGTCCAAAGCACTCGTGTTATAGAATCAGAAAAAAATTATGTTATCACAAACACCTTGATCCGAAACTGTGTGGAAAAAGTCCGGGAATTCACCCAGGAGAGTTGGCGACAACATGAAAACTGGTGTGTACACCACTCACCCTCGTGGTGTAAAATTTAAAAAAATGTGAACGTGCCTTCGCTGCGGGTTGTGGGTTCGAATCCCGCTAGAGGCGAAAAAATCGTATGGTGAATGTTTGTCATGGGGTCTATATGTAGATATGAATATTTGTCTTTATGTACTGTACCGTAAGCCTGGACACTAAAAAGGCTCACCACCAAATTAGCTTTGTTGAAAGATGGGTCGAAAAGTTAAACTTATCGTACCTTTGTCTATAACTCATTATAAAATTTAATAATTATTTTTGCAATTATTTATAATTGAATTATTTAAAAAGTAATTCCACACGTCCCTTTGAACATCCCTGGGAAGCTAATTTGCTTCTGCAATACAAATTGAAATAGCATACATAATTGAACAACAATATGAAATTTAACACTATCCTTACAGGAAAGAGGAAAGAGACCCGAGTTCGATCCCCAGGTGGCAGTACCAATGAGTTTTTCAAAAAACTTATGTACGAATTTCATCGTTGGCTTGGACATAAAGGCGGCGACGGGCTCACCACCTGTCACGTTGTCCCGAAAATATCTTCGGTGGAAGGTGGGTCAAAGGGACTTAATTGTCTAGACTTGACCTCTGTCTACTCCTGTATTGGGAATTGCGTGAAGATATTTTTATTTTTATTTTATTTATCTTACAGGAAAATTTAATATGTAATCGGCGATACAAAAATATGAAACTCAATACTCTTAATTTGGTAATATTTTAAGAATGTTTACGCCACGTTATTTTGTTCGTGACTCTAATTTGTATCATTGTGTAGTACTGAATTTTCTATTACTGTCTCGAAAATACAAGTAATAAAATAGGTACCTTGTATCAGGGGTTATTGCCTGCATCAGTCAGGAGACAACGTTGTCTCTCTCTAACCACGTTGGACAAGCGATGTAATATGGTTTATTTTTTATGCACAAAAAGTGGGCTTGACGATCACATCAACCTGTTCGTTTCTAGCAAGAGGAAACAGAACTCAAAAGACATTATAAAATTCAGGATATCCGAGTGATTGGGCGATCGGAGTTCGAAAGATTTGAGTTCAATCCCCCATGAGATTTTGTTTTTCTAAACTTATGTCCGATTTATATCGTACGGCTTGGACATAAAGACGGCGACAGGCATGTTTCGGTGAAAGGTGGGTCGAAAGGGCTGAATTGTCTGCACCTCTGTCGACCCCAGTATTGGAAATAGCGTGAAGATATTTATTACATTTTAATATGAATATTTGTTGGCCTACATTAGTCTTCAGATCTTAATTCACAGTATACATTAAATTATGTTTCGGTACTGATGAGAATTCAATCGATTATCCTGTGTGCAGGACTACTCGACGATAATTTTCCTTGTCATTTATTTCCTTTAAAATTAAAACAATATTCAACTATTATACACAATATATTGAATCGGTGTACACGGAAACCAGTTTCCACCACAAATGCGATCTCTATTTCTAACTTTCGCTTGCGGTTTTGTCTTGTTCGCAATTTAGTACTTAATACAAAATCCTTATATACCGAATGCATTCTGAAACAAACTGTGTATTTCAGTATAAATTACTGGGTGCTTTAGATAAAATCATTTTAAATATTATTCTTTCTTTTTGCTTAAAATATGCCGATTTTCAATTTGTTATTCTCTTTCTGTCTAATGTGCCATCAATTTGTTTAAATGTTTTGTTTTTTTTTTTTATAATTTAGTAAATGCGACCCTCAACCTCAACGACATAAAATTGCTTATTAAACTTTTGTGCTAATCTATACACATACTTAATATTAATTATTTTTTTAAGGTACTGCAACAACAATGTCCTGTGTTGAAAGAAAGCGTGGCTGACATCGATACTGTTTCTATTTACCCGTCATTCGATTTTCAGGTAAGTTTATACGTTATAAATATACACAAAAAAACGTATGAAGTCTTAAATATAATTATATTCGCATTACACTGTACTGAATCTGAAAATTATCTACTTCCTCAAGAAACATTGAATTATAAACTAGTTAGACTCTTTACTCAGATTTTCTACCAACTATTACGTTTTTCCTTTTTTCTGTAGTTAACTCTATTCGTTATCTATTGTATGTTTCGGCATTGATTGTAAGTTACAACTATGTTGTGAAGGTAATCGGCATTTATATATGTATTTTTGTATATACATTTTATTTAACTGATAATGGTTGACGTGTTTTAATAATGCAATATCTATTTCATAATTGGATCTTATAAACTAAAATCTATCGCAGATATTTTCAGGTCAAAAATAGCTTATATTTTAATAGTTACGAACACTGGTTCTCTAACACTGGTTGACTCAATAAAGCCGTGTCTATATATGTGCATGTACCGAAAGTTAGGAACTAGGTGAGTGAAGACGGAAAAAATTAGTTCACTGTGATGGTTGGACGATTTGAAGGTTTCGTATAGCAAATCTTAATTACCAATAACTAGTTTACAGGTAAGCAATATAAATAAAATTCAACGCAGCAGCAAGAGTTTTTGCTGCTGGATGAATAGACCTTTTTTGTGACACGAATGGAGAATGGAGGTGGAAAAAGGGAAAGCAGTCCCCTCTTTCCACCCTAACTCCATTCTTAAACTTCTAAGATAAAATCTCTTCAGGTGTTCTAACTTTACATTATCGATGGTAATCGCTGTAGAATTTTCGGAAATAGTTACAATACACATCACGAATTCGAGTACAATCAATGTAGTAACCTTGTGTAGCTGTTAAGCATTATCTTAGGCATATTATTTAGTTTTTGTTGAAGTGAAACTTCTTTAGAATCATTGTGATATGAAACCGGATGCAACGGAAAAAGCGACAGGTAAGAGACACAAATATAAAAATGTGTTCGATGACGCAGTAAAAGAATGAGACAGAAATATACATACTATTTTATAAATAAACTTTGTAATTATTCTACTCTTGTTATAATTTAAGTTAAATTAAGTTTAAATTATATGTATTCATCTCATTCTTTTGTTGATTTACTGAAGTTTCACTTCTATCACGTGTGAATCGCACACATCAATTTTTATTAAAATTTTTCCCCTAACTATAACAAGTTTGTAATGCTGTCAAGATTCGCAGTGTTCATATTGTTTATTTTATCATATCACTATTGTGTTGTAAAAATAAGAAAGTGACATTGGCTGGACAACAGTGTGCATAGAATCTGGTACGAAATTTCTTAGGTACTGTTGTCTTCAGCCTCTTGCTATTCTATTTGTACGGTTAGGCCTTCTTTAAAATATAGACAAAATTTATGAAAAATTCTTTACGGTTTCTTTAGGTTGAGTGATTCTACTTCCTTCATGTTTCGGCGGCAGATTATCACTCGGTTACCTCGATTCATTTACGTGCTATTTAAAACGCTATACGATACTATATAGTTTTTGTTATTGATTCGGCAAAACTAACTAAATGGACAACACGATCCCGTCGAAATAATGGCTGCTTCTGACATGTTACCGGGAATGTAAAATAATTCGACAATCATGTTAAACCTTTTCATAAATTTAAACTGACGTTTTCATTAAAAAAAAAACTTTACACTCTGTTAGTCCCTATTTTTGTAATAAATTGACAAGCTTTTATAAAGCACTTTAACACTTTATCCCATGACAACGTTCGAGTGACATTTGCGTTAACTTTTCAATAATTTCATAATAGAAAATTTTATTTATACCAAGCGGAAAACTAAAACTTTAACTAAATTGAACAGTGCACTCTGAATTTGGGTACTTTATTAATTTGCATATATACATACAGAAACCACAATAGCCAGTTTGTGTACTGTCAATCACCGGTCTGTTAGGCATACCATTCTAGACAATTCGCCTTTTTTATATAGAAAAGGGAGGCAAACGAGCAAGTGGCACACATTACCATCAGTAATTGATTACCGCCGCCCATGAACATCTGAAATACCGGAAGAATAGCAGATGCGTTGCCGGCCTTTGAGAAAGATATAGGCTCTTTTCTTGAAGGTTCCTAAATCCGGTCCGGTCCGGACCGATACGGTCCGGAAAAACCGCTGACGGTAGCACATTCCATAAAGTGCATGTGAGTGGCAGAAAATTCCGCGAAAAACGCACTGTGGTGAAATGCCAAGCATCAAGGTGGTGTTGATGAAATTTTTTACTATGCCGTAAGGTACGATGGTGAAATTCAGCGGTTGGGATTAATCCTAACAATTCCTCGGAGTACCCACTCCCCGTAGTACATCTTGTAGAAAATGCAAAGAGATGCAACATCTCTTCGCAAAGCCAGGGGATCTAGCCGATCGGATAGAGTATGGTCGTCGACGATTCGAGCCGCTCTTCGTTGGATACGGTCAAAAGGAAGGAGCTGAGAATGGAGTGCCCCCGCCCAGAGATGACAACAGTACTCCCTGTGTGGCCGAACCTGCGCCTTATAAAGTTGCAAGCAGTGGGCCGGCATGAAGTACTGTCGCGCTCTACAGAGCTCGCCAAGCTTTTTAGAACGAAACTGAACGTTGCTCGATATGTCGACGCCAAGGATTCTAATGCTGCCTGAGGCAAATAGGGGAGTGCTCTCAAAACGAGGTGATACGACGAAGGGTTTCTTTTTAGCGGTAAACGCGGAATCTTGTGTCTTTTTTTGGGTTGAACTGAACTAAATTTAGTCGGCCCCAGTCCGAGATTTTATCTAACAAAATCTCGACTTCATACACAATTTTTCTCCGGTAATCGTCGACGTGTTCCCGAGAAATATTGGCACGGACGGTACATAAGGCATCACCAGTGCTGTCATCTGCATAGCAATGAATGTTACTAATTTCTAACAAATCATTGATATGCAGAAGAAACAGGGTTGGCGATAGCACACAGCCTTGTGGGACACCGGCGTTCACAGACTTGGAGTCCGAGCATGCACCGTCAACTACGACCTTGATGCTTCGGTCTGTGAGAAAATTTGTGAACCAATTACAAAATTTCTCGGTAAGCCCATATGACGGAAGCTTCGAGAGAAGCGCTTTGTTCCACACCCGATCAAAGGCTTTCGCTATGTCCAAACTAACTCCCAGGGCCTCACCTTTGCTCTCTACTTCCTCTGCCCATCGATAAGTGAGGTACACAAGAAGTTCACCAGCCGAGCGACCCCCGCGGGAAGCCGTACTGACAGACTCTGATCAACTGGTGCTCCTCTAAGTACCTCAAGAGCTGACAGTTTATAATGGACTAAAAAGTGAAGTTATTTTGGAGAACAAGGAAGTGATAGTACGTGGTGTGATAGGAAGTGAAGTACCTGGTTCTGAGCGGTCGCCTTTCTTAGGGATCGGGTGCACCAAAGCTGTCTTCTATGTCATCGGGATGACGCCTTCAGAGTAGGAGTACCGAAAAAGACGCGTTAATACCGGTGCCTACTCTGGAGCACACATCCTCAGCACAAGACACTAGAAGATCGGCTTTCTCTTTTGAGTCATGGGCCAGCGAGTTGTCCTCCCTGTATCCCAGAGATGGTAGTGATGGCTGACTAAAATTCCCTTGGAAAGCCTTGGCGAGGGACTAGAACGCTCGAGTTCCCGAAGGAAGACGAACTAGTTTCTCGCCAATTCTGCCAATGTGCTCGGACTTTGCCGCAGTAATTACTCTTTTGAAGAACCTGGCGGAGGAGTTTTGCTCCTTCTTAAAACTCTAATTTTTTAATCCCGAGACGCCGATGCTTTAACCCAGACCCGGTAGCACTGCTGCTTTTGCGAGATGCCATTTTGCAGGTGGCCACCAAACCAAGGCGATTTGATCTACCAGGCGATGGGCACCACAGAAGAAGGAACGAAGAGTTCCATTCGGAATTTGCAACGGCGTCGCAACTATCTAGCGAGAAGCAAACCTGCCCCCATGGGTAGGATGCAAAGAAAGACCGCATCCCTTCCCAATCCGCCGACCTGTAGTGCCACACACGGCGGTGGTCTGCGTATCGCGACCGCAATGAGCACATGATGGACACTTTACTCCGAATCAGGCAGTGGTCCAATGGAACCCAAAGGGGCATCAACGGAGACCACATAGCCGTCCGGGTGAGAAGTCAGCAGAAGATCCAGCAGGGAAGGTGTATGATCCTCCACATCCGGAACTCGCGTTGGCGAATTAACCAGTTGTGTCCGATCGTCGTGGTGGGCGTTGAAGTCGCCGAGTACCACGATCTCTGCGGATGGGATCTGCTGTAGCACGGAATCTGCAGCCATTTGGATGTGGTCGATGAGTCGGTCAGTTTCGGTATTACCGCTGTGGAACCTATAGAGGTACCCATAGACGCCAGGGTGGTCGTCGCTGTCTATGCGTAACCAAAGGGTGGACAGGTCCCTACCTTCAAGGTTGCCGAGGCGTTGAGAACATATATCCTCGCTAATGTACACACAAACTCCGGCCTGAGGCACAAAAGAATGTTCCAGCTTGTACCCCGGGTAGGAAAGATAAGAGGTATCCGCCGGAGAGGATATCTACATCTCGGTAAGAAAGAGCAAGGTCGGCTTTGCCGTCTCCAGATGGTAGTGGATCAAGATTAGAGTGGTGTCCCCTGTTATTGCAGAAATCCACGGCAATCGTGGTAAGGGGTGCCGAAGGTTTTTTGCTTCGTTTGCCTCGAACAGTATGGGAACTTTGCCCCCCCAGACTACGAGGAGCAGCCTGAGCATACACACTCGGGCAGCGATTGGTTGCCCGAGCGCGGGTGCCCAGGGAGATTCTCCAGCACCGGTGGCGCTGGTAGATTTTTGGGGCACCCTGGGGTAGATTTTTTTTTATTAAAAATGTATGAAAATCTGTGTAGTAATATATTAAAAAAAATCAATATAGGAATATTTTTTCAATCTCTTGTCGCTATATAGACATGGCATTTCATCTCCTGACATTTATACCATTTATCTCATGAGAAGTATGTTCCAAGTTGGTCGGACAGACGTCGTTTAATACATATTACTTTATTTTTAATTTATATTCATGTTTAATATAAATCAATATGCATCGAGGACCAATTAAGTTTCTAAAAATAGAAAATAACTAATAGGGTCGAAAAAGAGGCTACAAAAATATATAATGTAATATTAAGCTCTAATTGCTGTTAAAAATGTGTCGCAAAGAACCTTTTCATCTCACTGCCAGAGGTATTAAATAGGTTAATACCGTGCTGTTTAGCCATTGTGTTGAAACGTCTCCTTTTTTGTAATTTGTATAATATGTCTAAAATGGAGATATTGCGATAAGTGTCCGTTAACGTCATATGAGTTATTTTGAACCTAATACGTTCATGTGTATTAGAACATTAATAATATTTATGAAAGAGAAAAGTGCATGTTAATCTGCATATTAAATCTAAGTAGATCAACGTTAAAGTTTTATAGAACGTTAAATTTATATCTTCACGCCATTCTAGACAATTAAGTCCTTTCAACCCAACTTTCACCGAAGATATCTTTTTGAGACAGCGTGACGGGTCACGCTGGGACAGCGCCACATATCATGTTATTATAAATAGACTTCACTGAAAAATAAGTAAATAGAATGCCATTATTTAGACCTCTGCCTAGAATGGAAAACTGGGTGAAGATAAAAAAGCAATAATAATAGCATAACCAAGTATAACCATCATATTATGCATTTAAATTTATTTTATGATGTATATTTGGTCTGTTGGTGGACAAAAAAGAGTTTCTTATCTTTATACATAAACTCCCCGTTATGTTTTATCTGGAAACAAGAATAAATAATTCAAAATTATTAGTATTTCCTTTTCTATTTTACAGCCAAGCTGGCTCCGTACAAAGGAGTTTTGGGATAGATCCTTCGAGGATCGCTACGAGAAGATGCGCAACGATAGTCGTCGACCTACTTTAAAGGTAATAAATAAAATACTTTAAATATTTTCCTAAAATCACATAGTATTCAGATTTTAAGTTTTAATGTTATATTATATCTGCTAATATTATTATAGATAACATGGATGCGAGTCACGAATGTTAATATATTTTTGAACTGATTCGATATGCAGTTAAAATGATGTGCCTGTGGATAACACGACGTAGATATTGTCGATGCCACTCAGGTAGCGAGTACCCAGTGTAGACAGAACAATGTGTAGATTTTTAGATTCAATTTGCAATTTTGGATATTACATAATATCTCATGCGTTCACTTAATATTTATGTTGATTCAAGTTTTGTTATGTAGTTTTTGTACACTGACGAAATGATAAAGGATATAATTTGAGCAAAATCAGATTATATGGTAAATAGTTTCTGTGCAGACCAATATTTTTTTATTAGATATTGCACCAATTTTTATCTTCAATATCTGTAAAGAAAATTTACCGCTGAAAGTAATAAATATGGTATCTTCATCGCGATCTTACTTAAAGATAAAGTACCTGGGGATTACGTTTCGCTCGACTACTTTCAAGCTTTGGGAATAATAGCTTCAAAAATGGGAAAGGTTGATAACAGTAATGGTGTCATCTATTGGTAACTTATAATTTTAAGATAAATATAGATACGTATATATCTTAAAATGTGTATTTTTTAAACTAAAAACCGTATTCTTTTGTTTATGAAATACGTAGATACATTGAAATATTGAAGGTAGATCGATTACAAATATTGTTTTTGTACTAATTTCGGTACTGTACATTTATTTTTTTATTAAGAAATTTCTTAGGCAACTTAGTTAAAAATTAGAAGTAGACATTTGTTGCATCACTTGCACGTTTCGATCTTTTCATTTAGTTTAAGAAGATATACATAATTGCAGGTGATCGTAGTTCCCCATTCGCACAACGATCCCGGTTGGTTGAAAACTTTTGAGCAATACTTCGAATGGAAAACGAAGAACATCATAAATAATATGGTGCAAAAACTGAATCAGCACCCTAACATGACGTTCATTTGGACTGAGATATCATTCCTTAACGCGTGGTGGGAGACTTCACATCCGGTTAAACAGAAGGTAAAATGTTAAATCAGAATATATTTATTTATAAATACATAAGTACCAAGCCTAATACGCGATTAATATTGTACTATTCCAAACCTTAGTAATTTGTAAGAATAATTTTACAGGCTCTGAAAAAATTGATAAAGGAAGGACGACTCGAGATCACAACTGGCGGATGGGTTATGCCTGATGAAGCCTGCACTCACATTTATGCGCTGATTGATCAGTTTATTGAAGGTAATTAACTCTCACCAACACAATTCACTATGTATATAAAAGACAAATTCAATTTACTAGAATCTATACCAGAAATTAGTTATAATTATTTAGTGACTGAAGCATATACTCAATTTGCATCTCAGGTGACGTTTAACTTTACAGTTTGCGGACGTAAAGTTTATTTGAATATAATTATCGAACTCATCTAAGTTTGTCGTAGACTATTACAAGTTGACGAGTTCTATAGCCTATCTGTATTTGAAAAGTTTTGATGGTACACTTAGAATTTACAAATTTTAAAGTTTCTTCAATATTTTGCCTTCATGATGAACCAGTTTAAATATTAAACACTCAAGTTTTATGCCATAAATAAAATCTTTGTTATACAAATGTGATATTTCATTTATAGGTCATCACTGGGTTAAAACGAATCTCGGGATTTCACCCAAAATTGGCTGGTCAATAGATCCTTTCGGACATGGGCCTACGGTACCTTATTTGCTTGACAAGAGCGGCCTCGAGGGTACAATCATCCAACGAATTCACTACGCGTGGAAGCAGTGGCTTGCTGAGCGACAGATTGAGGAGTTCTATTGGGTGCCCGGCTGGGCAACCAAAAAGCCGTCATTGATAGTGCACAACCAACCTTTCGACATATATTCTATCAAAAGCACATGCGGCCCACATCCATCCATATGCCTAAGCTACGATTTTAGGAAAATCCCCGGCGAGTATTCGGAATATACAGCGAAGCACGAGGAAATAACTGATCAAAATCTTCACAGCAAATCGAAAACTTTGATAGAAGAGTATGAACGCATCGGTTCCTTGACTCCCCACAACGTAGTACTCGTGCCCCTCGGAGATGACTTTAGATACGAATATGACGTGGAATTCGATGCCCAGTATATCAATTACATGAAAATGTTCAAATACATTAATAGCCATAAGGAACTGTTCAATGCTGAAGTTCAATTCGGAACCCCACTCGACTATTTCAACTTGATGAAGGAACGAAATAAGGGTATACCCACACTGAAGGGTGACTTCTTTGTTTATTCGGACATATTCAGCGAAGGTAAACCCGCGTATTGGTCAGGATATTACACAACTAGGCCTTACCTCAAGATTCTCGCTCGCCAATTCGAACATCAATTAAGGACTTCGGAAATAATTTTCACCCTCGTTTCCAACTATATAAAGCAGTCCAACAATCATAGGCTCGAAGCTTCGGAAAAAAGATTGGAAAAGTATTACGAACAGTTAATCAATGCCAGGAGAAACTTGGGACTATTCCAGCACCATGATGCCATTACAGGAACCTCTAAGGCTAACGTTATGTACGACTACGGCACTAAACTCTTTACTAGTTTGTATCACTGCATACGTTTGCAGGAGTCGGCGCTCACCACGATAATGCTGCCAGATGAGCACTTGCATTCGCAGAGTATTTTGCAAAGCGAGGTGGAATGGGAAACGTATGGGGTACCAGTGAAAAAACTTCAAGTTTCTTTGATCGATAGGAAAAAAGTTGTACTGTTCAATCCTTTGGCAGAGCAGAGAACCGAAGTCATCACCATACGTTCGAATACGACTAACTTACGCATTTTCGATAGCAGGACGAGGGAATACGTGCAATATCAAATAGCACCTAACATTGACATCCAGGACGATGGGAAACGCGTGGTCAGCAGCACTAATTTCGACGTGTTGTTCGTAGCCACCCTGCCGGCTCTGAGCTCCGTTACGTACAAACTAGTGGAACACAGGAACGCGTCACATCACTGCGTTGTGTTCTGCAATAATTGCAACAACAACCAAAATGCAGAAAAGCCGCAGAATTTTGTGACAAAGAAAATGATGCCCGGTGATATACAACTAGAGAATTCCGTTTTGAAATTGTTGATAAACAGAAACACCGGATTCTTGAAGCAAGTTTACAGAAAAGATATAAGAAGGAGAAGCGTTGTGGAAATTCAATTCGGAGCTTATCAAAGTGCGCAAAGGCACTCGGGCGCCTACCTTTTTATGCCGGATTACGACGCTCCCGAAAAAAATGTACTGAATTCCTACTCCAACTGGAACAGTCTTCAAGATGACAATATAATAATTGTATCGGGACCGGTATCAACCGAAATCACGACCCTTTACATGCCCTTTTTAGAACACACGATTAGGATATATAATGTCGATAATCCAGCGCTTCTGCATGGTATACTAGTTGAGAACATAGTTGATTTTGAGAACCCCCCAAAGAACAGAGAGACTGAGCTATTCATGCGAATACAAACCAACATTCAGAATGGCGAACCGCCTGAGTTTTATACGGATCAGAACGGTTTTCAATATCAGAAGAGAGTTAAAATTGATAAACTAGGTATTGAAGCTAACTATTATCCCATTACAACTATGGCTTGGATTCAAGACGAAGATACGCGATTGACTTTAATAACAAACCACGCGCAAGGGGCGGCGGCATTCGAACCCGGTCGTCTTGAAGTGATGCTCGATCGACGAACCCTTTATGACGACTTTCGCGGTATTGGCGAAGGCGTTGTCGATAATAAACCGACAATTTTCCAGAACTGGCTTCTTCTAGAGTCAACTAGTAATGATAGGTCAAAAAGAGAGACCAGTGAAGTGTTCCGAAATGCGAACGAAAGACATTTCAGACCCGATGAGAAAACCACGGATTATCAGCTACCGTCTCAAACAGCCGAATATCTGAGCCGAACACTTAACTATCCAGTGAATATTTATTTGCTGGACACGAGTGAGGTGGGCGACATACAGATAAAGAATTATCAGACGTTCGTTCAAAACTTCCCGCCTGGTATTCATTTGGTGACGCTACGTACCATAACTGATGACATTCTGGAACAATTCCCGAGTTCATCGTGCTACATGGTACTGCAAAGACCGGCCCACAGCTGCTCAGTTGGATCACAGGCTCAAAGATCGACCTCGTTTACAGCTAAAACTAAATTCAACGGACTCAGGATCAATAATCTAACTTCGGTCAGTTTAACTGGGCTCAAAACATACAAGCCCCTATCGGGATTAGAAGACATCAAATTAGACCCCGTAGAAGTGAAAACATACAAGGTCAAATTTTGAAGACTGGCTTAAGATTTAGGCTATATCCATTAGTAAATTAAAAACTCTCACTGGTTGAATGGCAAGTATTTAATAGGCATTACTTGATGCAATATACTTCGACATATCTCTTAAATTCGTCGCTGGATGGGAGATATAAATATTTATATTAGTGTCCGTGTGTATTTTTAATTTGAATATACACACACATATTATGTTAAACCAATTTTCACGTGTACGCAATTTAATTGAATATAGATAAGTATAATTTTAACTTTATTAGTTTGTTAAGGATCCTAATACATGACAAGAAATCCGTGCAAAACCTAGCGACTCTAAATAAATCTACCTCAGGACCAAATGAAATACCTTCCTGAATCGATATGATTCTGTAAGTTTATCTATATGTTAAGAAGACAAATGTTTATTTCTAAATAAAACACCATTCCGTTGTACTACTAGTCTCTAAAAGCGTATCATCTACTATAAAGCAATAGTATCGGAAGTTAATTATATCGCCAAACGTTGTACATATCTCGCTATCTCTTGGAAAACTCCTAAACTGAAATCCTATATTTAACTTTGCTTTATAAGTAATTTTTAATATTATTAAGTACATATTTTAATAAGATTTTGCAAATTAAGAAAACGCATTGCCACTTGATAACTATTTTATTTTGCTTCAGATCTCTTTTGTTACAGAAGCCTATGTTACGTATTAAAATCTATTTTCAATCCTGCTGTGATACATTATGTGACATAAATTTGAAAATATTATTAGTATTTACGATATATAGCTTGTTTTGTTTGTTCCTCGTAGCAGTTTATAAATAGAACCCACTAGTCTGTAGTTGATATATTAAGAGGTGTATCGACCTTACATATATTGTAATTATTCATTCAAAAATCCTTTAAAAAAGTAATTTTTTAAACTTAATCCACGCAATTGTATCTTTTCAACCAAATTCATCTAGGAAACATACAGTATTAAAAAAACTCTTGCGTGATATGTATCCAAAGATTAGTTCAGATTCAAGTAAGATATTTTTATTACTCAAATATTTTCGATAATTTTTGGAAGTATACGGTAACTGTGATCGCCTTTAAATATAATCGCGTCACTGCAGGAACCCTTTGCGTCTTAGACACAAAGTCTTACACAAATTAACTAGTGGGTGAAGTTTATAAACATTAGTTCCATCCACATTGCTCAGAACTAATGCAGGCTAACGGGGCACATAAGGTTTATTATTTATTTAAATGAATATACAAATTTACTACATAATTTTAATCACATATATTTAAAATTATTAAAAAAACAATATATTGTACAACACAATGAAGTAAGTCAATATTTTAACTGTAATTTTATTTAATATAAGTAATTATTGTTTTTCTTTTACTTGGTGATGCTTGGTTGTGTTTTATCATTTTGTTGATTTTAATTTATACAAACATATTTATATACATTTTAAGTTGGGCGGAATATATTTGAAGCCACCGCAGCCTGTGACTTTTAATTGCTTGCCTCTTCTAGAACACCAATTGATATTTTAAAATTAACATAAAATCACAACCTTAAATTGTCTTTCAGCGTGGCACTAAATTATTGCTATTATAATTTAATTAGACCAATTGTTATTATAATTAGAATTTCAAAGAAATTGAAAAAAAAATCATCTGTAAGTTTACCGATGATTTTTTAATTAGTTAATCCTCATCACTGTAATAGATTTCTAAAAATATTAAATAAATGATGTTAACTGGACTAAATCACATAAATTCTAGTTAGAAACATAATCGTTCACGCCCATTTTGTTAACTTCTACTTGAATCTTATATAATTAGTAATACTTAATTAAAAATATTTTTATAAAATATTTTATAATTATTTCGAAATTGTTCTAATTGAAATTAACAAAGCTATTTTCAATGCCTGTAATGGGCAGTAATATAATGACCGAGTATGCTATTTCTAAGGCATATTCACCACTTTCACATTTTAGTCAAATGCACCAATTGATAAAATTAAAAATCATGCAGTATCGTGAAATATACGCGGTCATGGGAAATGTAGTGAAAAAGGGCATAGATTTAATAATGGAGTCATTATTTACAAAGGTAATTTTACTATTTTAACAGCATATCTAATTCATATTTTCTAAATAAATTATTGTCTTCATTTAGACAAAATTCAATTAAATTACTTAAATTTTACTTTTTGTCACTAAATATCCATGACATAATATACTTTTTTTTACAAAAGTGAAATATAAAGTTGTAAATATATTTAAATAGGACATTTAATCTCATTTAGATTAAGATTTCTTATTCTTAACATGTGTGTTTTAGTCCAATATAATGTAAGTAGGTATGCAATAGGCTTTGCTTTTGTAGTATTTGTATTTATTGCATGTTAAAAACATTATTACTTCAATACATCACAATACCTACATTACATAAATATAGAAATACATTAGGCTAAATTGTGTCTAACTACTGATTAATTGATGAAAATGTACAAGTGATTATTATGTGAAACATTTTGAAAATATAATTGAACTTTTATTGCGGCAACGTGTCGTGTATATTATTTTACACACACACATATATATTATACATACCAACTAAGTTATGTTGTATTTTATGGTTGTACTATGACATAATTAAAAGATGTACAATTTTTGTTTATGATGGTGTAGTTGAATGAAATAAAATAATAATATACAAATGAATGATGAATGTTTTATTTTATGACAAAGTACTTGTTAAGGAGAATAAAGTTCTTTAAATCAATTTTATGACAAGTGCCATCTTTTCTAAATTAACGATTCCAGTGTTATTTTTCTCTATTACCTTAAATACAGATTAGCTATTATTTACTAATATTTATTAGTAAGTCAAAATTAATCAAGAATATCAGATTACAAGTAATGTTCTAACAAATGGTCATCAGTAGTAAATAATATGTCATTTTTTCTTTATTCTACTAGCAATCCACTCTAAGCCCAGATGCAACCTGAAAACAAGTAAAAAATGCAATGAAACCGAAATGGTATATAATTTAGAATAACAGATATAAAAAATAGTAAAAATACGTCGAAGTCAACAAATTTGAAATCAAAACTTATATTCAATTTAGATTTCGCTTAAAACTATTATGAACGTTAAAAACAACACGGTTTCGCAAGAACAAGGCATTTTTTTAGCAAGAGCAGGAGCTCTTGCTAAAAAAAGGGTCTATTCTTTTTTATATCTCTTTTGCATAGATATCCACATTTTATAACACTCAAAAAAATTAATATCTTTTACAAGTCTAAAAAAGTCATAAAATAGTTTTTTTTTTTATAGAAAAGGGAGGCAAACGATCAGTTGGCACACGTGATGGTAAGTGATTACCGCCGCCCGTGAACATCTGCAATACCGGAGGAATAGCAGATGCGTTGCCGGCCTTTGAGAAAGGTATATGCTCTTTTCTTGAAGATCCCTAAGTCGTATCGATCCGGAAAAACCGCTGACGGCAGCTCATTCCACAAAGTGCAAGTGCGTGGCAGAAAATTCCGCCAAAAACGCACTGTGGTGGAATGCCAAGCATCAAGGTGGTGTTGATGAAATTTTTGATTATGCCGTAAGGTGCGATGGTGAAATTCAGCTGCTGGAATTAATCCGAACAATTCTTCGGAGCACTCCCCGTAGTAGATCTTGTAGAAAATGCAAAGAGGTGCAACATCTCTTCGCAAAGTCAGGGGATCTATCCGATTGGATAGAGTATGGTCGACGACAATTCGAGCCGCTCTTCTTTGGATTCGGTCAAATGAAAGGAGCTAACACTGGGGTGCTCCCGCCCAGAGATAACAACAGTACTCCATGTGCGGCCGAACCTGCGCCTTGTAAAGGTGCATGCGGTGGGCCGGCATGAAGTACTGTCGCACTCTACTGAGCACGCCAAGCATTTTAGAGGCCAATTTGGCCTTCCCTTCCATATGATCGCGAAACTGAACGTTGCTCGATATGTCGACGCCAAGGATTCCGATGCTGGCTGAGGCAACTAGGGGAGTGCTCTCAAAACGAGGTGATACGACGAAGGGTTTCTTTTTTAGCGGTAAACGCGCAAACTTGTGTCTTTTTAGGGTTGAACTGGACTAAATTTAGTCGGCCCCCGTTCGAGACTTTGTTTAACAAAATCTTGACTTCAGACACAAGTTTGTTCCGGTACTCGTCGACGTGTTCCCGAGAAATAGTGGCACGGCCGGTATATAGGGCATCACCAGAGCTGTCATCTGCATAGCAATGGATGTTACTAATTTGTAACAAATCATTGATATGCAGAAGAAACAGGGTTGGCGATAGCACACAGCCTTGTGGGACACCAGCGTTCACAGACTTAGAGTCCGAGCATGCACCGTCAACTACGACCTTGATGCTCCGGTCTGTGAGAAAACTAGTGACCTAATTGCAAAATTTCTCGGGAAGCCCATATGACGGAAGCTTTGAGAGAAGCGCTTTGTGCCCTACCCGGTCAAAGGCTTTTGCTACGTCCAAACTAACTGCCAGGGCTTCACCCTTGCTCTCTACTGCCTCCGCCCATCGATGAGTGAGGTACACAAGAAGATCACCAGCCGAGCGACCCCGACGGAAGCCGTACTGGAGGCCACAGATCAACTGGTGCTCCTCTAAGCACCTCAAGACCTGGTAGTTTATGATGGACTCCATTATTTTGGAGAACAAGCAAGTGATGGCGATCGGTCTGTAGTTGCCCGGATCTGAGCGGTCGCCTTTCTTAGGGATCGGGTGCACCAAAGCTGTCTTCCATGTCATCGGCACGACGCCTTCAGAGTAAGAGTACCGAAAAAGACGCGTTAGAACCGGTATGTAAGGATCGTAACACTTGGCGACCCACCTTCCAACGAAGATATTTTCGGGAGAACGTGACAGGTGGTGAGCCCGTCGCCGTCTTTATGTCCAAGCCAACGATATAATTTTTTTTTAGAAACACCCATTGGTACGGCCACTTGAGGAACGAACTCGGGTCTCTTGACTCGAAATTCCGACCACCCAACCACTCGGCTATCGTGACTTATAAATAATATACGTGAAGACGTGAAGATAAATAAAAAAAAAACGTCTGTATCCCAGGAGTTGCATTTTCTCGCATATATTGATATATTTTATCGTACGCCAGTTTTAATAGCGAGTTGTTGAAAAAATATTGTTCTGTTTACTGCATTATATTATATGCATTGTTATTATAAAAAATGTATACATTTCCAAAAAAAAAAATGCATGTTTTAAGACAGTCAAAATGTATGAACATCCAGTTGAAATATACAAAGGAGTGGTGAAATATACCAGAATTGGTGGGAATATTTTTTTTTAATATGAACACTGCACAGCTCTGGTATCTGCATGAGTTTGTGATGCTACTTGACGGTTTATTTATTTTAAAAACCCTTTATTCATATTTTGCAGCGCAGTATTTGCTGTGTTCTCCATATGATGAAGCAGAGTAAGAATATACTTCCTTCGTTTTCGTTGGTCTCGAAAGAAGCGAATAACGAAAAGCCTTGAATATAATTATTGCGTACCAACTGATGACCATCTTAAAGAATACTAAAAAAATTTGTAACGTCACTGGCATCGAAATTTCGTTTGACAGGGCTGGCTATTATAGAATACAAGGGGTATTATCCAAAGGGGGATGTCAAGATCCGCAGTTGACTTCTACAGGCCATTGTTATCATGATTTGCAGTAACTATCTTTCTTCACCTTAAACATAAAGGAGATGTGTTCACATGAAAGACGATATGAGACCTCCGTGAACGAGTGGCATACACGGTTTTCATGGTGTCACCAGCTCTGAGTTCCCGGCTTCCATTCCTGATCGTGTCAATGCAGAATACAATTTTTCTGCACATTTTTTTCTCGGGTCTGAGTGATGGTGTTACTTTCGTCAAGTTAAGCAACTGCTTACTTTGGGATCAGAGCATTGTATGTGATGTTGTCCCTATCTATGTATGTATATAAAGAGCAGATGCAAAATGCTTAAATTATTTTTGTAAAGCCTACCCTTCCCCAGTTAGTGCGCAGCAAGCTTGTATGTGCCATGGATGATGTTTGATCGACGTCAAGTCGAGTTGTTCCGAAATCTCAGCTGCTGTCATTGACCCTTTTACATCCTGAAACAAACAAACAGTGATACACACACTTCATATACAACACTCGCGATAACTGCTTAGTGGACTAATAAATATTCCAAGTTTTTATAACTATGTCACGATAGCCGAGTGGTTGGGTGGTCGGAATTTCGAGTCAAGAGGACCCGAGTTCGATCACCACGTGGCAGGCTCGTACTAAAAGTGTTTTTTTTTTTCAAAAAACTTAAGTAAGAATTAAATCGTTGGCTTGGACATAAAAACGGCGGCGGGTTCACCACCTGTCACGTTGTCCCGAAAATATCTTAGGTGGAAAGTGGGTCAAAGGGACTTAATTGTCTAGACTAGTCCTCTGTCTACCCCTGTATTGGGAATTGCGTAAAGATATAGATTTATTTATTTACTTTATAAGTAACATTTGAAAAAAAAATGCGGTATCATACTAAAATATTTTTATACTTACAGTGATGTTACAAAGATCGTCTCTTTTTTGGGAAATACGTAAAGCCAATATGAAAAGTCTCGAAGGAAAGATAGTTTAAAATATTTGTTAGACAATAAAATAAAAAGAATCCTAGCTAAGTCGACTACTCCAAACTAACTCAAACTACGCTGCAATGTTTGTACTTTGAGTGGTTTACGATAATAGTCGAATAGCGACCCCGAACCTGCAACGTTCTTTCGCAGTCCGCAACCTAAACCACTTGGCTACTGACGCTTCAATTATAAAATTTATTCAAAAAGACATGTCAAAAGACAAAAAATATGACAATAACATACGTTTTTGTAGAATCAGACAAATGCTACACTTTCATCACCCATCAAGTATTCAATAGTATTATTAATTAAAACTTACATGTCATCCAACCACGGCTATCGTGTCATTACATGTCACGATAGCCGTGGTTGGATGATCGGAATTCGAGTCGAGGTACGATTTACATCGTGGGCTTGGACACAAAAAGGGCGACGGGCTCGCCACCAGTCACGTTGTCCCAAAAATATCTTCAATAGAAGATGGGAATTGCGTGAAGATATTTATTTATTTATTATTTAAGAGTAAATAAACGGACTTGTGCATGCTCTCAATTCATCTCAATTAAAACATCTCGTCTTTAATGTGTTTAAGATCTTCAAAGCAACATGTAAAAAAATCTGAAACACAACTGAGCAAATAATGTTTCATTGTTATTAAAATAACACATGGCTTCGCAATTATACATGAAAATTTAAAAAGAAAAATATAACTGATAAAAATACAACTGCAATCAGAATTCTTGATTTTATTTTTATTTATTTATTCATTTATTCGATGAAAAAAGGTTGAAACATTATTTTTCCAAAGTTTTGGGCAGGATAAATGTTAAATAAGCAAAGCAACTTTAGCATTTATATAACTGATATATTTCTATAATTTGCACATGTACCTCGAGGTACGCGTCTGTAGAAAGTTTAAATTGCCAGTTAGAAAAATTATGTCATTATTTCAAAAGCGCGTGTGTTACGATTTGAAATACATTACGCACTAAAAAAAAATAAAAGAATTGAAATTATTGTACATTATCATACTTGTCGACATTGACTCAATAACCCGAATTCAACAATAAACTTTTGCTTTGTAATTACGACATAATTGATTCATGTTTAAAGAGCTGTATTAATTAAATTTTGTAACTACTACAATGTTTCGTCATCCGGGTCGAAACAATAGTATGAAATATTTAATATGGTTATGGTTTATTTATATTATTTTTTTCTAAATTTATATACACATTAACATATACTAAAATCGATCACATATATATTTTTAGTATTTATATATTTTTAGTATGTAGTATGGTCAAGTATGGTGGGCCTCGCGTCTGGGACAGCTTTCATCTGCAGTGCAATTTTTGCTAGCGGACGGGGGATGTCGTGGATGATTGGCGATCCGCAGTCATAGTGCCTTAATATAAATGAAATGAAATATCTTCACGCAATTCCCAATACAGGGGTAGACAGAGGTCAAGTCTAGACAATTAAGTCCCTTTGACCCACCTTCCACCGAAGATATTTTCGGGACAACATGACAGGTTAAAACAAAAGTAAAGGTTCACATTTTGACTGCTGGTGCTATCGGGCGATCAGCTTGACCAGTTTAGCAAGTAAAGTTTACTCGAAGGTTTTGACACGTAGGATGCAAGAGAAATCGGAAAGATTTTTATATGAGGCCCTATGCGGATTTAGACCTGGAAGAGGATGCACGGATCAAATGTTTTCTATCCGCCTGATCGCAGAAAAGCTTCTGGCAGCTAACCAGAGGATTTTCTGTGCTTTTGTGGATCTTGAGAAAGCATTTGATAAGGTTGTAATGAAGAAAATGCGGAAACTGTTGCTGGGGTATGGTGTGGATGGTCGATTGCTAAGGGATGTGCAGTCACTTTACTGTGACTGTAAAGCCTGTGTGCGGGTAGGGCATGACCTGTCACCCATGTTTAGCATCCAAACGGGCGTAAAACAGGGTTGTGTTATGTCTTCCTGGGTGTTCATACTGTATCTCGAAAGCTGTTTACAAAAGCTGAAAGATAGCTGTTAGGGTGTGAAATTGGGTGACATTAAAGTAAATTAACTGCTGTATGCTGATATGCAGTGCTTATTGAACCATCAGAGGCAGAACTGCAGGCATTAGTCACGTGTTCATGAAAGAAGAATGTGAAATTAAAGGTCTCCGTTTGAATGCTAATAAAACTAAGGTACTGGTATTTGAAAGGGACGAAGAGAGAACGAAGTGTGAAATATGGGTAAATCAGGAATGTCAAGAACAGGTGAAAGTAATTATATATTTGGGGAGTGCGTTTAGCCGGGATGAAAGATGTTATTTACATGTGAACAGGCGTGTCGCTGCCGGGAGTCAATGGTGCCCTGACTGCGTTAGTCAAAAGACATGGCGTAGTGAAAAGTGCACGCCTTGCAATACATAACGCAGTGTTGGTACCGACTTTGTTATATGGCAACGAAACCTTGGTATGCCTAAAGAAGCAGTGCAGATGCGATCTCTTCGTAAAATGTGCAGCGTTACTATGGCCGACCGAAAGCGAAACGAAGAGATTCGCAATATAGCAGGTTAGAAAGATGACCTTGTCACAAAAATTGATAAGGGCGTGTTTCGATGGTTTGGGCACGTTAAGCGAATGAGTGAAGACCGAATGGTGAAGAAAATATATAGCGCGAAAGTTAATATTAAAAGGTGTCGTCGAGGTAGATTGAGACTAACTTTCGAAGACCATTTGAGCAAATTGCTCGAAGAGGGGAGGGTCAAGAGTATTCGGATACCTAGACGTGCATGTATAAAGAAGACAATAAATCTGAAAGAAGCGAAAAAGGTATGTAGGGATCGTGACACTTGGCGATCTGTTCTCTCTGGCTATCCCGTCAGGAATTGTGGGTGGAGATAAGTAAGTATATATTTTAAGTATAGTGTAATGTCTATTTTTGATACTGTAATTACACACTGAAATAAATTAGTTATTTAAAAAAACCACTTGCACTTGCATCTATTGTGTGTTTCAAAACATATATTTTACAACAATGTAAAATCTTGGTATTGTTACCTGTTTATTAGCAAAGACGAGTAAGCATGCTTTACTGAGCTCCTCATGATTGAGCATACAATGCAACTCTTCTCTACTTATACTCAATCTTTGTCGGTCTGTGGAGTCAATCACCATAATCACAAACTGAAAAACAAAACATCACAAGATAAGCAAAATTTTAGGCAGAGAAATGACTACTTTTAGCGTAAGGATATACTACTACTAATCATTCTTCTCAGGTAATTAAATATTCTCGATAAGCATCTCGTAAAATACCTAACCAAAACAAACTGACTTATCGCAATTCTTAACGCTTATGGTGCAATGGAAGGCTGTTATGATGATGACATTACTATTTATATTATATACTAATATAATATTAAAAAATATATTAATATAATATAAAATACTTTGGTACAAGCCTGCCATTCGACTATTATCTTAAACCACTCAGAGAAACATTGCAGATTGGTTGGGAGTGGTCAACAGGAATACTAGTAGTATTATAGTTAAAAAAAATACAAAAATATTCCTGTAGATAAATATAAAGACAGAACAATATCGGAATTTTAATAAAGTTAGTAATGCAATGCAATACAACATAAAACAGTATCCCTAAGAGATCTCCCAGAATATGTATCATTTGTAAGTTTATACATTTTTTGTAGATCTACTAGCGGACGCGACAAACTTATAAAATATTATTCTATGTTAGGCACGCCAGCAAAACGCACATTAAATATATATATATATATATATATATATATATATATATATATATATATATATATATATATATATATATATATATATATATATATATATATATATATATATATATATATATATATATATATATATATATATATATATATATATATATATATATATATATATATATATATATATATATATATATATATATACAAATTTATATGTATTATAAATTGCAATGCAAACAATGGCTAATGATGTTTTAAGATTCAGATGTTATTTAATAAATCATCAACTGTTTTCGCAGTCGCTCATTATATGCTGTGCAATATAAAAATGTATTTATTGTAGTATATTATGAAATATTAATCTCATTAAAAATTTTGTTTTTAATAAATTTCGAAAAAAACCCTATAGGTTGTCAAAACACTAAAACTGTATATTACCTATCTACAACAAAATTTTTATGGAACAGAACCAAAGCGGGATCATTTTGCCCAGAAAAGACTAAAGCCTTACAGAATACCATGTTGAGGTAGAGAGATCTTGTATCCCAGCATTTTGTCTGGTGAGTTCCTTTCCCTATTTTCTATGCACAATAACCACAGACTGGTGCTGCAAGTAAATATTCATCTGTATTGGTAATCACTTTCAAACGGGTGAACTAATGTCTCATTTGTTACCATCACCCATAAAAGACTACACCAGAAGTATTATTACCAATGTTAATGTAAGGAAAACTCGCTTCAATTTATAAGCATGTTTTTAAACCTTATATTACACAAACTCCTTAATGCAGATACATAATTAGCGCACAGATTATTTACATATTATCTATAATAGAGATAACAATTCTAATTATACATTTTAAAATTTCACCTCACATGAATATGTAATACTTTTATTAGAATAGTAAATATACTGACATTTTGCATGGTGCAAGTGAAAATGGATTCCACTTTGCACCATCAGTTATTAATGATGAAGGCTATTACTACCTGCTGAACACTCACTTATAATTTGGCCACCAGGTGTTGTAGCATTGTAAATATGCTCAAACCTTTTAAGGCAAAACAGAACAAATGTGACATAAGGGCACTCGGTTTAGAAAGAGTAACATAGGTTCAATCACATCAACAGTGGTAGAGCCACGCATCAGCTTTTGTTGTTCCATGAAAGGGCCGGCTCGACTGGGGAAGTACCACGACCTCACAGAATATCAGCGTGCAGTAGAAGTCTAACAAACTTCTGCGTTTCGTCTGGTGAGTGCAGGTAACCAGAGGCCCACACACCCACCTCCCCCAATTCTGGGGCACTCTATGGCCGGCAACGCATCTGCTATGCCTCTGGTATTGCGGGTGTTCATGGGCGGCGGTAATAACTTACCATCACGTGAACGACCGTTTGCCCTTTTCTATAAAAAAATATCCCAGGACCTGCACCAAGAAAAATTTTCAAGGCAATTGCAGTTGCTGACTCTACTATGATTTATCAAAGAACAAAAAGACTGTGGTAACCTGCGCACCTGAGAAATAATATAGTT
Organism: Sericinus montela; assembly: GCA_029286605.1. Taxonomy (NCBI): domain Eukaryota; kingdom Metazoa; phylum Arthropoda; class Insecta; order Lepidoptera; family Papilionidae; genus Sericinus; species Sericinus montela. The sequence goes on along the minus strand of JAGSMR010000083.1, from coordinate 270,095 downwards.
TGAAGATGTGTGAAGTCAGCCTGCATGTGAGCAGCAAGGCAGATATTCTCCTCCTCTAAGATTTCTCAAAGTATCTTGGAGAGAAGGCTTTTACCCAGCTGTGGCCATTTATAGGCAGACTGCTACTTTAATTCAATACATGCACTTTAATATCTAGTGCAATATTAAAGGAATGGTAAGGTCAACCGTAAACTACTGCTACAGTTTAAATTCATCTGAGTCAGCCTCATTACCCAATGCACCATGACTCATGGAACAATCACATCAATACATAAGGTATGAGCTACAGTTTAGTATAATCATATCCTAATACTTACATACATAACTACATAACTTACATACATAACTACATAACTTACATACATAGTTAAACTCTACACAGGACCATGCCACACTTGGCTAGCGGATTGACGATCGCAGTACCAGACCACTTGCACTATTATATATCATAATAGTGAATCATTATTGGTTAATTGTGTTTAGCAACAATTACTGACTTAGTGTCTATATCGCCTATTAATTAACTGGCAAAGTTTGTCCACCCAGTGCTACAATTTTGTGTGCCAAATAAACTTGAATACATACTTTCATATTTTTAACACAAATATAAATATGAAAGTTTGTATTCAAGTCTGGAATATTTATCTATCAAAGCTAATAGTATAAAATATTTACATACTTCAGGTATGTAAAAAATCAGAAACTAAAACAGTTATAGGTTCACCACCCATGACAATGTCCCAAATGGGCTTCAGTGAAAGATGGATCAAAAGGACTAAATTTATCTAGACATCTGTCTTTACCATTATTAGGAAAATTTGTGATAATATAATGTGTGATAAAAAAAACATGTAATGCACAATAAGTGCCGCTGACCCACTGTGTGATTAATTTGATTTTTTTGATTGATGGTTTTGATTTACTTCAATCAACAATATCTAATGGAAGTTTATATTATAGTGACAGATTAATAAAATTGTGACACAGCATATAATTTACAAATTAGGTTAAGAAGGAAATCAAGTCAATTATAATTTGTGATAAACACTATGAGACAAAGGTGAAGCAAGAGAGAGGTTTACACAGAGAAATAATTACCTCACTATTGGTGTAATAAGTGTTCCAAGCTGAGCGCAAACTCTGCTGTCCTCCAAGATCCCACATAACAAAACGTAGATTTCTCCAAACCACCTCTTCTACATTGGAACCAATAGTTGGCCTTGTATGAACAGCCTCACCAAGAAGTAACTGGTATAAAATTGTAGTTTTTCCAGCATTATCTAATCCCACCAAAACTAATTTGTGCTCTGCAAAAATATTTTAAATATATATATATATAAATATATATATATATATATATATATATATATATATATATATATATATATATGTATATATATATATATATGTATATATATATATGTATATGTATATATATATATGTATATGTATAAATATGTATATATATATATATATATATATATATATATATATATGTATATATATATAAATATATATATATATATATATATATATATGTATATATATATATATATATATATATATATATATATATATATATATATATATATATATATATAAATATAAATTACTTAATTTTTGTTTCATGTAACAACACAAACTCAACTCCTTAAAAGCAAAGCTTAAATAAAAGCTAAGTTCTTAAAAACAAAGCTTAAAACGATGTGAACAAAGCCCAACTCAAAAGCAAGTAAAAATACATTATAACATATAAAATTATAGTATCTCTCTAATTTAATATTTTTTAATAGCAACATTAAATAAATAATTATAATTCTAGGTAATATTTTTTAATTAAGCTTAAGACAGTAAATTAATAATATGTCAAATAAATTAATAATTAAAGAATAATATTTTACAATTCAATATCATTCTTTATGTCAATCTTTAGGAAAAAAAAACACGTTCTGAAAACCTTGTAATGTAATCTTATCATGTTACGACATTAGATAGAAGTTTGCAGTTTCAAAATAAAATAAGGTCACTTACCCTCATTACCAAATAAACTCCAAATTTTTGATATCAATAAACCCATTATGTGTGAAATACTATTACAGAGACGATTATAAAATCAAGTCCATTTATTTCATTTCTGGAAACCTATTAACATTGTTTCAAAGTTGTGGGTAACTTAACTACACATAACACGGATAAAAACTATTAGCCTTTGATAATTTTAGGTTTAGAATCTAATTTTACACATGATATAGTTAATTTTATACATAAAATGGAAAAATATTTATGCATTAACTTAATAATTTCATTTCTTTGTACAACTGATTAGGGGTTTATTCTAGCATGACAAAACTATTATTCTGTCAAACATTAAACATAAAAATCAAACACACCTAGTGTTACAAAACCCTTATTTTTATTTAAGTAATGAGTGCCAACAGATATAAATAATAACTACAAAGTATGATACAATCAGATTGCAATTTACAACAACATAATAAACCCCTTGGATCTAATGAACTAACGAAATTAAATTTATCGTGACGTGACAATGTCACTGTCAACAATAGCAGCCATATTACTTTAGTACTGTATGCGCTTCACGCGGTACCTGTGATCTAAGAATGCACTCTGTGCGTTTGTTAGTTCTGCTGAGACCTGTGACGGTTTGTAGTCGGAGAAGTGAACAGTGTTCCCAATTCTTGAATCTCTTGAATTTTTTTATCTAAGCGGTAGTAAAGTAAATTCGAATCGAAAAAAAAGATAGATAATTAAGTAAACTCCTCAAAGTCATCAACCATAACTATAAAATTTATTGATATCTTGATGATGAAAATTATAAAAATCTACAAATCTGGACTTGTTTCCCAAATCTTGCAAGTGAATAACAATCGACGTATTTCCAGTTAGTATAAACAACACAAACAGTCACAAAAAATCAAGGTTACTGGAATAGAGTATTTTAGTAACCTTCTATCGCGCTCTATATTTATGATAAGCACTACGGTAACATGACATATCCCATAGCCGCCAGGTCAACAATTAGATGCGATTTACTAAATTACGTGGCAGTACCAATGAATTTTTCAAAAACTTATGTACGAATTTCATCGTTGGCTTGGACATAAAGACGGCGACGGGCTCACCACCTGTCACGTTGTCCCGAAAATATCTTCGGTGGAAGGTGGGTCAAAGGGACATAATTGTCTAGACTTGACCTCTGTCTACCCCTGTATTGGGAATTGTGTGAAGATATTTTATTTTTTGACTAAATTAAATAACTGGGGATCCAATTTTGTTACCTTCATTTTTCTTAATAAAAAAAAGTAAGAGTTCAAAAATCCCTCAAAATAACACCCCTGAAGATACCTAGTGCCCTTATTATTGTTCTCGATCCACCTATGTCAACTGGCGTAGTTCTTTACAGATATTTATTTAAAAAAATTAAGACAAATTTTAAGTAAAATTCTAAATATCTTGATAATTTTAAATAACTAAATTAAAATTAGTGGCGCTATAATTAAATTTTATGAATAATTATTTTTTAGTGTTATTCTTCTCTTTTGCTTTAACAATAATTATTAAGTTGTGTTTTTCACCTTCTTTTTGTTTTATAACTTCTCTTTATAGAATTCTGCCAATTTCAAAAATTAATAATGTCAGTATTTATACCTGTCCATATGATCTTAGATGCATAATCGTTAAAGTTGCTTTCTATATACTAATGCAAAGTCTACTATGAATAACTCAAGTCAAAATAATAAATTAAGATTCTATTCTTAAGTTAAATAATAGAACAATAAATAATATTTTACGTTTTTGTTGTATCGTCATTATCTTCTCGTATTGCAATAATCGTATGTTATACCGTAGACTTTTCATCTTAGTAGGAAGTTAAACTTGAAATTAGGGTTTGAATGACATAAATTGAATAATAAATAAAACACATCAAGCTAGTTTTTCAATTGAGCACTTATTAATTTACGCAAACAAATTACAAGAAATATGGCTAAAAACTATGGCAATACTCGATTTAACAATTTTTATTTATTCTTCAACATTAGTTATAAATATGTAAAAGTGAAATAGTTGTAAATGGCAACCGGCCAATGGCTGTGTATAGTCGTTCTCTCAAAATGTATTTTAAGAGCCATTGGAGCAAGGTAATGTCCTTCACACTTCTCCAATGCGTAATGTATTTCACACGTCCTTTAAAAATATACATATTTTTTATAAATTCATATTTCAGACACTTACACCTCACTATGTTTTCTTTCTCGGCAGAGCTCGTTGTAAATTAACCACTTGAAGTTGTTATTATGAGGTTGGTTCCAAAGATCGAACCGGTTTAAATCAAATTAAAAGGTAAACATAATAATAATGCATAAACTATTTTCAATTATACATTAATCATTAATATACTCATTAAATATTTACAAACAGTAAGATATTAAAAAATATGTTTTTTATCTACAATTTATACCAAGATTAGCGATAACAATAGTTCAAAAATATATTCGGAGAGTGATTAATTCCATTGGAGCGAAATTACGTTTATTAACGTTAGTTATTATTGTACCTTCATTTGTGCCGCACAAATTGGTTCGATAAGCTGCTTTAACGTTACGTAGAATTTTTTCAAGAGAAAACGTTCCTTCCCCATTGCAGTTAAGTTGCTCGTAATGATTAACTTCACATGTAAAACTCTGTCGGTGCAAGGTTATTAAGGCTGTATTTATTGACAGTCTTTCCAAGGAACCTTTATTTAAAATTAATCTAAAGTTTATAACAGAAACATCACATGGAAATGGTGTTTTTATCAATGGCAAAAATGTGTAATAGCATAGATCTGCCTGTGATCTGTCGATAAAATAAACATCCAAGTGATAATTAAGCGAATTAGACAAATACAAAGCATACATACTTGGCAACTGTATACTCGTTTTGCGAAGAACATTATGGAAAGTTTTGGAATGTATAAAGTTTTCCAGCAATAAAATGTGTCTGTGATGTGTAGCGCTACTATCAGCGAGACCTTCACCAGAACCACGACCGTCGTTAAAAAGAACTCTTCGATCTAACATGACCACCAGTTGCCCTTCTTGTAACGAGGTTACTCCCTGAGTGTGATCGGTTAGAAGAGTTAAGCGACTTTTGCGATCTTGTATGTAAACCATGCTTGACATAGGGTACATATTTGATTCGATACGTCTACTTATATTTATACGTCGAGGCGTATACTGAAAACCATTGTTATCTATTATTAATTCTGGTGGATTTCCATTACCAATATCAGTCTGTATTGACATAAATAGCTCAAGTTCTCTATTTTTCGGAGACACTTCATAATCAGTTTTACTTTCTATAGATATCGCCGTCGATAAAGGACTAGTTACCAAATTAAAGATTTTTACGGTACTTTGTAACAATCTACCGAAAATTGTGGTAAGTTCGGTTGTTACTTGACCAGAAATAATCAAAATAATTTTTGATTTAGTACCAGTTCGATATGGCATTAATATATCGTGTAGTGGTTTTGAGAAATTTGTATTAAATAAAAACATTCCTGAATTTATATTGGAACTTCTAAAGGCACCGTAATCAATGATCACATTTTTTTTATTGTTAGAGTCCTTTTCGATTACGGTTTTCAGGAATCCGGTAACTTCATCGAATATGAGCCGATGCTTATAGCTTTCGAGTTGAATATCTCCAGTTTCTATGGGTTGAATGTTGAAGGGAAATATAGGTCCATTTCCAGGATTATCATCTACTACACAGGAAACACAATATATAGTTGACGCGCTAGCAGATGCGTCATAAGTTTCCTTAATTTTGAAAAGTTCTAAAGTCATAGGAGGAACGACTAATGCAAAAGTTATCGTAAAAAACTGCCGCGATATTTTAATCATTTTTTCCGAATTATAAGTCCAAATAGGATTTATTTGAATTGTAACATCTTTTTTGTTATGGTCTATTATTCTAATATTAGGATTTCTGGTAACTAGTTCCACAATTTCGGTTCTTTCATGACTTAGAGAATTAAACACGTATATTTGATCCCCTGGAGTAACAGTTCTAAAAGTTGAAATAAATTCTCCATTCCTATAGACATATTTCTGAAGATATGTTACATTTTGATCCGATTTTATACTGATTAAACTAGCACTAATTTCTTGTATGTACCAACAATCTCTTACGGTTATCAGAATTTGCTTATGTATGTAATTCAATACATTAGCCGTTATGGTGCCGCTTACTACATTACGATCAAGAAAACGGGCCACCGTCTCTCTAGCCTTTAATAAAAGGTTAAACAACCCTGAAACATTTAAATTTCTAAATGCATTTGAGCTTATCGCAAAAGAAAAAAGGATCTCCGTAGTTCTTAGTGTAGATTCAAGTCGCCTTAAAAGAATTTTAAGTAAGGGTCTCGTCGTAAAAAATCCTGACCAATAAGCCGGCGATCCACTATTTATATCTGCAAAATTTAGAAAGTCCCCTTTCAGCGTTGGATACGATGCCTGCTTTTCGAGAATATTACTAAAATATTTTTTTGGTGTACCAAATTCGATAGTGGCTTTATATATTTCACTATTCACGTTAACAAAATCAGCTATTTTCTGATAGTTATTAAACTGAAAATCGAACTCTGTTTGTAGTTCATAACGGTATGGCCCGCCTATGGGTGCAATAATTACATTATGCGGCGTAATAGTGCCTGTCTTAGAGTATTGTTCTAGTAGTAGTTCGGATTTTTCTTTAACATTATATGCATTAATATCTACATTTTTAATTGACTTTGCAAAATTAAAATCTACGACACAAACTGCTTTATCGGGGCCACAAGCTTTAAACCCAGCGGAATTAAATTGCAGATAATGAGTCAATACTGAGTTCTTTGGGACACGATCTTTGCCAATCCTGTTTAGAGCATCATTAAGATTTGTTTGTGTGAATATATCGTTATCCCAACTCTGTACCCATATATAATCACTAAATTGATATTCTGCAAGATACTGTTCCCAAGAATAATGTAAATTTGTCAGAATAAGGTTAGACAATCCTGATGCCGAAAGTAGGTATGTCATGGTGGGACTATGTGTCACGCTGTTTGTGAGCCAAGCAGTTTTCGGCTCGTAATTTAAGTTATGCTTGAGCCACTGATGCCCTGAAAAAAAATTATGACAATTTATTAAATTTTTTTTATTTTTAAATTATTCCCTTTATTTGTCGGAATACTATTGTCAAGGCTAAACTTTTAAAAAAATTACAATGGCCTGCAAAAACTCAAAGTAACTTAAAATGATGTGTGATGGAATCGATATGCTACTTAATTAGCTAAAATTTTATATTCCACACGTATAAAATTAAAATATATGTATGAAATTCTCGTGTCACGGTGTTTGTAACTAAACAACTCCGAAACGGTTCGACCGATTTTCGTAATTTTGTGTGCATATCGGTTATTTCTGCGAATCAGACATCTATTTTTCATCCCCCTAAATGTTAAATCTAAGAGTGGTCCATACAAAAATATATACAACCCTAAATTTTCACTCTTCTACGGTCAACACCTATTTTTTATATGGCAAAACAACGTTTTCGGGTTCAGCTAGTTAGTATTATATAAAAAGTATGAAAAGTCCTAACAATTGATGTGCTATGGGTATCAATAATTGTTATTACCTTCGGTAAGTTGATGCAACAGTCCAAATATATGTGTAGTTCCTTCGTCAGGTTCTACCCATCCTCCTGTAGTTATTTCAAGTCGTCCTTCCCGTAACAGTCGACGAAATGCCTAGAAATTTATTACTAAATCGATATAACATTTCCCACAATTTAAAATAAACAACAAAACTAACTTCCTCATATCATACCGAACGATTTTTCTGTGTCGTTTGTAGCCACCACTGACTCAAATGTGATACTTCATTCCAGGTAAATGTAAGGTTTGTGTAGAACTGTAGTTTTTTTACCAAGTTAGATAAAATTTTGTTGGCGCTGTTATTATGATACTGTTCAAACGTTTGTTTCCAAACTGAATCAACATGTGTACGTGGCACCAAAATTACCTGTTAAGCAACAACAGAAATAATTTGTTTATCATTGGTTATAATTTGAATTACTTCTAACAAAACAAAACAAACTAAACTGATTTTAATCGATATTCTTTAAATAATATGACATTAAAAATTATTTTGTAATGACGTGGCAAGGACGTAGGGTTAGGCAAATTCCTTAATAGGTATTTATTAATGCAGAGAACTGTTTACGAGAGATTGAAAGAAATCACAATATAACTGATCTTGATGATTACCAGAATTTCACACCGTCACAGTTATGTTTTTATGACAAAAATACGCCATCATTTTCCAAGATTTTCTTAAATAGCTGGAACGCCTACTTAATAATTGTTTCAGATTTGTTTTTGATATATTTATAAAATAATATATTTATTTCAGATATAATCATCGAAGCTTAAATGGCTGACTCCGACAGTGGCGCAATTCCAAAAGTATTTTTTTTGTTCTTCGCCTTCTTTTCTCCGGGGAAAATTTGAGTATCTCTCCTTAGCAAATGATAGGGTTCTTCGATCTTCGATCTTGTTTTAATAATAAAATCAGTATTGCATCACTTTTTACCGAGTTGGTTAACTCCTTCACTGTTAAGGCCACACTACTTTGGAATTTCAATTGGACTTTGGGTTAGTGCAGTTTTAAGTCTCCAGATCTTACATGAGATTTAGTTTCATTTTATAATCGCTACCGTGAGGAGTGTGTGTGTATTTTTGTTAATGTATTTATGTATGAATATGTGTATTTTGATTTAGGAGTATATATTGTTACATAATTTATATTTGTATTTTATTGCATGTAAAAGAATTTGTAAGTGTGTATATTTATGTAATATATTGATTATTTTATAATTAGCTTAATAGTTATTACTTATAAAAATATTATTATTATTGCTAGTTATATATTTTAGTTTTTAATATTCTACATCTTCATTCATAATATCTCTGCCTTTGTTGCGCCTGCTACAAAATTTCACCTAACCATTGATTGACTGGTAGAGAATGTCTTTATGTGAAAAAGGATTTGCAATGGAGAATAAATATAAATAAATAATATAGACCAGACCAGACCGGACCAGATCCAAAACATAAAAAGTAAAATAACATACAATTTTAAATATAAATAAAAAAGGTAAATAGAAAAGAAATGAAAGTCACCATAGCCAATATGGCAGTGTGGCAGATGCGAGTTGATTCTTCTTCCTTCTTCTTCTTTACAGGTTATCAAGAATATACAGTTGCACAAAAGTCTTCCCCAAAGTATTCCACAAAGAACGTTCCTCAGCCACCTATAGCCATCGATTTTCCGCAACATTTGCAAGTCGTCGCTCAAACAAGTCGTCGCCAAAACGTAGTATAGGACGACCCCACGTCCTATACTACGTTTGTCTATGTGGTTGTCACTCGATAATCTTTTTCCTCTACGGCTATCAATTCGCCGAACTATGTGGCCGGATCCTTGCCACTTCAGCGCCCTGATCCTTATGGCTATGTCAGTTACCTTAGTTTTGCTGCGGGGTGTTTATAGTGACGAAATTACACCCCACGTCAAGTCAAGTCACGATAGCCGAGTGGTTGAGTGGTTGGAATTTCGAGTCGAGAGACCCGAGTTCGATCCCCAGGTGGCAATACCAATGATTTTTCAAAAACTTGTGTACGAATTACATCGTTGCCTTGGACATAAAGACGGCGGCGGGCTCACAACCTGTCACGTTGTCCCGAAAATATCTTCGGTGAAAGGTGGGTCAAAGGGACTTTTGTCTAGACTAGACCTCTGTCTACCCCTGTATTGGGAATGGCTTAAAGATATTTATTTATTTATTATTATTAAATTACACCCCAAGCTTCAAGGTCAGCAAATTGAATAAATAAATAAATAAATAAAATAATTAATTGAACAAAAACTAATCAAGATTAAGAAGATAGATTTGCAATGTGCAAGATTAATTTTGTAGACTTCCATCTTTTAACTTCTTTTTTCTATAAATATAAAATAATTACTTTTAAAGGTGGCCATTTAGGATTTTTCATTAGAGACTCGTAACGGCTATCGAAGTTCTTATTCCAAAAGTGTTTCTTCAATACCCACGGAGGCTAAAATAAATTTAAATATTATTGTAGAAAACAATTATTGCATAAAAATTGATATATTGTCATGTATGTTATATAATGCTTACCTCGATTTCAAATTCAGCAAACTTCGCTTGAGCATCTATATCTGCTTTATACTGCTCCAGTACTACACACGCGTATGGATTTATCGGTATACTGTAGTTATATGTAGGGATAATATGAGGTGATTCTTCTTCGATAAAGAAATCTACTTTATCAGTGTCTACATCGTACTCTGAAATTTTCTGTATAGGTAAATCATTTACGTCTGTTAATTTCTCATTACCTTCAGCATGGGCTACAAATATGGTATTCACGGGCTGGCTCCTATTCCCTAGTAACACTCGATGTTCTGGCAATAACGGTAATTTTTCCTTGTACTCTCTTTTATGATTTTGAAGTAATTTTTCATCGACAGGTGGAAAAAATTTAGACACCTTTGGCATTTGATAAGAGCTGTCCACATTTATTTCTCCAGGATAACTGTTATTGATTGCACGATCCAATGTATTATCTTCCGTGAACAGAACGTTATCGGAAGGCATAGAATAAGATTTGTTATCTAATGTTTCACGAGCAAGCCTTATTTCATTTGTGCGCCTGTTTTCTTCTTCCAAATCTTAGATTAGAGTGACCTGTTAAACTACGAACAGTATCCACTGCTGATAAAATTGTAGATATTCTTGGACTTTGTTTTTTATGTAAAACGGCCTTCACTTGTGAGTATCCTGAAATAAGGCCTCCTGAACTTTCACTTGATATGGAGTCGAAGATAAGGAAATATTTTTCCAGATTATGTGACTTCCTCCTGCTTCACTAAATGGTCTCTGCACCATTTTTGACTGACTCTAACAATTTTGCGTAACGCTAATAAAATTTATATCATAAATTAGTAAAGTAATAATACTGTTTTAGTCTTTTATTTAAATTTAATATAAAAGAGCAAAATATGTACTTACTTTTTTCATAGCAATTGACTGCAACATTTAGTATTAGAAAAAATAATAAACTAAGCTTGAAGCTAGTGATATTTTTTCTATAAGCCATTCCTCGAAACGAAGAACAGTATGCGACTGTTAAAGAAATACGCTAGTTTAAGGATGTTTAAGAATTGAATCATAAACAAGCTTATGTGTTTCCTTGTATGTCTTAATTGTTAATGTTGTCAATGACAATGTTTTGAAAATTTTTCACGATTACGACTATTTAAGAAAACTGTTTGATACACAACTTAGAATTATTTTGAAAATATAAATTTCTTAGTTACAATGATTACAACTCTAATTGGTAGTAACCAACATAATTAATCAACCCGATACTCCCACTTCCAAGCACGCGTGTATTATTTCCATGTACTCAACGGTGAATGAAGACAATGCAAGAAATGATAATAAATAACTTGTATGAACTCGTGGATTTAAATAGATTGAAGCTTCCTTTCTTTAAAACCAATTAATTTTAAGTGGAGGTCCGTTGACTGTACAATATTTATCTGTCGAAAAGTTTTATTATTTATTTATTTTTTCCCTGTTAGGTAGAGAGAGAGAGAGAGAGAGAGAGAGAGAGAGATAGCAGATCGCCAAGTGTCGCGATACTTACATACCCCTTTTGCTTCTTACGCTTCTTTCGAATTCATGATTTTTCAAGGAAGTCTAGGTATCCGAGTACTCTTGACCCCCTCCCTTTTCGAGAAAATTTCTAACAAAGTCTTCGAAAGTTAATCTCTTAAAGATTTTGTCTAACAAAATCTCGATATCAGACACAAGTTTGTTCCGGTACTCGTCGACGTGTTCCCGAGAAATGTTGGTACGGCCGGTGTATAAGGCATCACCAGTGCTGTCGTCTGCATAGCAGTAAATGTTACTAATTTGTAACAAATATACATTGTAATATACATTGTAGTATATTACAATGTATATTTTAATATACTTTAATGTAATAAATATGTAAGTGTATAATATACATTGATATGCAAAAGAAACAGGGTTGGCGATAGCACACAGCTTTGTGGGACACCAGCATTCACAGACTTGAAGTCCGAGCATGCACTGTCAACTACGACCTTGATGCTCCGGTCTGTAAGAAAACTACTGACCCAATTGCAAAATTTCTCGGGAAGCCATAAGACGGATCAAGAGAAGCGTTTTGTGCCATACCCGTTCGAAGGATTTCACTATGCCCAAACTAACTGCCAGGGCCTCCCCCTTGCTCTCTACCTCCTCCGCCCTTCGGTAAGTGAGATAAACAAGAAGATCACCAGCTGAGCGACCCCGACGGAAGCCGTACCGACGGTCACTAATCAACTGGTGCTTCTCTAAGTACCTCAAGAGCTGGCAGTTTATAATGGATTCCATTATTTTGGAAAACAAGGAGGTGATGGCGGTCGGTCTGTGGTTGCACGAATCTGAGCGGTCACTTTTCTTAGGGACCGGGTGCACCAAAGCTGTCTTCCATGGCTTCGGGACGACGCTTAGTGAGTGAGAGTACCGGAAAAGACGCGTTAGAACCGATGCCAATTTTGGAGTACATATCCTCAACACAATACTTTTGCCACTTTTGCTACTTTGGCCACTCGACTTTTGGAAGTCCAGGGAGAGGAGTGCTTTGCGCACTGAGCTCTGAAACAACCGGATGTCCGGCATAGAGCCCTCACTGCACGGGATGGTCGGCGTTGAGTTGTCCCTGTCATCGAGAGTTCTCGAAGGAAGACGAACTAGTTTCTCGCCAATTCTGTCAACGTGCTCAGACTTTGCCGCAGCAATTACTCTTTTGAAGGACCTGGCGCCAAAGTTATACCTCTTCTTAAAAACGCTAGTTTTTGAATCTCGAGACCCCGATGCATTAACCCAGGCCCGGTAGCACTGCTGCTTTTGGCGAGATGTCATTCTGCAGGTGCTACCAAACCAAGGTTTAGATCTACCACCGATGGGCACCACTGAGCAAGGAATAAAGAAGTCCTAATTTGCAACGCCGTCGAGACTATCCAGCGAAAAGCAAACCTGTCCCCATGGGTAGGATGCAAAGAAAGACCGCATCCCTTCTCAATCCGCCCACCTATAGAACCACACACGGCGGTTTCCTGCAGATCGCGACCGCAATGTGCACATAATAAGTACTTTACACCCAATCAGGCAGTGGTCCGATGGACCCAAAGGGACATCGATGGAGACCACCTAGCCTTCCGGATGAGAGGTCAGCAGAAGACCCAACAGGGAAAGTTTATGATTCTCCACATCCGGAACCCGCGTTGGCGAAGTAACCAGTTGTGTCAGATCATATGCTAAGGCAAAGTCAAAAATAGATTTCCCCGTATGATCAGTGGTTCGAGATCGTAGCCATTCGGCGTGGTAGGCGTTGAAGTCGCCGAGTACCACATTATCCGCGGATATGATCTCCTGTAGCAAAGAATCTGCAGCCATTTGGATGTGGTCGATGAGTCGGTCAGTTTTGGTATCAGCGCTGTGGAACCTATAGACGCTCGCTGTCTATGCGTAGCCAAAGGGTGGACAGGTGAGTATCCACACTCAGGTAGCGATTGGTTTCCCGAGCGCGGGTGCCCAGAGGGGGATTCTCTAGCACCGATGGTGCTGGTACCCCACTGGGGTAGATTTTTTTCTTCCGCTACCATGTTTTGGGGGAGGGTGTGTGGTCCGGTTACCTGCACTCACCAGACAAAACGCAGAACTTTGTTAAACGTCTACTTCACACCGGTATTCCGTAAGGTCCATTCATGCAACAACAAAAGCTGATGCGTGGCTTTACCACTGTTATGACATAGTAACTGAAATAAGTTTTGTTTCAATCCCAATCAGATGAAGGATAGATTGGTTTGAATAGCGATAAACCTGGAATGCACATTGCACATAAAGGTATAAATTACTGACCGATTATAATGATTTTGACTGTTACAACATTTGAAAACGATCAGTAGTTGTGAATAGGCTCTGGGTTCTTACACGATTTTACCGTACCATATCTGTAGCACAAAGCATATACGAACGAACGAACGAACAAAGCATATACGAACGTACACTGTACATTCTTTCGCCTTTCCTTATACTTTACTTTTGTTTGTAAGTTGTTTGCTTACCGAATACTTTAACTTAGACCAGAGCCCAGGGCAATAGTTTAGCAATCAGGTACGCTAGTTACTAAGCCACTTGATCATTCGTTTTAAATAAATACATATATTTTCAAAAAAGTTTCAAAGTTCATAGAAACATTAGCCAATTCTAATGTTAAAAAAATTATGTGTTCTTGTTCTAGAAGAAATAGTAGTTAAGTATTCTCCATGGATTATTACAATGTAATTGGATCTCTTTTAAAGTTTAAGTATTTTAGTTAAAAATCTGCACGATGTAATTGCATGATTTTATTCTTAAGTTGTCTCATACTACCAACACACAGTGACAAATCGGGCGGGACGAAATTATTGATCCAAATCAACCCCAAACAGTCGCACCCGGTTTACTGCCGGGATACACCGGCCGCCTTGTATTTGTTATCAAAATACGAAATTTACGTAAAGAGAATATTAAAAACATGGTAAGCAAAATGAAAATAAGTTATATATAACTAAGCAAATGTTTTAAGAATATTGTTGTATTTCTCAATTACGATTTATGAGTATATACAAAATAAACAACAACAACGCCTCATACAGAAAACTTAAAATTAAGTTTCTCTTTTAAAATTAGGTTTTGTTTAAGGCGTACAAAGTAAAAAAAATGTTATTATAAAAATGTAAATAAAGTATATAGTTTTTTCAACAAAATTTATTACATTCAGTGGCAAAAATCTTCATCAAGAAAGTTTATGGCATTGTTTATATCGTATGAGTGAGAATATTAAAAACATTTGGTATGAAAAATTAAACATGTATAAAAAGCAACTCTGTGATAGAAATAAAACAATTACTTCAACAACGAACAAAATTTAAAAAATTTAGACCTTGATGATTCTAATTAATTATCGCCAATTCTTATTAAAATAAAAAAATCGTAACATGCAAAGTTTCATCTCATCTCAAAAAAGTTCAAATTTGCGCGATAACTGTTACGCATGACCAATTATAAAAGTAAAACATGAAAAAATTTTAAGATTTATTTAATTTTATGTATAAATAAATATTTATCTACGTAAATATATATGTAAGTGATTATATATTGTACCGTTAGCTTGAACTCTAAGACAGTGAAAGGCTCACAACCTATCATGTTGTCTCAAATAAGCTTCGGTGAAAAGAAAGTCGAAAGGACAGTAGGGAAAATAGCGTGAAGATATTAAAAAATATTTGCAGGACACGAATGCTATGACTACGTCAGGTTTGCTGGAGTGGGAATTTTCGTTACCATCCGACCAAATCATATCTCACGGCTGGTATCACGGAGCTCTCAGCCGTACTGCAGCCGAGAACTTGCTGCAGCAAGACCGGGAATTTTTAGTAAGGGAGTCGTCTTCTCAGCCAGATAATTATGTACTTAGCTGTAGATCTAATGGACAACATTTGCACTTTGTCATTCAACGGGTAAGCCATTGACCTTTTCAAATTACTCGTATTATTTTTATTAGGCAATTATGAAAGTCCTCGATATGTCCCCTTGCTTAATATAAGAGCAAATGTACGGCTTACTGTTCACATCCTGAAACCCAGTTTAATACAATAATAATAACAACTAAAAGAATAATAATTGTCTCTTCTTATTATAATTATACGTCAATGTGTAAGTTATATTCGATTGTATTATATTATTTCAGATTGTTGTACACCCTGAAACTGTTTATGAACGATGTCAATACCAGTTTGAAGATGAAGCGTATGACACCGTTGCCGATCTTATCACTTCTTACGTTGGATCGGGAAAGCCAATATCAGCTGCTTCTGGAGCAAGAATTCAATATCCAGCTAATCGCGTAGTTCCATTGACAAATTACATGCCCAACGAAGACATGGATTCGGCAGCCTCTCCTTTATGCGAGGGATCGGGTTATGGTAACCCTTACAGCTTATACAGCCATTTCGCAGCGAAACCAGGTATGCAATTTCGAGTACCTTTTAAGAAACAGAGATCTCACTCTCTAACTCCAATAGATATAGCTCAGCATGTCACTCACGGTAAAAGCGCGAGCGCCGACGGCGTTATACAAAGTCAATCAAAACACTTTAAAAATTATTCAGGTGATTCAAACTCAGGTTCTGGGACTTGGGATGTGAATTTACCGACCAGTCCGCCTGCGAAACCAGCTCGGTACGACGGACCGAAGGCCGATGATAGACGACTAGAAATACAAAGATTTTATCAGGTCTCCGGCTCAGATTCCGGGAATGGTTCTGGTGACTCGACTCAGAGTTCAGCGCTTAGTGATCCGAATAAATCAAGGATGGACTTAGACTATAATTCAGTCACGCCGACAATGAAACTACAGTTTGATTATGACCTCACAGAAGCTAGACTCTTGCAGGCCGAAAATTTAGACTATATGGTGGAGTCTAGAATAAACTTAGAAAACTTCCAGTCTCAGATAATAATGACGAACCTCACTAAGCCGCTAGAATCGGAAACATTACACACCATCAAATTGTTATTGCGAACATCGGGTCCGCGTATTTTAGCAAATCACATGACCAAGGTGGATCTGCAGTTTATACTAGAAGATGCTATTCAAATTGAGGGCCTAGATAAAACTGCTTCAGGTTTAGAACTATGCTTTTTGCCACAAGGTCGATCGCTTCGTATGGATGTGATTGAAAGGTTTGTATAGATAACTAAACTATGCAGTAAACTATACTTATGCGCACTTATTGTAGCTAATATGTTTAAATAATTCACAGAATCGAAACATTCCGTCTCCTCGTAGCCGTGACTATACTAACATGCCAAACGGATAGACAAAGGGCGGACACATTAAACGATTGGATACTTCTTGCAGTAGAAACAAAAACTGCTCTAGGAAATCTGTACGGTTTCTCAGCCATAATGTTTGGTCTGTGTATGCCGCAGGTAATATTGTAATATAGCGAGGAAAAGTTTCTTTGTATTTTTTTATTTGTTTTTCTTTTCTTCACGCAATTCCCAATACAGGGGTAAACAGAGGTCAAGTCTAGACAATTATGTCCCTTTGACCCACCTTCCACTGAAGATATTTTCGGAACAACGTGTCAGGTGGTGAGCCCGTCGCCGTCTTTATGTCCAAGCCAAGGATGAAATTCGTACATAAGTTTTTGAAAAACTCATTGGTACTGCCACCTGGAGATCGAACTCGGGTCTCTCGACTCGAAATTCCGACCACCCAACAACTCGGCTATCGTGACTTCTTCTTTGTATTTTAATATACAAATTCAAGAAATAACTTTCTTAATATTAACCTAAAACTACCTAAAGAATTCTAAAGATAACGAAACTGTTGACTATTTTTTGAGTACATTAACACTTCCCAATCAAACTCTCGCTAACTTTAAAGTCGGACTATACAAAAAAAATCGATAGTTATATCTGGCATTAAAGCTCATAATGAACAATGCTCTTTAAAGTCCATCAAACATAGGTTCAATATCACCTTGTTGCGAGTTAATCTGCGGTTCACTATGGTGCCCGTATAGCACCCACATTTGAATCTTTATTGTAAATCTAGATTTTTCAGGCAGATCAAAACTGTTTCGTCGACAAACCTTTGCTGTTCACGACAACCCTAGCTGTGTGAAGAAGGTTACCGACGCATAATCTGGTATGTCCCGAGATGGTTATTCAGCCATCTGTCTATCGTTATTACGGTATTCAAAGGTTTTTCTTTTGCAACCTCTTACGATATCCACGAGAATAATAGCGGTGGTACATATGCCACCACTTAACCCTAAGGCAGAAGCCTTAGGGTTATGGCGTAAAAATATTTTTATTCATTCGGCGTAAGATTATTCTAAGAGTATTTTTACGCCGTATCCCAAAAGCGGGAAATAAATTAGCCTCTAAAAATTTTTGGTCTTATTCAGGTAGAGTGCCTCGAAAATGCATGGAGTATATTACGACAAGTCTACACAGACAATGCCTTTATGTTCGAAGCTAAATTGAGGCCCTGTTTTAAAAGTATGAACGAGGGTACCAACCCGTTGCCACCAAATACGACTACGCCGTATGTGTTGCCTTCAGTTCTATGCTTTCATATGTTTGGTAAGTGAACTTCGACGAAAGTATTATTATATGTTCTCGCCATCGTCTTCTCCTTGTCGGGGGCCTTGCTTGCTTCATCATCCTTGCCGGGGTAGCCAGAATGAGCCATGCGATAAGAGTAAAGTACCTCTGTCGCTTATACCAAATTCGATATTTTCATTAAAATTCGACAAGGCGAGAATTCGTTCGAAGAGATGTTAGTCCCGGCCTACCTCAACCTCTTTCTTCTTGATTTTTACGCTATATATTTTGTTCACCATCTGTTAAACCATCAAATCACACGCTTGTTCATTCTAGTGATTACTTTCGAGTATTTTTAAGACATTAGAGCAGGGGAATGTCTGCAACGTTGGGCATCGTATGGTGGCGTTCGCCTTCACATTCCCGAAATAATTTATCTTTTATCTTATTATTTATCATATATGCAAGTTTCCTAGCTAACGAACAAATTATGAAACAGAAGGTACACAATTGCTATTAACAAATTCTTAACGAACGATATAAGGGAACGACCTTTGACCACCATTGTTCAGTTCTTCTTAGCTTTAAGTGGTTCTTTTTTACAGATGAGTGAACACTTAACAGGTAGATATGCGTCACAGAAAATCAAGTACACGGACGTAGTTATTGCCCACATCATCTGTAATGGTCCGAAGTATTAAATGTGATAACCACAGTTTATTTTTTCCACCATTTAAAAAAAGTAATACTAGAAATATCAAATAAAATCCCCAGTGTTTCTGTTAACCACTCCAACTAATCTGCAATGCTTGTGTCTGGAGTGCTCACGACAATAATCCAATGGTGGGCCCGAAGCAGCCGGGTCAACGTAAACCATTAATTACACTACACTGTTGGCGCTTAATTGTGTTTTGTATTAGCATTACTTATAATGCATTGTGTATTCGTTATCGTTATTTATAGACGGCGACGGCGGTGGCATCATGCAACCCGATGAAACATTTCCGAGTAGCTTAATGAACACCCTTGAGTTTGACTTCAACACAACATCTGCGCATTTGGACGCGGCGCGTTTCTTCCCCGACCAAGTGGAAATGTTTAGAAGAAATGCAAGAACAGTAGTCCAGGAAATGTCATCTTTAGGACCAACGTTGGATCCAGTTTTACTAGAGCTATTCAGAACTGAATTTCATATTAGTTTTCTTTGGGGTGAAAGAGGTGCATTAACTACACCAAGTCAAAGGTTTGCTAGACTGACAGACATTCTAAGTGCTATGGCTACAAAATTGGCAAATCAGATTTCGAGGCAAATGATGCGGTTTAAATATTATATTTTATAAGATTTTAAAATAAGATATTCATATCCTTTTACCAAATGAACATTTCCTCTTTCCGATGGTTGTTGTCTTCCATTAAAACATCAGCATTGAAAATTCATTACGCTATTCCACGTCTTGTGTAACATCAGTTATCATATATAAATAAATAAATAGAATAAAATGAAATTTCTGCCCTTTAAAATGCAATTAAATAAACATTGAACGCAAATGATAGTAATAATGCATAATTTCGAATATGTAACAATTCGATATAAGATTGGTTTTATGAAGGGTTTGTATAAGATTTACTTTTATTTTTTTAATGTGTATGAGGAATTCTGTCATTCAATCATTACTATACCGTATTAATATTACTTAGATAAATATTACACAGACTATTGGTAATTATTATAAGTCACATTTGTAATCAATAAAAATGTTTGTAAATAATGTTTCACAATCTATTTCTTCTTACATCATTGGCCTTCAAACCCGAACAATTTATAACTTAAATTATTTAAAAAATATTGCACTACAAGCACGTTTTAACGGCACGAACAAATGCTGACCCAGTCTCTTTTTAGTCATTTTTTTGCGATTATTTGTGTTACAACGTACACAACAGTGTAATTTTCCAATAAAAAATTACTTAACACAGGAATAAAAAGAAACAAGAATACTAGAAGAAAAAATTTTATTATAATCATAGATCAAAACATATACTCGTAAATCTTCTAGGCACAGACGTTGTGTTGCAAAAAGCCGTTTGAAACATATTTTACCTAAATAAAAAAATATTTATTGACACGCATTTATTTATTATTATAATGAGTTTTTTGTTCTTAAAACTAAAATCTAATATATATTTTCAGTAGATATCGTGCAAATTAAGCTAACCCAATAACAATTTGGCCTATAATGTTTATCCAAAGTACAGAGACAAAGATTTATATATTGACTTAAATCTTAGCCCTGCTTTTGGAAAAACTATCCGTAAACTATATTTAATAATAAGTCTCAATGTAAACCATAAAAAGTCTAGTTAGAACATAAGTTAGTCTTTTCAGTAATAGAACAAGTAAAATAAAAATAGTAATCCATAGCAATATTAACATGAAAACATGTTTGACAAATATTATTGCTTCAATAGAATTTGCTTATGATTAAGGACAAAAGCTGTTAGCAGCTTTCTACACTATCAAGTCTCCCATAGTCCTATAATCTAATTGTAATTTTCAAACAACACTATGATTCATATAATTCAGTATCTATGCGACACATTTTATTGTAATGCAATTTTCAGTGTAATTTGTATATTATACATAATATCGAAAGTTAATATAATTCATATTTTTCATAACACACATCGTCCAGTCCCTAAATAGCATTCCCTATGTCTTTGTAACTGGATTCATACGAATAGATATAGACATGAATCCCCCTAGGGGCAAACATTTGTACGATGAAAATGACTGTCTGCACTCGATGTACAGACAGGACTCCGGTGTCAATCATCTCACCACTCCACTTTCTCAGCGCGTATTATATCGATAAAAAATAAAATAAAATAAAAGGATACCTATTAAGAGACAGGACTACAATATTATTTAAGATTTAATTTTTTTTGTCAAGTATAAGCCATTTCAAGAGAAGAATCTATCTAAAAATAATTACGTCAGAATCGTAACTTTCACCATATCTCCAAGCCTTAGTAAAAAAAAAAAACTAAAAATCATATTTACTTACATATACATCTATATCAGCCTGTAATTTCAACATAGTATATCCATTGCAAAGATAAAATATTTATATACATCATACAAAACTGTGCCTTTAGTGCAACAAACCATCACACAGTAGATATGTACTTTCATATTGTAGATAGTATTCAAGTTAATGATTTTTTAGGACCGACATAGAAATACAATAAAATCATATATTATTCATTCAAGAACACTAAGTATTTAGAAACTGACCATTCTCTAGTAAATTTGGTGCTTTATTTCCTAAAACATTAATTCTAAATAAGACAAACCAGTTCATAGTCAAACTGTAATTTAGTCAAAGCATCAATCATTAAAACTTGAGCGATTTAGCAAAAAGAGCGACAGTGGCTTGCGTCTTGTCACCATTGAATCTCCTTAGTTCCACGATAGCCTAAAAGCAGAAAATGCTATTAAATGTAGGAAATAAAACATTTAATAATCGTTTTTTTTTTTTCGCCAAACATATTTTAGATTATTAAATAAAAAAAGCAAGTCGGAAATATTTTTAAAAGGGCAAAGGTTGTATAAGCATCACGAAAAATAATAGACAATTATCAGACCTATAAAGACAACAAGTTCCGGTGATCGCTAATATGCTTGCCGAGTGCGGCGATATTAAAACCAATTGTAAAAAAATTTATATCCCGCACTGCCACTGGCAATTTTCAGTCCAGTTAAGTTAGATAAGGTCGCCTATTTGTATTTCTGATGTTGTGTGTACAATAAAGAGTAAAATAAAATAAAATAAATAACAGTTAATTAATAGCAGAGTGATCACAAATATGATGGACATGCATTAAGTGACATTAGACATATTATAATAACAAAAAAATCAGACTTGTTCTCTGGTGAATCCGAGGGCTACGATTTCTTCCACATCTGTTTCACTAAATGAATCCGTTGGCAGAATTGTTAAGCTTGGGTCTGCAAAACCTGCAAAAGAATAGCAAAATGACTACAGTAAGGAAAAAGGTAAGGGCAAAATTAAGGAAAAGGGTTTATATTAAATGTAAGTAAGGTGAGATCGGAGCCGAAGAACATTCTCTTCACAAAAAATTACTATTATTCATAATCTAAATATAATTTTATCAGGTTGAAATCTTTAACTTATTTTCTCACGATATATTAGATGTAAGTCAACGACGCATTGAGATAGCCCGCTGTTTGCCAAAGCCTCATTCCAAGAACGGTTTTAATGTTAAGAAGAATAAGAAAGACCAAATATTTCTTTTTTACAATTCCCTCCTTACGAAATGGTGGTAGACTAAAACGTGGCAATCTATAGATGTATGATTGCTCCTTTTATCAATGAATATATGATTTCATCTTCAGTAAGAGAAGAATCTGTGTAAGAAATGAATAGAATGGAGAAGCAACATTCTATTCATTTTGGTGATTTAATACAAAATTTGTCTTCATTTTCAAAACAACAGTTGTGTAGAGAGCATATTATGTAATATTAAAAAATAATATTACTAAAATATTTTTTTGGTGTACCAAATTCGATAGTGGCTTTATATATTTCACTATTCACGTTAACAAAATCAGCTATTTTCTGATAGTTATTAAACTGAAAATCGAACTCTGTTTGTAGTTCATAACGGTATGGCCCGCCTATGGGTGCAATAATTACATTATGCGGCGTAATAGTGCCTGTCTTAGAGTATTGTTCTAGTAGTAGTTCGGATTTTTCTTTAACATTATATGCATTAATATCTACATTTTTAATTGACTTTGCAAAATTAAAATCTACGACACAAACTGCTTTATCGGGGCCACAAGCTTTAAACCCAGCGGAATTAAATTGCAGATAATGAGTCAATACTGAGTTCTTTGGGACACGATCTTTGCCAATCCTGTTTAGAGCATCATTAAGATTTGTTTGTGTGAATATATCGTTATCCCAACTCTGTACCCATATATAATCACTAAATTGATATTCTGCAAGATACTGTTCCCAAGAATAATGTAAATTTGTCAGAATAAGGTTAGACAATCCTGATGCCGAAAGTAGGTATGTCATGGTGGGACTATGTGTCACGCTGTTTGTGAGCCAAGCAGTTTTCGGCTCGTAATTTAAGTTATGCTTGAGCCACTGATGCCCTGAAAAAAAATTATGACAATTTATTAAATTTTTTTTATTTTTAAATTATTCCCTTTATTTGTCGGAATACTATTGTCAAGGCTAAACTTTTAAAAAATTACAATGGCCTGCAAAACTCAAAGTAACTTAAAATGATGTGTGATGGAATCGATATGCTACTTAATTAGCTAAAATTTTATATTCCACACGTATAAAATTAAAATATATGTATGAAATTCTCGTGTCACGGTGTTTGTAACTAAACAACTCCGAAACGGTTCGACCGATTTTCGTAATTTTGTGTGCATATCGGTTATTTCTGCGAATCAGACATCTATTTTTCATCCCCTAAATGTTAAATCTAAGAGTGGTCCATACAAAATATATACAACCCTAAATTTTCACTCTTCTACGGTCAACACCTATTTTTATATGGCAAAACAACGTTTTCGGGTTCAGCTAGTTAGTATTATATAAAAGTATGAAAAGTCCTAACAATTGATGTGCTATGGGTATCAATAATTGTTATTACCTTCGGTAAGTTGATGCAACAGTCCAAATATATGTGTAGTTCCTTCGTCAGGTTCTACCCATCCTCCTGTAGTTATTTCAAGTCGTCCTTCCCGTAACAGTCGACGAAATGCCTAGAAATTTATTACTAAATCGATATAACATTTCCCACAATTTAAAATAAACAACAAAACTAACTTCCTCATATCATACCGAACGATTTTTCTGTGTCGTTTGTAGCCACCACTGACTCAAATGTGATACTTCATTCCAGGTAAATGTAAGGTTTGTGTAGAACTGTAGTTTTTTTACCAAGTTAGATAAAATTTTGTTGGCGCTGTTATTATGATACTGTTCAAACGTTTGTTTCCAAACTGAATCAACATGTGTACGTGGCACCAAAATTACCTGTTAAGCAACAACAGAAATAATTTGTTTATCATTGGTTATAATTTGAATTACTTCTAACAAAACAAAACAAACTAAACTGATTTTAATCGGGATATTCTTTAAATAATATGACATTAAAAATTATTTTTGTAATGACGTGGCAAGGACGTAGGGTTAGGCAAATTCCTTAATAGGTATTTATTAATGCAGAGAACTGTTTACGAGAGATTGAAAGAAATCACAATATAACTGATCTTGATGATTACCAGAATTTCACACCGTCACAGTTATGTTTTTATGACAAAAATACGCCATCATTTTCCAAGATTTTCTTAAATAGCTGGAACGCCTACTTAATAATTGTTTCAGATTTGTTTTTGATATATTTATAAAATAATATATTTATTTCAGATATAATCATCGAAGCTTAAATGGCTGACTCCGACAGTGGCGCAATTCCAAAAGTATTTTTTTTGTTCTTCGCCTTCTTTTCTCCGGGGAAAATTTGAGTATCTCTCCTTAGCAAATGATAGGGTTCTTCGATCTTCGATCTTGTTTTAATAATAAAATCAGTATTGCATCACTTTTTACCGAGTTGGTTAACTCCTTCACTGTTAAGGCTACACTACTTTGGAATTTCAATTGGACTTTGGGTTAGTGCAGTTTTAAGTCTCCAGATCTTACATGAGATTTAGTTTCATTTTATAATCGCTACCGTGAGGAGTGTGTGTGTATTTTTGTTAATGTATTTATGTATGAATATGTGTATTTTGATTTAGGAGTATATATTGTTACATAATTTATATTTGTATTTTATTGCATGTAAAAGAATTTGTAAGTGTGTATATTTATGTAATATATTGATTATTTTATAATTAGCTTAATAGTTATTACTTATAAAAATATTATTATTATTGCTAGTTATATATTTTAGTTTTTTAATATTCTACATCTTCATTCATAATATCTCTCTGCCTTTGTTGCGCCTGCTACAAAATTTCACCTAACCATTGATTGACTGGTAGAGAATGTCTTTATGTGAAAAAGGATTTGCAATGGAGAATAAATATATAAATAAATAATATAGACCAGACCAGACCGGACCAGATCCAAAACATAAAAAGTAAAATAACATACAATTTTAAATATAAATAAAAAGGTAAATAGAAAAGAAATGAAAGTCACCATAGCCAATATGGCAGTGTGGCAGATGCGAGTTGATTCTTCTTCCTTCTTCTTCTTTACAGGTTATCAAGAATATACAGTTGCACAAAAGTCTTCCCCAAAGTATTCCACAAAGAACGTTCCTCAGCCACCTATAGCCATCGATTTTCCGCAACATTTGCAAGTCGTCGCTCAAACAAGTCGTCGCCAAAACGTAGTATAGGACGACCCCACGTCCTATACTACGTTTGTCTATGTGGTTGTCACTCGATAATCTTTTTCCTCTACGGCTATCAATTCGCCGAACTATGTGGCCGGATCCTTGCCACTTCAGCGCCCTGATCCTTATGGCTATGTCAGTTACCTTAGTTTTGCTGCGGGGTGTTTATAGTGACGAAATTACACCCCACGTCAAGTCAAGTCACGATAGCCGAGTTGTTGGGTGGTCGGAATTTCGAGTCGAGAGACCCGAGTTCGATCCCCAGGTGGCAGTACCAATGAGTTTTTCAAAAAAACTTATGTACGAATTACATCGTTGGCTTGGACATAAAGGCGGCGACGGGCTCACCACCTGTCACGTTGTCCCGAAAATATCTTCGGTGGAAGGTGGGTCAAAGGGACTTAATTGTCTAGACTTGACCTCTGTCTACCCCTGTATTGGGAATTGCGTGAAGATATTTATTTATTTATTATTATTAAATTACACCCCAAGCTTCAAGGTCAGCAAATTGAATAAATAAATAAATAAATAAAATAATTAATTGAACAAAAACTAATCAAGATTAAGAAGATAGATTTGCAATGTGCAAGATTAATTTTGTAGACTTCCATCTTTTAACTTCTTTTTTCTATAAATATAAAATAATTACTTTTAAAGGTGGCCATTTAGGATTTTTCATTAGAGACTCGTAACGGCTATCGAAGTTCTTATTCCAAAAGTGTTTCTTCAATACCCACGGAGGCTAAAATAAATTTAAATATTATTGTAGAAAACAATTATTGCATAAAAATTGATATATTGTCATGTATGTTATATAATGCTTACCTCGATTTCAAATTCAGCAAACTTCGCTTGAGCATCTATATCTGCTTTATACTGCTCCAGTACTACACACGCGTATGGATTTATCGGTATACTGTAGTTATATGTAGGGATAATATGAGGTGATTCTTCTTCGATAAAGAAATCTACTTTATCAGTGTCTACATCGTACTCTGAAATTTTCTGTATAGGTAAATCATTTACGTCTGTTAATTTCTCATTACCTTCAGCATGGGCTACAAATATGGTATTCACGGGCTGGCTCCTATTCCCTAGTAACACTCGATGTTCTGGCAATAACGGTAATTTTTCCTTGTACTCTCTTTTATGATTTTGAAGTAATTTTTCATCGACAGGTGGAAAAAATTTAGACACCTTTGGCATTTGATAAGAGCTGTCCACATTTATTTCTCCAGGATAACTGTTATTGATTGCACGATCCAATGTATTATCTTCCGTGAACAGAACGTTATCGGAAGGCATAGAATAAGATTTGTTATCTAATGTTTCACGAGCAAGCCTTATTTCATTTGTGCGCCTGTTTTCTCTTCTTCCAAATCTTAGATTAGAGTGACCTGTTAAACTACGAACAGTATCCACTGCTGATAAAATTGTAGATATTCTTGGACTTTGTTTTTTATGTAAAACGGCCTTCACTTGTGAGTATCCTGGAAATAAGGCCTCCTGAACTTTCACTTGATATGGAGTCGAAGATAAGGAAATATTTTTCCAGATTATGTGACTTCCTCCTGCTTCACTAAATGGTCTCTGCACCATTTTTGACTGACTCCTAACAATTTTGCGTAACGCTAATAAAATTTATATCATAAATTAGTAAAGTAATAATACTGTTTTAGTCTTTTATTTAAATTTAATATAAAAGAGCAAAATATGTACTTACTTTTTTCATAGCAATTGACTGCAACATTTAGTATTAGAAAAAATAATAAACTAAGCTTGAAGCTAGTGATATTTTTTCTATAAGCCATTCCTCGAAACGAAGAACAGTATGCGACTGTTAAAGAAATACGCTAGTTTAAGGATGTTTAAGAATTGAATCATAAACAAGCTTATGTGTTTCCTTGTATGTCTTAATTGTTAATGTTGTCAATGACAATGTTTTGAAAATTTTTCACGATTACGACTATTTAAGAAAACTGTTTGATACACAACTTAGAATTATTTTGAAAATATAAATTTCTTAGTTACAATGATTACAACTCTAATTGGTAGTAACCAACATAATTAATCAACCCGATACTCCCACTTCCAAGCACGCGTGTATTATTTCCATGTACTCAACGGTGAATGAAGACAATGCAAGAAATGATAATAAATAACTTGTATGAACTCGTGGATTTAAATAGATTGAAGCTTCCTTTCTTTAAAACCAATTAATTTTAAGTGGAGGTCCGTTGACCGTACAATATTTATCTGTCGAAAAAGTTTTATTATTTATTTATTTTTTCCCTGTTAGGTAGAGAGAGAGAGAGAGAGAGAGAGAGAGAGAGATAGCAGATCGCCAAGTGTCGCGATACTTACATACCCCTTTTGCTTCTTACGCTTCTTTCGAATTCATGATTTTTTCAAGGAAGTCTAGGTATCCGAGTACTCTTGACCCCCTCCCCTTTTCGAGAAAATTTCTCACAAAGTCTTCGAAAGTTAATCTCTTAAAGATTTTGTCTAACAAAATCTCGATATCAGACACAAGTTTGTTCCGGTACTCGTCGACGTGTTCCCGAGAAATGTTGGTACGGCCGGTGTATAAGGCATCACCAGTGCTGTCGTCTGCATAGCAGTAAATGTTACTAATTTGTAACAAATATACATTGTAATATACATTGTAGTATATTACAATGTATATTTTAATATACTTTAATGTAATAAATATGTAAGTGTATAATATACATTGATATGCAAAAGAAACAGGGTTGGCGATAGCACACAGCTTTGTGGGACACCAGCATTCACAGACTTGAAGTCCGAGCATGCACTGTCAACTACGACCTTGATGCTCCGGTCTGTAAGAAAACTACTGACCCAATTGCAAAATTTCTCGGGAAGCCATAAGACGGATCAAGAGAAGCGTTTTGTGCCATACCCGTTCGAAGGATTTCACTATGCCCAAACTAACTGCCAGGGCCTCCCCCTTGCTCTCTACCTCCTCCGCCCTTCGGTAAGTGAGATAAACAAGAAGATCACCAGCTGAGCGACCCCGACGGAAGCCGTACCGACGGTCACTAATCAACTGGTGCTTCTCTAAGTACCTCAAGAGCTGGCAGTTTATAATGGATTCCATTATTTTGGAAAACAAGGAGGTGATGGCGGTCGGTCTGTGGTTGCACGAATCTGAGCGGTCACTTTTCTTAGGGACCGGTGCACCAAAGCTGTCTTCCATGGCTTCGGGACGACGCTTAGTGAGTGAGAGTACCGGAAAAGACGCGTTAGAACCGATGCCAATTTTGGAGTACATATCCTCAACACAATACTTTTGCCACTTTTGCTACTTTGGCCACTCGACTTTTGGAAGTCCAGGGAGAGGAGTGCTTTGCGCACTGAGCTCTGAAACAACCGGATGTCCGGCATAGAGCCCTCACTGCACGGGATGGTCGGCGTTGAGTTGTCCCTGTCATCGAGAGTTCTCGAAGGAAGACGAACTAGTTTCTCGCCAATTCTGTCAACGTGCTCAGACTTTGCCGCAGCAATTACTCTTTGAAGGACCTGGCGCCAAAGTTATACCTCTTCTAAAAACGCTAGTTTTGAATCTCGAGACCCCGATGCATTAACCCAGGCCCGGTAGCACTGCTGCTTTTGGCGAGATGCCATTCTGCAGGTGCTACCAAACCAAGGTTTAGATCTACCACCGATGGGCACCACTGAGCAAGGAATAAAGAAGTCCTAATTTGCAACGCCGTCGAGACTATCCAGCGAAAAGCAAACCTGTCCCCATGGGTAGGATGCAAAGAAAGACCGCATCCCTTCTCAATCCGCCCACCTATAGAACCACACACGGCGGTTTCCTGCAGATCGCGACCGCAATGTGCACATAATAAGTACTTTACACCCAATCAGGCAGTGGTCCGATGGACCCAAAGGGACATCGATGGAGACCACCTAGCCTTCCGGATGAGAGGTCAGCAGAAGACCCAACAGGGAAAGTTTATGATTCTCCACAT
Organism: Sericinus montela; assembly: GCA_029286605.1. NCBI lineage: Eukaryota > Metazoa > Arthropoda > Insecta > Lepidoptera > Papilionidae > Sericinus > Sericinus montela. Next base: position 240,333 of record JAGSMR010000083.1, on the reverse strand, counting down.
CCGGAACCCGCGTTGGCGAAGTAACCAGTTGTGTCAGATCATATGCTAAGGCAAAGTCAAAAATAGATTTCCCCGTATGATCAGTGGTTCGAGATCGTAGCCATTCGGCGTGGTAGGCGTTGAAGTCGCCGAGTACCACATTATCCGCGGATATGATCTCCTGTAGCAAAGAATCTGCAGCCATTTGGATGTGGTCGATGAGTCGGTCAGTTTTGGTATCAGCGCTGTGGAACCTATAGACGCTCGCTGTCTATGCGTAGCCAAAGGGTGGACAGGTGAGTATCCACACTCAGGTAGCGATTGGTTTCCCGAGCGCGGGTGCCCAGAGGGGGATTCTCTAGCACCGATGGTGCTGGTACCCCCCTGGGGTAGATTTTTTTCTTCCGCTACCATGTTTTGGGGGAGGGTGTGTGGTCCGGTTACCTGCACTCACCAGACAAAACGCAGAACTTTGTTAAACGTCTACTTCACACCGGTATTCCGTAAGGTCCATTCATGCAACAACAAAAGCTGATGCGTGGCTTTACCACTGTTATGACATAGTAACTGAAATAAGTTTTGTTTCAATCCCAATCAGATGTGAAGGATAGATTGGTTTGAATAGCGATAAACCTGGAATGCACATTGCACATAAAGGTATAAATTACTGACCGATTATAATGATTTTGACTGTTACAACATTTGAAAACGATCAGTAGTTGTGAATAGGCTCTGGGTTCTTACACGATTTTACCGTACCATATCTGTAGCACAAAGCATATACGAACGAACGAACGAACAAAGCATATACGAACGTACACTGTACATTCTTTCGCCTTTCCTTATACTTTACTTTTGTTTGTAAGTTGTTTGCTTACCGAATACTTTAACTTAGACCAGAGCCCAGGGCAATAGTTTAGCAATCAGGTACGCTAGTTACTAAGCCACTTGATCATTCGTTTTAAATAAATACATATATTTTCAAAAGTTTCAAAGTTCATAGAAACATTAGCCAATTGTAATGTTAAAAAATTATGTGTTCTTGTTCTAGAAGAAATAGTAGTTAAGTATTCTCCATGGATTATTACAATGTAATTGGATCTCTTTAAAGTTTAAGTATTTTAGTTAAAATCTGCACGATGTAATTGCATGATTTTATTCTTAAGTTGTCTCATACTACCAACACACAGTGACAAATCGGGCGGGACGAAATTATTGATCCAAATCAACCCCAAACAGTCGCACCCGGTTTACTGCCGGGATACACCGGCCGCCTTGTATTTGTTATCAAAATACGAAATTTACGTAAAGAGAATATTAAAAACATGGTAAGCAAAATGAAAATAAGTTATATATAACTAAGCAAATGTTTTAAGAATATTGTTGTATTTCTCAATTACGATTTATGAGTATATACAAAATAAACAACAACAACGCCTCATACAGAAAACTTAAAATTAAGTTTCTCTTTTAAAATTAGGTTTTGTTTAAGGCGTACAAAGTAAAAAAAATGTTATTATAAAAATGTAAATAAAGTATATAGTTTTTTCAACAAAATTTATTACATTCAGTGGCAAAAATCTTCATCAAGAAAGTTTATGGCATTGTTTATATCGTATGAGTGAGAATATTAAAAACATTTGGTATGAAAAATTAAACATGTATAAAAAGCAACTCTGTGATAGAAATAAAACAATTACTTCAACAACGAACAAAATTTAAAAATTTAGACCTTGATGATTCTAATTAATTATCGCCAATTCTTATTAAAATAAAAAAATCGTAACATGCAAAGTTTCATCTCATCTCAAAAAAGTTCAAATTTGCGCGATAACTGTTACGCATGACCAATTATAAAAGTAAAACATGAAAAAATTTTAAGATTTATTTAATTTTATGTATAAATAAATATTTATCTACGTAAATGTATATGTAAGTGATTATATATTGTACCGTTAGCTTGAACTCTAAGACAGTGAAAGGCTCACAACCTATCATGTTGTCTCAAATAAGCTTCGGTGAAAAGAAAGTCGAAAGGACAGTAGGGAAAATAGCGTGAAGATATTAAAAAATATTTGCAGGACACGAATGCTATGACTACGTCAGGTTTGCTGGAGTGGGAATTTTCGTTACCATCCGACCAAATCATATCTCACGGCTGGTATCACGGAGCTCTCAGCCGTACTGCAGCCGAGAACTTGCTGCAGCAAGACCGGGAATTTTTAGTAAGGGAGTCGTCTTCTCAGCCAGATAATTATGTACTTAGCTGTAGATCTAATGGACAACATTTGCACTTTGTCATTCAACGGGTAAGCCATTGACCTTTTCAAATTACTCGTATTATTTTTATTAGGCAATTATGAAAGTCCTCGATATGTCCCCTTGCTTAATATAAGAGCAAATGTACGGCTTACTGTTCACATCCTGAAACCCAGTTTAATACAATAATAATAACAACTAAAAGAATAATAATTGTCTCTTCTTATTATAATTATACGTCAATGTGTAAGTTATATTCGATTGTATTATATTATTTCAGATTGTTGTACACCCTGAAACTGTTTATGAACGATGTCAATACCAGTTTGAAGATGAAGCGTATGACACCGTTGCCGATCTTATCACTTCTTACGTTGGATCGGGAAAGCCAATATCAGCTGCTTCTGGAGCAAGAATTCAATATCCAGCTAATCGCGTAGTTCCATTGACAAATTACATGCCCAACGAAGACATGGATTCGGCAGCCTCTCCTTTATGCGAGGGATCGGGTTATGGTAACCCTTACAGCTTATACAGCCATTTCGCAGCGAAACCAGGTATGCAATTTCGAGTACCTTTAAGAAACAGAGATCTCACTCTCTAACTCCAATAGATATAGCTCAGCATGTCACTCACGGTAAAAGCGCGAGCGCCGACGGCGTTATACAAAGTCAATCAAAACACTTTAAAAATTATTCAGGTGATTCAAACTCAGGTTCTGGGACTTGGGATGTGAATTTACCGACCAGTCCGCCTGCGAAACCAGCTCGGTACGACGGACCGAAGGCCGATGATAGACGACTAGAAATACAAAGATTTTATCAGGTCTCCGGCTCAGATTCCGGGAATGGTTCTGGTGACTCGACTCAGAGTTCAGCGCTTAGTGATCCGAATAAATCAAGGATGGACTTAGACTATAATTCAGTCACGCCGACAATGAAACTACAGTTTGATTATGACCTCACAGAAGCTAGACTCTTGCAGGCCGAAAATTTAGACTATATGGTGGAGTCTAGAATAAACTTAGAAAACTTCCAGTCTCAGATAATAATGACGAACCTCACTAAGCCGCTAGAATCGGAAACATTACACACCATCAAATTGTTATTGCGAACATCGGGTCCGCGTATTTTAGCAAATCACATGACCAAGGTGGATCTGCAGTTTATACTAGAAGATGCTATTCAAATTGAGGGCCTAGATAAAACTGCTTCAGGTTTAGAACTATGCTTTTGCCACAAGGTCGATCGCTTCGTATGGATGTGATTGAAAGGTTTGTATAGATAACTAAACTATGCAGTAAACTATACTTATGCGCACTTATTGTAGCTAATATGTTTAAATAATTCACAGAATCGAAACATTCCGTCTCCTCGTAGCCGTGACTATACTAACATGCCAAACGGATAGACAAAGGGCGGACACATTAAACGATTGGATACTTCTTGCAGTAGAAACAAAAACTGCTCTAGGAAATCTGTACGGTTTCTCAGCCATAATGTTTGGTCTGTGTATGCCGCAGGTAATATTGTAATATAGCGAGGAAAAGTTTCTTTGTATTTTTTTATTTGTTTTTCTTTTCTTCACGCAATTCCCAATACAGGGGTAAACAGAGGTCAAGTCTAGACAATTATGTCCCTTTGACCCACCTTCCACCGAAGATATTTTCGGAACAACGTGTCAGGTGGTGAGCCCGTCGCCGTCTTTATGTCCAAGCCAAGGATGAAATTCGTACATAAGTTTTTGAAAAACTCATTGGTACTGCCACCTGGAGATCGAACTCGGGTCTCTCGACTCGAAATTCCGACCACCCAACAACTCGGCTATCGTGACTTCTTCTTTGTATTTTAATATACAAATTCAAGAAATAACTTTCTTAATATTAACCTAAAACTACCTAAAGAATTCTAAAGATAACGAAACTGTTGACTATTTTTTGAGTACATTAACACTTCCCAATCAAACTCTCGCTAACTTTAAAGTCGGACTATACAAAAAAAATCGATAGTTATATCTGGCATTAAAGCTCATAATGAACAATGCTCTTTAAAGTCCATCAAACATAGGTTCAATATCACCTTGTTGCGAGTTAATCTGCGGTTCACTATGGTGCCCGTATAGCACCCACATTTGAATCTTTATTGTAAATCTAGATTTTTCAGGCAGATCAAAACTGTTTCGTCGACAAACCTTTGCTGTTCACGACAACCCTAGCTGTGTGAAGAAGGTTACCGACGCATAATCTGGTATGTCCCGAGATGGTTATTCAGCCATCTGTCTATCGTTATTACGGTATTCAAAGGTTTTTCTTTTGCAACCTCTTACGATATCCACGAGAATAATAGCGGTGGTACATATGCCACCACTTAACCCTAAGGCAGAAGCCTTAGGGTTATGGCGTAAAAATATTTTTATTCATTCGGCGTAAGATTATTCTAAGAGTATTTTACGCCGTATCCCAAAAGCGGGAAATAAATTAGCCTCTAAAAATTTTTGGTCTTATTCAGGTAGAGTGCCTCGAAAATGCATGGAGTATATTACGACAAGTCTACACAGACAATGCCTTTATGTTCGAAGCTAAATTGAGGCCCTGTTTTAAAAGTATGAACGAGGGTACCAACCCGTTGCCACCAAATACGACTACGCCGTATGTGTTGCCTTCAGTTCTATGCTTTCATATGTTTGGTAAGTGAACTTCGACGAAAGTATTATTATATGTTCTCGCCATCGTCTTCTCCTTGTCGGGGGCCTTGCTTGCTTCATCATCCTTGCCGGGGTAGCCAGAATGAGCCATGCGATAAGAGTAAAGTACCTCTGTCGCTTATACCAAATTCGATATTTTCATTAAAATTCGACAAGGCGAGAATTCGTTCGAAGAGATGTTAGTCCCGGCCTACCTCAACCTCTTTCTTCTTGATTTTTACGCTATATATTTTGTTCACCATCTGTTAAACCATCAAATCACACGCTTGTTCATTCTAGTGATTACTTTCGAGTATTTTTAAGACATTAGAGCAGGGAATGTCTGCAACGTTGGGCATCGTATGGTGGCGTTCGCCTTCACATTCCCGAAATAATTTATCTTTTATCTTATTATTTATCATATATGCAAGTTTCCTAGCTAACGAACAAATTATGAAACAGAAGGTACACAATTGCTATTAACAAATTCTTAACGAACGATATAAGGGAACGACCTTTGACCACCATTGTTCAGTTCTTCTTAGCTTTAAGTGGTTCTTTTTTACAGATGAGTGAACACTTAACAGGTAGATATGCGTCACAGAAAATCAAGTACACGGACGTAGTTATTGCCCACATCATCTGTAATGGTCCGAAGTATTAAATGTGATAACCACAGTTTATTTTTTCCACCATTTAAAAAAAGTAATACTAGAAATATCAAATAAAATCCCCAGTGTTTCTGTTAACCACTCCAACTAATCTGCAATGCTTGTGTCTGGAGTGCTCACGACAATAATCCAATGGTGGGCCCGAAGCAGCCGGGTCAACGTAAACCATTAATTACACTACACTGTTGGCGCTTAATTGTGTTTTTGTATTAGCATTACTTATAATGCATTGTGTATTCGTTATCGTTATTTATAGACGGCGACGGCGGTGGCATCATGCAACCCGATGAAACATTTCCGAGTAGCTTAATGAACACCCTTGAGTTTGACTTCAACACAACATCTGCGCATTTGGACGCGGCGCGTTTCTTCCCCGACCAAGTGGAAATGTTTAGAAGAAATGCAAGAACAGTAGTCCAGGAAATGTCATCTTTAGGACCAACGTTGGATCCAGTTTTACTAGAGCTATTCAGAACTGAATTTCATATTAGTTTTCTTTGGGGTGAAAGAGGTGCATTAACTACACCAAGTCAAAGGTTTGCTAGACTGACAGACATTCTAAGTGCTATGGCTACAAAATTGGCAAATCAGATTTCGGAGGCAAATGATGCGGTTTAAATATTATATTTTATAAGATTTTAAAATAAGATATTCATATCCTTTTACCAAATGAACATTTCCTCTTTCCGATGGTTGTTGTCTTCCATTAAAACATCAGCATTGAAAATTCATTACGCTATTCCACGTCTTGTGTAACATCAGTTATCATATATAAATAAATAAATAGAATAAAATGAAATTTCTGCCCTTTAAAATGCAATTAAATAAACATTGAACGCAAATGATAGTAATAATGCATAATTTCGAATATGTAACAATTCGATATAAGATTGGTTTTTATGAAGGGTTTGTATAAGATTTACTTTTATTTTTTTAATGTGTATGAGGAATTCTGTCATTCAATCATTACTATACCGTATTAATATTACTTAGATAAATATTACACAGACTATTGGTAATTATTATAAGTCACATTTGTAATCAATAAAAATGTTTGTAAATAATGTTTCACAATCTATTTCTTCTTACATCATTGGCCTTCAAACCCGAACAATTTATAACTTAAATTATTTAAAAAATATTGCACTACAAGCACGTTTTAACGGCACGAACAAATGCTGACCCAGTCTCTTTTAGTCATTTTTTGCGATTATTTGTGTTACAACGTACACAACAGTGTAATTTTCCAATAAAAAATTACTTAACACAGGAATAAAAGAAACAAGAATACTAGAAGAAAAATTTTATTATAATCATAGATCAAAACATATACTCGTAAATCTTCTAGGCACAGACGTTGTGTTGCAAAAAGCCGTTTGAAACATATTTTACCTAAATAAAAAAATATTTATTGACACGCATTTATTTATTATTATAATGAGTTTTTTGTTCTTAAAACTAAAATCTAATATATATTTTCAGTAGATATCGTGCAAATTAAGCTAACCCAATAACAATTTGGCCTATAATGTTTATCCAAAGTACAGAGACAAAGATTTATATATTGACTTAAATCTTAGCCCTGCTTTTGGAAAAACTATCCGTAAACTATATTTAATAATAAGTCTCAATGTAAACCATAAAAGTCTAGTTAGAACATAAGTTAGTCTTTTCAGTAATAGAACAAGTAAAATAAAAATAGTAATCCATAGCAATATTAACATGAAAACATGTTTGACAAATATTATTGCTTCAATAGAATTTGCTTATGATTAAGGACAAAAGCTGTTAGCAGCTTTCTACACTATCAAGTCTCCCATAGTCCTATAATCTAATTGTAATTTTCAAACAACACTATGATTCATATAATTCAGTATCTATGCGACACATTTTATTGTAATGCAATTTTCAGTGTAATTTGTATATTATACATAATATCGAAAGTTAATATAATTCATATTTTTCATAACACACATCGTCCAGTCCCTAAATAGCATTCCCTATGTCTTTGTAACTGGATTCATACGAATAGATATAGACATGAATCCCCCTAGGGGCAAACATTTGTACGATGAAAATGACTGTCTGCACTCGATGTACAGACAGGACTCCGGTGTCAATCATCTCACCACTCCACTTTCTCAGCGCGTATTATATCGATAGAAAATAAAATAAAATAAAAGGATACCTATTAAGAGACAGGACTACAATATTATATAAGATTTATTTTTTTTTGTCAAGTATAAGCCATTTCAAGAGAAGAATCTATCTAAAAATAATTACGTCAGAATCGTAACTTTCACCATATCTCCAAGCCTTAGTAAAAAAAAAACTAAAAATCATATTTACTTACATATACATCTATATCAGCCTGTAATTTCAACATAGTATATCCATTGCAAAGATAAAATATTTATATACATCATACAAAACTGTGACTAGTGCAACAAACCATCACACAGTAGATATGTACTTTCATATTGTAGATAGTATTCAAGTTAATGATTTTTTAGGTCCGACATAGAAATACAATAAAATCATATATTATACATTCATTCAACAACACTAAGTATTTAGAAACTGACCATTCTCTAGTAAATTTGGTGCTTTATTTCCTAAAACATTAATTCTAAATAAGACAAACCAGTTCATAGTCAAACTGTAATTTAGTCAAAGCATCAATCATTAAAACTTGAGCGATTTAGCAAAAAGAGCGACAGTGGCTTGCGTCTTGTCACCATTGAATCTCCTTAGTTCCACGATAGCCTAAAAGCAGAAAATGCTATTAAATGTAGGAAATAAAACATTTAATAATCGTTTTTTTTTTCGCCAAACATATTTTAGATTATTAAATAAAAAAAGCAAGTCGGAAATATTTTTAAAAGGGCAAAGGTTGTATAAGCATCACGAAAAATAATAGACAATTATCAGACCTATAAAGACAACAAGTTCCGGTGATCGCTAATATGCTTGCCGAGTGCGGCGATATTAAAACCAATTGTAAAAAAATTTATATCCCGCACTGCCACTGGCAATTTACAGTCCAGTTAAGTTAGATAAGGTCGCCTATTTGTATTTCTGATGTTGTGTGTACAATAAAGAGTAAAATAAAATAAAATAAATAACAGTTAATTAATAGCAGAGTGATCACAAATATGATGGACATGCATTATGACATTAGACATATTATAATAACAAAAATCAGACTTGTTCTCTGGTGAATCCGAGGGCTACGATTTCTTCCACATCTGTTTCACTAAATGAATCCGTTGGCAGAATTGTTAAGCTTGGGTCTGCAAAACCTGCAAAAGAATAGCAAAATGACTACAGTAAGGAAAAAGGTAAGGGCAAAATTAAGGAAAAGGGTTTATATTAAATGTAAGTAAGGTGAGATCGGAGCCGAAGAACATTCTCTTCACAAAAAATTACTATTATTCATAATCTAAATATAATTTTATCAGGTTGAAATCTTTAACTTATTTTCTCACGATATATTAGATGTAAGTCAACGACGCATTGAGATAGCCCGCTGTTTGCCAAAGCCTCATTCCAAGAACGGTTTTAATGTTAAGAAGAATAAGAAAGACCAAATATTTCTTTTTTACAATTCCCTCCTTACGAAATGGTGGTAGACTAAAACGTGGCAATCTATAGATGTATGATTGCTCCTTTTATCAATGAATATATGATTTCATCTTCAGTAAGAGAAGAATCTGTGTAAGAAATGAATAGAATGGAGAAGCAACATTCTATTCATTTTGGTGATTTAATACAAAATTTGTCTTCATTTTCAAAAACAACAGTTGTGTAGAGAGCATATTATGTAATATTAAAAAAAAATAATATGTAATATTAAAAAAAATTACCAATTCTTTGACTATTAGCTTGGCCCATGTTTGTATTGGACTGAGCACTAGAAGTTGGTCTAGACTCTTGATTCGTCGCAGCATCTGTTAATGTGAAGTTATAAATATTATAAAACCTGGTTGATTGTAGTTAAAATGTTAATGCAATGATTATAATGTCAAACTGAAAATACGTTTTATTATTGTTATGAAGTCTGTGAGCAATAATTACGAAAATAGTTACCGTAGATAAGTAATAAAAACTAACTGCTACATGTGAAAATTTTATGCATACGAAATGATAAAATACCTCTAGAGAATCTGATGCAATTTACGAAAAGTTTTAATTTTTAAAACATTACCAATTGTGGCAGTATTTCTGCTGTCTTCAATCATCTAATTTGAGACACCATTTGAAATCACATTAGAAACAAAACCATTAATTTTCATTAATTTCACTAAGCACCAATTTTGAATAACTAAACTAAAAATCATGTGAATTTTTTTCTTAATTTAGAAAAATAAATAAATATCTTCACGCAATTCTCAACATAGGGGTAGACAGAGGTCTAGTCTAGACAATTAAGTCCCTTCAACCCACCTTCCACCGGAGATATTTTCGGGACAACATGCCAGGTGGTGAACCCGTTGCCATCTTTATGTCCAAGCCAACGATAGAATTCGTACATAAGTTTTTTGAAAAACTTATTGATACAAGCCTGCCACTTGGGGATCGAACTTGGGTCTCTTGACTCGAAATTCCGACCACCCATCCACTCGGCTATCATGACTATATGTGATATTTCATAACTAGCTCAGCCACAGTTTTTTTAGTGAGTGACTCAAATTCGCATTACCATTATTGTTAAAACATTGATTACATTGCAAGAAAATTCACGATACGAAAAAAAAGTCACGATAGCCAAATGGTTGTATGGTCGGAATTTCGAGTTCGATCCCCAGGTGGCAGGCTCGTACCAATGGGTTTTTCAAAAACTTATGTACAAATTATATCGTTGGCTTGAACATAAAAACGGCGACGGGCTCACCACCTGTCACGTTGTCCTGAAAATATGTTCGGTGGAGGGTGGGTCAAAAGGACTTATCTGTCTAGACTAGACCTCTGTCTACCCCTGTATTGGGAATTAGCTGAAGATATTTTTATTTATTTATTATTTATAAGAAAATAATTGTAAGAAAATCTGTGTGCTCAAGAAATATTAGAGAAATATAACATGTTTCAAAACTGTCATGTCTGTATTCTTTTACTTAAATGTAGTAGCATACATAATGGTCTACTAAAGTCCACTGCAGGACATAGGGCTCTTCCATAGGGAGGATTTGCCAGAATCGCCACGCTTGGTAAGCGGATTGGCGAACATAGTACCAGACCACTCACACCTCAGACGCTGCTGTCAAAAAAAAGCTGATATATTCTTACTCTGTAATCATATGGCCAATTTATCATACTTATATTGAACTCTTTGAAACTAGATAACTTTATTAAAAACAACACTAGATAACAGAATTTATCAATGCAACTGATAATGTTGAAAATAAACAATGAAATCATTTTTGCTATTTTTATTATATAAAGACAATTGTTACTGTATTTAAAAAAATGCAAAACTGACTGAATTAATTAGATATCTGAATACTTTAATGGGTTTCACCCACACCATATGCAGACCAAGTTATATTGCAAAATATTAAAGAGAGATAAGGAGACTTTAGCATATTGATGCAATAGCCTTAATTCGTTTTATTTTGCTCATGTTTAATCATGTCCAAAAACATATTATTGATTATTTCTTTTTTGCCCTCCCACCTTGTTTTGACTTTTCTAAAGCTTCTTTAATTTGCCGTTCCTCATGGTCCCGCATTGATTGGTTTACAATTTCATCTTCTGAATAGCCAGACAGACGAGCACATTCTGGCAGCTCAGATTCAGGAAGAAATGGTGTCTCAGTTCCAGTAGTGCCAATACGTAGCACATTCCTTTTCAGATCTATATTGCACTGTTAATAAATTTATTTACTATGAAAATTGGTGTGAGAAAATAATCATTCTTGTTTGAATAAATGTGAAATAATTTTTTAATTAAAAAGTTTTAATATTTGTTTGAAGGTTACATTTTCCTAAAATATTTACAATCTTACTAATGGTAAATTTTCCAACTAACTAGGTTATTTAACTTATTACTATCTATGTGGTTACAATATAATCTTATGTGTTAATTACATATCACTTTATGTAGTTAACACAGAAGATCTTTTATCCAAAGTAAAGTGGAAACATGAATTTTATTGAACAAAAAGAATTAAAAGATCAATTTTAATTCTTTTTGTTTGATCTAAGGAGGAAAACAGATTACATTGTCCTGACATGTGATAATGCACAGATCAGGTTGCAGGCAGAAACTAGATTAATATCATTAAACATCTCATAAAGTTATTATTGAAATAACATTACTACTATGATTTAGATGAGATCATAAGTGTATGAGCGTGATATCAGACGTGGAATTGCGGAAATCAGCCCATCTAATCTAAGTGTATGGGCTTAAAACCATAATGCCTATCTTATCTTACTTGATGTCGTTTCAACATATCCAAGCCAAGAAGCATGTCCATAGGTTGTTCTTCAAGTACAGAGAAAGAAGTAGTAAGAAAATCTTTTTCAATTCGCATCTGAACCATATGAATCCTTCCAATTATGCGCTGTACTCCCACACCCTTTGCTATTCCTGCCCACCTGTTTATTTATCTTAAATTAATAACAATGACTGTATAGTAAACACTGTAAAGTATGACTGTATAGTCATATACATATAATGACTGTATAGCAAAACGAAATAATTACTATAGATTATTTAGCGTAAATAAAATTGATTTATATGTTATAGTATTCATGCCAATTATTATAGTGTTGTGGTATTCCTTTAATGTTATAATATTGAAGAGGCCTGGTAATTTCATAGTTACATAATAAGTAACTGATCAATTACTGAATGTACCAAATTGTGTCTGACATGACTGGTGAAGAACAAAAAGTAAAAAATTTCTGAATTCTTACAATGTTGGGTTAACTTAGATCATTATTGGAATTTTTTTTAAAGAAATTTGCTAAGCTTTTTTCGTTTTAGTGATATTGTCTTACTAAGAAATTATTACTTACCTGGTATCAACAAGTCTCATAATGTTGCATCTCTCTGCACATGCTGCAGACATTATAGTAGTCTGAGCACCGGAGTCTATAAACGCTTTCACAGGAAAACTACAAAAAAATCATATTAAAAAATTAAATGTGTTAAAAAATTAAATGTGTGTAATTGTCATAAAAATAAATCATAAATTTAAAAACAAATAGTATTCATGACTCTAAATATCTCATACTGATAGTCAGAGGTCTGAACATGGTCATTTAAACCCATATTTTAACCAAGGCTAATAGTCTTAATGCCCAAGCTAACTACACAAATTCATTTTCTAAGAAAAATCCTCTATTATTTTGCTATTGTTACGAGTTGAAAAATAATATTTGTCTATAAAACAAACCCATTAACATGACAGTTGATGTACAACATGACAACAGTTCCAAAAGTCTCTGGGTTGTACTCCATTGCAGCCTCCATATTTGCCTCGATATTTTTTTGTCTGATTTCCTCAGCAATCATTCTTTGAGCCTCTGTGTCAAATGGATCTGAATTCATCATCCTGTTGATAATTAAATAATAAATTTATATAATTAAGTAAACATGGAGTTACACTAAAGAAAACTGTTACAATTACATTAAAGTAAACATTTTCAACAAGCCTCATTAAAAATACGTAATTTTAACAAAAAATAATTGGATTTTAAGTAATTTATAATAAAAATTAAACATATACTTTATTATTGAGACAAAGAAAAAAGTCACAATAGCCGAGTTGTTGGGTGGTCGGAATTTCGAGTCGAGAGACCGAGTTCGATCCCCAGGTGGCAGTACCAATGAGTTTTTCAAAAAACTTATGTACAAATTTCATTGTTGGCTTGGACATAAAGGCGGCAATGGGCTCACCAACTGTCACGTTGTCCCAAAAATATCTTCGGTGGAAGGTGGGTCAAAGGGACTTAATTGACTAGACTTGACCTCTGTCTAACCCTGTATTGGGAATTGCGTGAAGATATTTTTTTTTCTTATTGAAACAATGTTACACTAACCTTCACACTATGTCAAATGTATAAAAAATCTTATGAGTAATATTTTTGCACACTTTAAATGTGTCAAATGAACATTGAGTCTAATAATAGTCTTACTGTTATATTCAGTGATTCGAAATCAGTGTACATAATGAATTTTATACTCTCACTAAGGTATGAGAATATTTATTTCTCAACTGATCAAATATTACCAAGTATTCAATAAGAGATATGTAATCACATATAAAAAGAATCACAGAATTGTTAATGCATTTTAAAGTGTTAAGTGCAAAAGCAGTTTTCTATAGTTTACTATATTATTAATTTTTGTGCATATACCTTATTCTTTGCTGCTGTCGTTCAGTTCTAGCTGAAATTTGTTCTCGAAGCACAGAAGCAAAAGTATCTATAGAGAATAGTTAACTGATTACATTTATTATATTTTAAAAATTTATTTAACTGCAGGAAAAGGAAAATATGGGACTGACCAAGATTTCCACTTAATAATGCATCAGCAAGTCTTGGATTATTTTGCTTCAGTAAAGCAAGCTGGTCAGGGTTTGCTAGAAACATCTCTCTTATTAGACGAGGATCTTCCTCAACAGGAGGGCTTCTAGCAGCCATTGACGAACTAGCAGCAACTGGTGGTACTTGGATACTACTGAAGTCGAGATTAGCTAAACCTGTGGGCAATCCTGTAAGCAAGTTTAAAATGAATTTTTCACAAAAAAAGTAAATCAAAACAAATAATTTTTTGACAGTAACAAAATGTCATTTATATTTTTTTAATTATGTGCTAGTTTCACAGTACATTGAAGTACATTTTCATATTTATTTTGAATGAAGATGACGTAAATGAATGTCAAGAAAAATCGTGACAATGCACTTTCGTGAGTAAAGTGAAAATAAACAATGGCACCTTGACTGGCATCATTAACATTGAGATTGGAGGCAGATTGCAGCATATGAAGCATAACGATGACGTCCCCATCATGTACACCGTGCGCCCGAAGAGACTTCTTATCGTCCAAAAGAGGCTTGCCATTGTAATTCAATATGATGTCCTTTGCTGGGAAACCTGATTCTATTTCACAAAAGGCTTTGAAATTTTCCAACTCCAAATCTTCGGAAACATCGAGGACGAAAATTTCGTCGTTGAGCGTTGTAACAGTAACTTTCATCGTGAGTTTTGTTACAATGAAATAGCAAACGAAAAAATAGCAACTTTATGTATAGTTCGTAATATTTATATGTCTAGAATGACTATCGAAAACATTTTAAGTAACACCCACGTTACAAAACAGTCGTCTTTATCTTACTCACTTACACAAAAAAATGAATATAAAAGTTTGGAGGAGCTGAGGTGCGCGCGGTGCGGTGACTGTGACGTTTCATAAAGCCAGAGCTACATCGTTACAATGTATAACGGTAGTTTATGATATTTATTAAATTTTATATTTTAATTTTATATGCTTCCGAAAAGATTATGATGCTATTTCTAAAATAATATCGAAGCGGATATTTACAACTTTAAATAGATAAATAAATAAAATATAAATTAAAAGAAAACTAATATTCAGGATACAAGTAGTAGTATTATTAAGTAAGTAGTAGTATTATAAGGGTGTAATTCATTGTTAGTCATTTCGTTTATGCTTCTACCCATTAACGGAAGGACTTTCTCAATTCATTTTATGGCTGACATGTCATACTAATGACCATATCAAAGTATCCGTACCAAAATGACCTTTGGTACGGATACTTTTAAATATATAAAAGCCAGACAGAAAAGGAGGTCTTCGTGTCAGAGTCGCGCGGCATCAGCAGCAGAGGAAGAAGCGAAACCAGATCGATGTAATGGAATAAAAATTCAAAGACTCGGAGCATCGTAGCTGTCGAACAGGAATTAGAGTGTACATTTAAAATGACCCAGATGGAGATTATAATAAAGATTCGAAAACACGGTGGAAAGTATTACAAGTGGTCGTCGTAGACGAATCGGAAGCCATTTCAGCTGAGAGCACAAATCAAATACATGACGAAACTTGCGAAGACAGAATACGAAGCAGATATAATTATTGACGAAATATCGATATAACCGATGAATTGTACAACAAATATAAGACTAAAATCAGCTTAAATAGCTCAGTGCTTTTTTGGCTTGGTAATTGGTAAACATAATTGTATACACAACGTAACATTGTATTTAATTATATACTTAGAACCATTATTTCTATAAGACGGATAATTATTTAAGTAAAAGTAATTCACTGCTTAAGTTGATAGATTTATTTTACTTAAAACTTAACAATATGTATTATTTTATAAATCAAATCATACACAAATCTATCTACATTATGTGTTCGTGTACATCGGGTTTTAAGATATAGTGTTAACATGCTCTTGCTAAAAACCGACAAGAAATTCAAGTCCCAAATTTAAACATTAGATTATGACAATTGGGTACATAGAAAATAACCTAAGAACCAATTAACAATCAAGTAAGTATATAAAATCATAAATATTTAAAAAAAAGCTGTAATTTTTATGAAACATTATTAAACCGAAAATATTGTTCTTGTTGCGTATAATGGAACGACACATACCAACAACCAATACAAATACAATACCTACCAAATCTGTCTCTCTCTCGAGAAAAACTAGGAAAACCTTTGTTATTAAATTTTCGTTGCATCTGGTGTTATCCATTGCGAAACATTTCAGGGTTTATTTTGTATTTTTTAATTGAAATATTGTGATTTTGGACACGCAGTACGTTATTAAAGCTGATTTTTAACTAAAGTGTTTAAACAGGTGCATTTTCGATATCGTGTCAGCCTTTAGTTCGTATTTGCCTTCGTATAAAATGTATGATTGCAATACAGCGATATGGTGAGTTTTTAATGTAACATTTTCATTTTATTAATTAATGTGTAAGTGTAAAACTAGAATAAGTATTACCTGATCACAATGATTTTAATGTACTACTCTTATTGCTTATTGGTGAAAGTGGTTGTAGCATTGAGATCCGCGATATAGATTTAAATTGGGTAGTGTATTTGCCATCAGTACATAGAAATCTAATTTTAATAAACACAGATAAAGAATGATATAAAAAATTGGTTTGATTTAAAAACGTTTGTCTAAAAAAAATAAGACGTAAAATAAATAAGTATCAGCAGTAGTATTTTCTATATATATTTAAATATACATATGTACCTTGGGATTGGGCACGAACAGTACATATTTGCAAATTGAATGTTAAACAACATATGTAAATATGAAACCACTGTCAAGTTTAAGTTTAGGATGTAATATAACTTTGAATTTCTCTAAAATTATTTTTTCTTGTTAAATGGGTATAAAGTTACAAGTTCATATAACTTGTTAATATGTCAGAGATAAAGCATTTGCAGGTAATAGATAAATACTCAGCTCTTTAATTAACAAGATGTAATACATTTTTATTGAAACTAAGAGATGATACCTGTTAAAATTGTAAATACTATCCTAGATGTTGCTTTCTTACAATTAATACTAGTTGTATTGATGTTTTACATGTTTGGTTATCATTTGTAAGTTTAAACATTATTTGGGTTTTTGATCTACATGCTATTAGTGCAGAGATAGGCTAAGAGATTAGTATTAAAAGCAGGGATGGCAATTTTTCACATTGATATCATAATTATAGCTTCAGATAATTCTATGTATTTAATTTACTGATAGCTTTTATCTGCCCTGTGCGATTAATTTGCATATTGAAAGGAATCTCTGAAT
Source organism: Sericinus montela (assembly GCA_029286605.1). NCBI lineage: Eukaryota > Metazoa > Arthropoda > Insecta > Lepidoptera > Papilionidae > Sericinus > Sericinus montela. The sequence goes on along the minus strand of JAGSMR010000083.1, from coordinate 222,938 downwards.
ATTTGATCCTACTTAGATCTAGCTCCACAAAAAAAACTCAGCATACTCTTAAAGGTACCATTTCAGATGGTTTAAAACACCAAAGTAAAACTTAATGACACATGTGGTAAAGATCTGTTAACTGTTGGTAGTACTTCTTAATTCCATCTATATTCTGGGTCATTTGCCAAGAGTCAATAGCTTCACATGCTGTGGCTTCATATGGTCACTTATTTGGGATTGAACAAAGCCAACAGCCAACAGCCAATCATTCACCTTAAAGTTAACTCTAAAGCAGCAGAGACCTTTTAGTAATTGAATGTTTACCCTTTTTGAATTTCCACACCTCATTAGGCAAACAGCAGTCAAATGGTTCCTTAGTACATATTATAATGTTAAAGCCTACTGGGCAAGTACATAAAACCACATCTTTTGTCTTAAAAAAAATTGTGAAGTTTCTAAGGTCCTGCAGTCCCAGACCTTTAGACCTGTTTTATTTAGGTTGTTGTGTGATTTTATTTAAATTTTTGTTGTGTAGCAATGGCTTCACATTTAGCTTCTCTATCAAATCATTTATGACCATATTCCACATGAATGGTATAAACACTTCTATTTGTGGACAGCCTTTATCTTTCTTCTATATTTTATAACTAGCAGCCTGTGGTGCACTATGAATTCTTGCTATTCCCATATTTAACATGTTAATGATCATGCCCCATGCTGTCCGTTTCATGCCATGACTAGTGAGGGCTAAGCCAAATTGGTTCTGCCAAAACCTGCTCATCAATGAATGTTCCCAGACAAATGTTTTTACTTATTAGAGCCTCTTTTATCTGACTAATTTTCAGGTGAAATTCTGACTCTGAATATTTTGCAGTCCCATATGAATGTTTGTTTCCATGGAGTGGTCTTCCATCTTTTGGGCACATAATGATCAGCAGGACATATACTTTAAGAGTACTGCTTATGCTTCCACTATGATATGCACCTCTCTGTAGAAGAACATGGTAGATTAAAACCAGTACTACCAATTAATAGGGTTGAAAAGTGTGTATGGTCCATTGTAGCCTATTAGGAGTACCACTTTTGTGCCAGTGAGTTGTTGTCTGTTGGGTCTACTCTCTTCCTTAAAATTACAACTGCCTACTACTGTTTACAACTGCCCGTTTATGTAATGATTAGTCAATTTAATACTTTTTGAGACACAATACTAAAAGAATTATTACTGTGATTTGTCATTGACATGATAAACTTTTTCACACACTCCAGAAGTAATTTTTACTTTGTGCAGAGAAGTTACTGTAGAGTGTTAGCACACAGCCATGTACTTCTTGCTGTAATGCAATTCAGTTCCTTTTGCAAATACTTAATAGGACCCATGCCAAATTGCCAAAATGTAGTCTGAATATAGGTAAGTAAATACTTACTTTGTCTTAGAATTTGGAAAATAATGTAATGTAAAATATCTTTATTTTATACAAAATTGTTAACAATCTTAATTGTAATTTTTGATTAAACCACTAGATCAAATAGACATTACTAAGTATCAAATCTAGATTAATTGTATATTATATAGTCTCATTATTCTATGAAATATGATACAAATTGCACTTTTTATGCTATGATCATGTGCAAATATTAATTACTGTTGTCAATAATGATTTCTTATATTTACGCGAATACTACACATTTAAAATAAAACGATTTTCGGATTTTATCGCGTTTTTAATTAATATAGCAATGTCCCCCCATGACCACGGTTGTTGTAAAGCATCTGAAACGTCGGGAAATAAAAATAGTTTGTAAAAACTTATTAAAAATGCGATAAAATCCGAAAATCGTTTTATTTTAAATATTGTTGTCAATTTTTATGATAGTCATTTTGCTAAAATGAATAAGATTTATTTACTTTTTAAATGTGGCGTCATCATTGTCATATCGTCATATATTTTAAGAGCAAAGTAAATCACTTTATTTAAATCGATCGATATAAAAAAAATTAAAGAAACTTATGTTGTTGACTTAAAATGTATGATGTTTTTTTAATCACGCAATTCCCAATACAGGGGTAGACAGAGGTCAAGTCTAGACAATTAAGTCCCTTTGACCCACCTTCCACCGAAGATATTTTCGGGACAACGTGACAGGTGGTGAGCCCGTCGCCGCCTTTATGTCCAAGCCAACGATGAAATTCGTATATAAGTTTTTTGAAAAACTCATTGGTACTGCCACTGGGGATCGAAATCGGGTCTCTCGACTCGAAATTCCGACCACCCAACAACTCGGCTATCGTGACTTATATGTTTTTTAATCAGTTGAATATTTATATACATTACGCATAGGCATTACATGTATGAATCATGATAATAGTGGTACATTACTTAGTCTTAAACTAAGAATTTTGCTTCATTCACACCTTTGCTATTGTTTCAGATCTATCCGAAGTGGATGGTATAGAGTTAACAATATGTCATCAGTAGGACAACTTGTGCCACAAGTGACGAGAGGTCCTCCCAACATGACTATAAAATTCAATGGTCCCCACATTGAGGGATCCTTTTGCACATCAATTGACTACAATTATGACCCAATCATCAGTGTAATTTGTGCTATGTATATTGTATTTGGAATTGTATACACACTCTTTGGTGAGTAGTTTAATTTGTGCATTATATATTTAAAATATCACAACCATACCATAAATAATTTTTGTATTACACAGCGTTTTGAAAGCAAATGAATATCTCTTGCGCTGTAGTAGCAGCGGTATACGCATTCCCGGGACCCTATAATGCTATGAACTTAATCATACCACAATGATTATGTAGAAATAGCAAAATAGTTAATCAGATACCCCAGCCATTTCTCTGATTTGTTTCTTTTTTTGTCAAGCAAATAAAACAAATATTTCGGCGTTTTTCGAGAATAAATGTCACTACAATAAACCACAACGGCAGTTTTCGGAAAAATCTTGTTTACAATGTGGTGGTACAATCTTCTGAAAAAGTAGTGCCACTTGTAAATGATCATGTTCCCGAAAACTGATGGCTGTACTATTTCAGTTAAAATTTCAATTTCCTTGCTTGCATTGTTGGCTGAATACGTGCCTGAGTACGCAAAAACGAGGAAGACTTGCAGCATTCCTTTAAAGGAATATAATTAAATAAAAAATGCATCGATGATGTATGTAGTCCGCCAACCCGCATTCGTACTGCATCGCTATCGTTCCCCCGCTTTTTTAATTCTCCCAAAAATATTTGAGAGAAGACTTCCTTTCACTTTTTCTCCAATCTGGTTTACAAGCAGTTTCATCTAGAGTTTTTTTTCCATTTCCACAATTCCCAGTTTGATTAACTTTTTATTTATACTAATTACGAGTCGTCGCACACGTCCCACCATTTCGGGATTTAAACGCTTTTCATTTCTATTAAGTCTATAAATAACTTTTCCTTTTTAATAAATTCCAGTACTAACACTAATAAATTTTAATTATTATTTAATTTATTTATTTCAGGTTATCGTTGCTTCAAAGCAAGTATGTTCTTAACAGGTTTTACATTTGGTTCTGCCATTGTTTACCTTATTTGTTTACAAGAATATCTTATGCCCCCTTATGGCAATGTTGGTATGTAATGAAATAATTAATGTATATATATAATGTTTTAAAATTTTGCTTTAAAATGAACATCATGAATGTTTGTTTCTAGGTGTTGCTCTATGCGCTGGTCTTCTCTTTGGACTCATTACAATGTTGATCCAGTATGTTGGGCTGTTTATGACTGGATTTCACACGGGACTGCTGTTAGCCATTGCAGGGCTGGCAATATATGATCACTTCCTAGATAGCCGCTTAGTTTCAGTAAGTATAAGATCGAAAATATATAAATATATCTTCACGCCAGTCCCAATACGGCGGTAGACAGAGGTCTAGACAAGTCCTTTCGACCAAATTTTCACTGGAAACATTTTTTGGGAAAATTTGACTGGTGATGAGCCTGGCGCCCTCGTAGATAAGTATTTATTTCGATGAGCGTTTTACTTTGAACGAAATTGAAAAATAAAAACGAGTATCTTTAGAGTTATGTCTGATATTATTTGTTTAGAGAATTAACAGAATTACTATGACTATGAAGAGTGATGAATCACAAAAATGGGCGACTAATACTCAATACGAAAATGCTTATGATTTTTTAAGAACTTCAAGAAACATAACGTCTACGCAAAGGTGACGAATAAACAATCGAAATATCTATTGTTTGCACAAACTATAGGCTGAAATGATAATAGCGATATCAGAGATTACTGCATGCTATTGAATCAATAGAATGATCGAGACTAGTAACGCAGTCGGTTATGTTTTTTAACAATGTAATAGCGATCTCAATTGCTTGGTACGGCTTGCGCGCGCCAAATGCCCTATTTTCTCAACAACGCGAATGCAATGATATATACGCGTACTGCTTTGATTGGACGCGTGAGATGCTTTAGAGAATTTGTTGGCAGATATTCTAATCTCGAGACGTTAATCCCAGATTGTTATACGTAAATACATTACATACATGTGTAGATATGTATGTAGTACGTAGTACGTATACGCCCTGGTGTGCATTATAGGTAAGTCTACCGACGAAAATGTAAAGAAAAATAAGTGAATACCGAGAGATATCATATACAAACGAGTATGTATCTTGGTATATCCTTCTAGTATTTTACAAGAACAAAATTATCTTGTTCTACGACGGCGTGTATTCTAAAACGTACATTGGTACCGATACCTTACACGTTAGCTAACCGTTAATGTATTGGTCTATATTCGATGTAGATAAAATTTATGTGTAAAGAGGGTGAATAGACTTTATTGATTAAGACTAGACTATAATGAAAGTTCTTTGCGGATGAGCGGACTACTATAAATAAATAAATATCTTCACGCCATTCCCAATATAGGGGTAGACCGAGGTATAGACAAGTCCTTTCGACCAAATTTTCACTGGAAACATTTTTGGGAAAATTTGACTGGTGATGAGCCTGGCGCCCTCGTAGATAAGTATTTATTTCGATGAGCGTTTTACTTTGAACGAAATTGAAAAATAAAAACGAGTATCTTTAGAGTTATGTCTGATATTATTTGTTTGGAGAATTAACAGAATTACTATGACTATGAAGAGTGATGAATCACAAAAATGGGCGACTAATACTCAATACAAAAATGCTTATGATTTTTTAAGAACTTCAAGAAACATAACGTCTACGCAAAGGTGACGAATAAACAATCGAAATATCTATTGTTTGCACAAACTATAGGCTGAAATGATAATAGCGATATCAGAGATTACTGCATGCTATTGAATCAATAGAATGATCGAGACTAGTAACGCAGTCGGTTATGTTTTTTAACAATGTAATAGCGATCTCAATTGCTTGGTACGGCTTGCGCGCGCCAAATGCCCTATTTTCTCAACAACGCGAATGCAATGATATATACGCGTACTGCTTTGATTGGACGCGTGAGATGCTTTAGAGAATTTGTTGGCAGATATTCTAATCTCGAGACGTTAATCCCAGATTGTTATACGTAAATACATTACATACATGTGTAGATATGTATGTAGTACGTAGTACGTATACGCCCTGGTGTGCATTATAGGTAAGTCTACCGACGAAAATGTAAAGAAAAATAAGTGAATACCGAGAGATATCATATACAAACGAGTATGTATCTTGGTATATCCTTCTAGTATTTTACAAGAACAAAATTATCTTGTTCTACGACGGCGTGTATTCTAAAACGTACATTGGTACCGATACCTTACACGTTAGCTAACCGTTAATGTATTGGTCTATATTCGATGTAGATAAAAATTTATGTGTAAAGAGGGTGAATAGACTTTATTGATTAAGACTAGACTATAATGAAAGTTCTTTGCGGATGAGCGGACTACTATAAATAAATAAATAAATATCTTCACGCAATTCCCAATACAGGGGTAGACAGAGGTCTAGTCTAGACAATTAAGTCCCTTTGACCCACCTTCCACCGAAGATATTTTCGGGACAACGTGACAGGTGGTAGCCCGGCGCCGCCTTTATGTCCAAGCAAACGATATGAATCGTATAACCTATATACGAATTTTTTTTGAAAAAACCCATTGGTACGAGCCTGCAACTTGGGGGTCGAATTCGGGTCTCTCGACTCGAAATTCCGACCACCTATCCACTAAGCTATCGTGACTTTAGCTATGAAGTGTTATATTGACATTCTAAACTACTGTATGTCCAATCTCAATCCGCTGCTGTACCTGCTAAAGTCAATATTTATCAGTACTTTGGATAAATTGTTTGATGAACGAGGGTCCACATCCTCTTAGCATTAGCCTTTCACATGTTTTAGGGATTCGACTTCGTCTAATTGGACTTTGACTTTATGATCATTCGCTTATAAGAACTTCGTTTATTATGTAGAAAAGATGAAGTGAAGTTGTTTATCGAGGCGATTTAATCAGGCGAAGCGGTAAATGCAATGGATGTTTATTTTTAAATAAAATTAATATATATCTTCACGCCATTCCCAATACGGCGGTAGACAGAGGTCTAGACAAGTCCTTTCGACCAAATTTTCACTGGAAACATTTTTTGGGAAAATTTGACTGGTGATGAGCCTGGCGCCCTCGTAGATAAGTATTTATTTCGATGAGCGTTTTACTTTGAACGAAATTGAAAAATAAAAACGAGTATCTTTAGAGTTATGTCTGATATTATTTGTTTGGAGAATTAACAGAATTACTATGACTATGAAGAGTGATGAATCACAAAAATGGGCGACTAATACTCAATACAAAAATGCTTATGATTTTTTAAGAACTTCAAGAAACATAACGTCTACGCAAAGGTGACGAATAAACAATCGAAATATCTATTGTTTGCACAAACTATAGGCTGAAATGATAATAGCGATATCAGAGATTACTGCATGCTATTGAATCAATAGAATGATCGAGACTAGTAACGCAGTCGGTTATGTTTTTTAACAATGTAATAGCGATCTCAATTGCTTGGTACGGCTTGCGCGCGCCAAATGCCCTATTTTCTCAACAACGCGAATGTAATGATATATACGCGTACTGCTTTGATTGGACGCGTGAGATGCTTTAGAGAATTTGTTGGCAGATATTCTAATCTCGAGACGTTAATCCCAGATTGTTATACGTAAATACATTACATACATGTGTAGATATGTATGTAGTACGTAGTACGTATACGCCCTGGTGTGCATTATAGGTAAGTCTACCGACGAAAATGTAAAGAAAAATAAGTGAATACCGAGAGATATCATATACAAACGAGTATGTATCTTGGTATATCCTTCTAGTATTTTACAAGAACAAAATTATCTTGTTCTACGACGGCGTGTATTCTAAAACGTACATTGGTACCGATACCTTACACGTTAGCTAACCGTTAATGTATTGGTCTATATTCGATGTAGATAAAAATTTATGTGTAAAGAGGGTGAATAGACTTTATTGATTAAGACTAGACTATAATGAAAGTTCTTTGCGGATGAGCGGACTACTATAAATAAATAAATAAATAAATAAATAAATAAATAAATAAATAAATAAATAAATATCTTCACGCAATTCCCAATACAGGAGTAGACAGAGGTCTAACACTTAAGACCCATCGACCAAAACAACTTCCACCGAAGATATTTTCGGGACAACGTGACAGGTGGTAGCCCGGCGCCGCCTTTATGTCCAAGCAAACGATATGAATCGTATAACCTATATACGAATTTTTTTTGAAAAAACCCATTGGTACGAGCCTGCAACTTGGGGGTCGAATTCGGGTCTCTCGACTCGAAATTCCGACCACCTATCCACTAAGCTATCGTGACTTTAGCTATGAAGTGTTATATTGACATTCTAAACTACTGTATGTCCAATCTCAATCCGCTGCTGTACCTGCTAAAGTCAATATTTATCAGTACTTTGGATAAATTGTTTGATGAACGAGGGTCCACATCCTCTTAGCATTAGCCTTTCACATGTTTTAGGGATTCGACTTCGTCTAATTGGACTTTGACTTTATGATCATTCGCTTATAAGAACTTCGTTTATTATGTAGAAAAGATGAAGTGAATTTGTTTATCGAGGCGATTTAATCAGGCGAAGCGGTAAAATGCAATGGATGTTTATTTTTTAAATAAAATAAATATATATCTTCACGCAATTCCCAATACAGGAGTAGACAGAGGTCTAACACTTAAGACCCATCGACCAAAAAACAACTTCCACCGAAGATGATTTCAACGTGACAGGTGGTGAGCCCGTCGCCGTCTTTATGTCCAAGTCAACGATATAATTCGTACATAAGTTTTTGAAAAACTCATTGGTGCGAGCCTGCCACCTGGGGATCGAACTCGGGTCTCTTGACTCGAAATTCCACCAAAACCACTCGGCTATTAATGTTTATTTCGACTTACTAATGTTTATTTTTTGATATTTTTTATTAATGTACTTAAATAGCTTAGCGTTGCGATCCAATAAGTTTCGTTACACTATACAACATATACATTATATTACATAGATTGACTCTAAGTTAACCTGATAGTTGAATTTGTAGAGAGACAGCGAGCTCCGCTACTCCTCAAAAAAGAATCATTCTAATGATTCCTCACCATGTTTTTCTTCAGCCCCGTACATTACGAGTCAGCGTTATTAATTTATTTTTGAAAATATACAACTTCTTGTTTCGCTTACTTGTCACGTGTTTGCAGAAACAACAATTTGCAACGGCTTCCATTATCACGTTTCCTTTTCTATCGAATGGGGTAAAAAGTTGCAGCGAAAGTTATTAAGAAAGTGCTCGCTTTATTTACAAGTGATCGTTGCTTACGCAATGCGACCATATTCATTGTATATTATTTGAAAGTGCTTAGCGATATTTAAGTGTATTAAAACCTTGATTTTATGGTTAAAAATTATTAAAGATTAACACATTTGCGTGTAAGCGCTTTTTTTTACTCAAACTCTTAGTCGATGTGTATTGTCGCAATAGTTTTTCCACACATTAGATCTGGCAATAGTATTTTTTTCCTAATAAATATCTTCACGCAATTCCCAATACAGGGTAAACAGAGGTCTAGTTATTAAGTCCCTTCGACCCACCTTCCATCGAATATATTTTCGAGACAACGTGACAGGTGGTGAGCCCGTAGCCGTCTCTATGTCCAAGCCAACGATATTATTTGTACATAAGTATTTGAAAAACCCATTGGTACTGCCACCTGGGGATCGAACTCGGGTCTCTCGACTCGAAATTCCGACCACCCAACAACTCGGCTATCGTGACTATTTTATTACATTACTATATAATAGTCAACTACAGGATATAGGACTCATCCGCATAGAATGTCACGATCGTGACGTAACGCAAGTAGATTATAGTTGCAGTACTAGACACTAGCCTTAATCGCTGAAATCTATCAACGGTCTATATGTTTTCGTTTGACATTATTTCTAAATGCTCGAACGATCGCGAATTAAAAAGCTTTAATGTTTGAAGTCTCTTAAGAGAATGATAAATGCTAGAATACAACAACGGCTGTAAAATAAAAAATAAAATAATAATAACGCGATTCAAAATTAACTCAATTAGCAATTACAAAATTAAATATAGTTTCTGACATTTATATTGTCCTTGATAAAATGACACGGAAACCAAAACATGAGACGCACTGGTCTTTGTTGTTTTTAACTTATTACAAAAGTAATAAATAAAAAATATATATATATTGTTATATATATGTATATATATATATATATATATATATATATATATATATATATATATATATATATATATATATATATATATATATATATATATATATATATATATATATATATATATATTTATAAATATATATATATAAATATATAAATATATATATATATATATATAAATATATATATATATATATATATATATATATATATATATATATATATATATATATATATATATATATATATATATATATATATATATATATATATATATATATTATTGATATTGTTCTGTCTTTATATTTATCTACAGGAATATTTTTGTATTTTTTTTAACTATAATACTACTAGTATTCCTGTTGACCACTGCCAACCAATCTGCAATGTTTCTCTGAGTGGTTTAGAAAATAGTCGAATGGCAGGCTTGTACCAATGTATTTTATATTATATTAATATATTTTTTATTATTATATTACTATATAATATAAATAGTAATGTCATCATCATAACAGCCTTCCATTGCACCATAAGCGTTATATTATATTGTTATATTTATATTGTTACAACAATATATTTATATATAAATAATATATATAAATATATATATATATATATATATATATATATATATATATATATATATATATATATATATATATATATATATATATATATATATATATATATATATATATATATATTTATATATAAATAATATATATAAATATATTGTTTATCATTTTTTGCAATGAAATAAGATAATATGAATGTCATATGTTAATTTGTGTGCAAATATCAATTTATACTCATTTAATTTATTTAGATAGAAAACGTAGGTATAATAGTAAGTGATTACTAAGATTGTTGACTGTTGTGACGATGTTAACGAGAATGTCTAAACCGCTAGCAGCTAAAGCTACCTGTATACCAAATTGCATCGAAATCAGTCGATTTCGATGCAATTTGGTATACAGGTAGCTTTAACTGAATTGATGAAGGAAAATGAGATATTTTTTATCCCTATCCTTATCCTAAAAACCCATTGGTAACCTACCACCTAGGTTTTCCTGACTCGAATTCCGATCACGCAACAATTCGGCTCTCGTGACTTTTCTAAAATTTCAAATATTGGTTTTGTCTATTTTAGTATTTTATATTGCGGTACGTCGGGTTATTTAAATTTCAAAATATGCAAGGATATGTGATCCTTCGGAAATTTCATCATGGAAATCAAGGTGCCAATTCGCTAAATTTACCAACTGGCATTGCAAGCATAAAGCCATAGCCTTATCCGGGAAGACGGTATATAAAAGCAGCCAGTAATAAATAATTCGAAAACATTTCTCTTATAGCTAGCTCTTTGAAACTAGCTTTGACACACTATTTCATCCGCGCTTTTTTATAAATTTCTGCAGGGTTACGCAATTTTATTGATTTTTATAGCATATTTATGGTGAACTTTTATGTGATTAAATTCGAGAGTGAAATTTTAAAAACATTTTTCTCTTTAATTTAATCACATTCTGCAGGGTTAGTTAGTTAGTTTTTAGATTAAAAAATAGCCTGTGTCCATCCATGTACGGGCATTATTAATAGGAGGTAGGTATAGGAATAGATACATTACAAATGTAACTGTGTTTTATTCATCATTGTTCATTGATTCTTGCAATCGGGACAACAGCATTTGAAACAGAGTATGAAATGTGAATCGGGGGGAAATATCTGAGCGTTCTATATAACCACATATTAGCACTGCATATTGATTCTATTCGTATATTCCATGCAGATAGATTCAGTATATTTAAATTATAGTATATTTAAGTTCTAGTATATTTAAACAAATATAATTTTTGGTTTAAGGCTTACAATGTTAATAGATAAATTAATTTAGACAACTTTATCTGTCTGTTGGTATCTGTTACAATGTTATCTTAATTAATGTCTGAATATATGTACATTAAATTTGACGTAATGAGTAAGTGTTTTGTGGTCGAAACATGTTTCCTAAAGGTTTATCTTAAATATTAGTGACATTCGAAAATTTTGAAATCAACTAATCACTTTCATTACTTTGTTACAGTATTGGGTGCCAGTGGTTGCTTTGCTATGTTCGGGAATTTTCTTCGCCGTCATCAATTTGTATTGGAAGAAAGGTGAGATACTTAATTCTCCTGGTCATTTATTTGGACTTACTAATTTAACCAAGAAAGATACCGTGAACCATTTTGGGTAGGTAAGCTGGTGTAGTACCAAGTTCAGGGAAGACCGATGGGTTTTTCGTCTTCCCTCAAAATACGAAAGTGGCTGGACGTCTCCCTTCGAAGAGTTGCGTTTTATATTTTTACTAGCTTTGAAAAAGTCTCAGTCATCTCAGTGTTCAATCCAAGACTAAAATTCATCATATGGCGAAAAGCACGTTGGTACAGGTATTTCACTGTTCCGGATCCAACTCTATTCTCCTCATTGATTGTTACTATAATTCCAACCACTAGGCTGTCGTGACTTTCTGTTAGATTTTCATCCTTAATTCTTCTCATTTCAATGCCACATTTAGATGTTAAGTAGAAGTAAAGAACCGTGTAACTTAGCAGGAGTTCATAATATGTATTTTGATGAGGTGAGTAGGAGTGTGAAGCGAGAGCAGAAAAATAAAGTGTTACGCAATAATTTTTAGTTTATCCAATACACTCTTCATCTGTATTTACGTTAATTGATGTTCTCAAATGCTTACTGTTCGGGAATTTTCTTCGCCGTCATCAATTTGTATTGGAAGAAAGGTGAGATACTTAATTCTCCTGGTCATTTATTTGGACTTACTAATTTAACCAAGAAAGATACCGTGAACCATTTTGGGTAGGTAAGCTGGTGTAGTATCAAGTTCAGGGAAGACCGATGGGTTTTTCGTCTTCCTCAAAATACGAAAGTGGCTGGACGTCTCCTTCGAAGAGTTGCGTTTTATATTTTACTAGCTTTGAAAAAGTCTCAGTCATCTCAGTGTTCAATCCAAGACTAAAATTCATCATATGGCGAAAAGCACGTTGGTACAGGTATTTCACTGTTCCGGATCCAACTCTATTCTCCTCATTGATTGTTACTATAATTCCAACCACTAGGCTGTCGTGACTTTCTGTTAGATTTTCATCCTTAATTCTTCTCATTTCAATGCCACATTTAGATGTTAAGTAGAAGTAAAGAACCGTGTAACTTAGCAGGAGTTCATAATATGTATTTTGATGAGGTGAGTAGGAGTGTGAAGCGAGAGCAGAAAAATAAAGTGTTACGCAATAATTTTTAGTTTATCCAATACACTCTTCATCTGTATTTACGTTAATTGATGTTCTCAAATGCTTACTGTTCGGGAATTTAGTCCGACTTGTTCTCATGACTCGTGATGATAATTGTACGATTTTTTTTTTGGATCTTATTTACAACTTTATATGCGATTTGGATACCAATACCCTTGTTATCTATTACTTTGTTGCAAATATTCCTGTGTGATATGTAGGTGGAAAGGTCAAAAATATCTAGACCACTGATCAACATAGTGAATAGTTTGAGATAGTGTCATACAATTTTATGTACAATCAATAAGAAGAGCAGCGTGTTTAGTTTTTATTCATAATTTGATGTATAATCTATAAGCGTTATTTTGGCGCTAAAAAGTAAAAAAAATAAAAATTGAATAATTTCGGTAAAATACAACATGTAGAAATAAGGGTTTTAATCAAACTAGCGGCTATAAACCGTACAAATGAAATTAGTATATTTGTGTTTAATCCAAAATGTATTAATTATTCTTAACGTTCGTTACATCAATAGTTACTTAAATTAAAAGATATGAAAAGTTATGGAACTTAAATTTAATTGTATTCTAGAATTATTTCTAATATAATATTCATGTAATGATTTCTAATTTAATTCTTATATTGGATGGTGCATCTATGTTGTACGTTCATAGATTAGAGAAATTAAAAATAACGAAAGAGATTATTGTTAATATTTTTATCCTCAAAGTTTTTAGAGACACAGTAAAGACACAGAATTAGCGGTAGGTAAGCTGGTGTAGTATCAAGTTCAGGGAAGACCGATGGGTTTTTCGTCTTCCCTCAAAATACGAAAGTGGCTGGACGTCTCCCTTCGAAGAGTTGCGTTTTATATTTTTACTAGCTTTGAAAAAGTCTCAGTCATCTCAGTGTTCAATCCAAGACTAAAATTCATCATATGGCGAAAAAGCACGTTGGTACAGGTATTTCACTGTTCCGGATCCAACTCTATTCTCCTTATTGGATTGTTACTATAATTCCAACCACTAGGCTATCGTGACTTTCTGTTAGATTTTCATCCTTAATTCTTCTCATTTCAATGCCACATTTAGATGTTAAGTAGAAGTAAAGAACCGTGTAACTTAGCAGGAGTTCATAATATGTATTTTGATGAGGTGAGTAGGAGTGTGAAGCGAGAGCAGAAAAAATAAAGTGTTACGCAATAATTTTTAGTTTATCCAATACACTCTTCATCTGTATTTACGTTAATTGATGTTCTCAAATGCTTACTGTTCGGGAATTTTCTTCGCCGTCATCAATTTGTATTGGAAGAAAGGTGAGATACTTAATTCTCCCTGGTCATTTATTTGGACTTACTAATTTAACCAAGAAAGATACCGTGAACCATTTTGGGTAGGTAAGCTGGTGTAGTATCAAGTTCAGGGAAGACCGATGGGTTTTTCGTCTTCCCTCAAAATACGAAAGTGGCTGGACGTCTCCCTTCGAAGAGTTGCGTTTTATATTTTTACTAGCTTTGAAAAAGTCTCAGTCATCTCAGTGTTCAATCCAAGACTAAAATTCATCATATGGCGAAAAAGCACGTTGGTACAGGTATTTCACTGTTCCGGATCCAACTCTATTCTCCTTATTGGATTGTTACTATAATTCCAACCACTAGGCTATCGTGACTTTCTGTTAGATTTTCATCCTTAATTCTTCTCATTTCAATGCCACATTTAGATGTTAAGTAGAAGTAAAGAACCGTGTAACTTAGCAGGAGTTCATAATATGTATTTTGATGAGGTGAGTAGGAGTGTGAAGCGAGAGCAGAAAAAATAAAGTGTTACGCAATAATTTTTAGTTTATCCAATACACTCTTCATCTGTATTTACGTTAATTGATGTTCTCAAATGCTTACTGTTCGGGAATTTAGTCCGACTTGTTCTCATGACTCGTGATGATAATTGTACGATTTTTTTTTGGATCTTATTTACAACTTTATATGCGATTTGGATACCAATACCCTTGTTATCTATTACTTTGTTGCAAATATTCCTGTGTGATATGTAGGTGGAAAGGTCAAAAATATCTAGACCACTGATCAACATAGTGAATAGTTTGAGATAGTGTCATACAAATAAGAAGAGCAGCGTGTTTAGTCTTTATTCATAATTTGATGTATAATCTATAAGCGTTATTTTGGCGCTAAAAAGTAAAAAAAATAAAAATAGAATAATTTCGGTAAAATACAACATGTAGAAATAAGGGTTTTAATCAAACCAGCGGCTATAAACCGTACAAATGAAATTAGTATATTTGTGTTTAATCCAAAATGTATTAATTATTCTTAACGTTTGTTACATCAATAGTTACTTAAATTAAAAGATATGAAAAGTTATGGAACTTAAATTTAATTGTATTCTAGAATTATTTCTAATATAATTCATATAATGATTTCTAATTTAATTCTTATATTGGATGGTGCATCTATGTTGTACGTTCATAGATTAGAGAAATTAAAAATAACGAAAGAGATTATTGTTAATATTTTTTATCCTCAAAGTTTTTAGAGACACAGTAAAGACACAGAATTAGGCGGTAGGTATGTCACCGAACAAAATATTTACAGATTAAAAAACACGATACGTCACGATAGCTCATTGGTTGGGTGATCGGAATTTCGAGTCAAGAGACTCGAGTTTGATCCCCAGATGGCAGGCTCGTACCAATGGGTTTTTCAAAAACTTATGTACGAATTATATCGTTGGCTTAGACATAAAGACGGCGACTGGCTCACCACCTGTCACGATGTCCCGAAATTATCTTCGGTGGAAGGCAGGTAAAAGGGATTTAATTGTCTAGACTAGACCTCTGTCTACCCCTGTATTGGAAATTGCGTGAAGATATTTATTGCTATTTATTATTTATTTATTAAAAACAAAAAATTCCGGGAAACCTAAAACTGTATCCCACATTTCAGTGTTGACAATATTTGGCACGAGCGTCTACGGCGGTGCAGTAATAGCTACAACTCTCGACTACTTCTTCGAGAGAATGATGATGCTGAAGTGGGTAGGTATCATTTGATTCCCGGATTCGAATCCCTGAACTACTACATAATTTTTCACAAATCAAATACTTATTTTGTAAGTTAAATAGTCCACTCCTTGATCTCTTTTCGGAAACGATTTTGTACAAAATGTATTGTTTTGTCTCCTATTTCATTTAAACCATTCAAGGACGAATGTGCCACTTTCTTTTTTGTAATGCCTCGATTGTGATCGCGATAGTGTTATCGCGTAGATATCAATATGTTATGTGTCTAGTCAGACAGAGTTATTATTTTGAAGTATCATTTTAGTTACCGCGTCGTAAGAATATGCCACTCCCTTTCTTCCCATCGGTGTCATAAAGAGTCGACGATACTAAAAGTTACCGACAGATAGCAGAATAACCATTTAAAGAAATATATACATACGTAACGGTCCGTTAGAGTCCACTGCAGGATATAGGCCTCTCCCACAGGGAGGATTTGCCATAATCGCTACGCTTGGCAGGCGGATTGGCGATCGCAGTAGCAGACCACTCGTATATCAGACGCTGTTGCCCATCTTGGTCTGATTATTTTCGTCTGATAGTTTTAGTGATGTTATTTCGCCATCTATCGGTTGCCATAAGATTATTCAAGGCAGTTTCCCTTAGTCGCCTCTTACGACACCCATGGAAAGAAAAACGATGAGAAGAAGTGGCAATATGCTTACACCACTACCCCACGGTCGTTACTACCGTTACCATCTAAAAAATATTACACAAAAATTAAACAGATTGGTGCCGGGTAACTTCGTCTACGGGTATAGCACTGCTATCGCCAATCCGCTTGCCAAGCGTGGCGATTATAGCAAACCCTAAGAATGGAAGAAGTTCGTAAAAGTTGTGCAGTGGACTATTATGATGGTGATCACTTAAATAATGTACGGTACGTTTTCATGCCGATAAGAGGCCCGATGTTGCAACTACAGAGTTATGGGGCATTATCACGCCGCTATGTCTGAAGTATTTTTTGAAGTTCCTAGTGTATTCATCATAGCCCAATTGTTGATATGAATAGAGAGGTGATCGGAATACGAGTCAAGAGATCCGATCCCCAAGATCTCCAAGGTACATCAATGGTTTTTATCAAAAACAGTATGTACGATTTATATCGTTGGCTTGGACTAAAACACGACGGGCTGACTGTCAGTCACGTTCACTCAAAAAGCGTCTTCTTTGGAAGGTGAGTGGAAAGGACCTCTGTTTTATAATTTATTGATTGAGATGTTTATAATTTATTTATATGACAGTTATGGGAAGTCACGATAGCCGAGTGGTTGGGTGGTCGGAATTTCGAGTCGAGAGACCCGAGTTCGATCCCCAGGTGGCAGTACCAATGGGTTTTTCAAAAAAAAACTTATGTACCAATTACATCGTTGGCTTGGACATAGAGACGGCGACGGGCTCACCACCTGTCACGTTGTCCGGAAAATATGTTCGGCGGAAGGTGGGTCGAGGGGACTTAACTGTCTAGACTAGACCTCTGTCCACCCCTGTATTGGGAATTGCGTGAAGATATTTATATATGTGTTTTTTTTTACAGTTATGGGAGCGGGCTAAGCTGGAGCCCGCTGCGCCCCCGCCATGCCGGCTTTCCTGGCTAACCCTCGCCGCTTGGCCAGTTGCCGCAGTCGTTGGTCTCACGGCGCAGTGCGCTCTCACTGCTGCCGGGATCTACCACGAACAGAGTAAGCTTCACACTTGCTGGATAATATGTAATAATAAAAAAATATATATCTTCACGCAATTCCCAATACAGGGGTAGACAGAGGTCTAGTCTAGACAATGAAGCCCCCTCGACCCACCTTCCACCGAAGATATTTTTCGGGACAACGTGACAGGTGGTGAGCCAGTCGCCGTCTTTATGTCCAAGACAACGATAAAATTCGTACGTAAGTTTTTTTAAAAACCCATCGGTACGAGCCTGCCACCTGGGGATCGAACTCGGATCTCTTGACTGGAAATTCCGACCACCCAACCATTCGGCTATCGTGACTTATTGGATGGACTTTGAATGAGCCGTGATAGTTTTGTGGACGGCGCGCACATTTGGCGCGTTCGACACAATCTTGCCATATGAAATGCAATAGCAATTTTACGCGCCGAATTTACCACGAGCTCGTCGATGAAGGAAAATTTCGTGAGGAAAACTTGCGCATCTGACAAATAAAAAGAAATATTCTCGCGAAATCCGCAAGGTATCGGCGTGGCGGGTATTACTCTGCTCTAAATTGTAAATCAAATAGTATTTGAGAGAGATTAAAGGTCTTTTGTCCAACAGAGGATATTTATGGGTATTTATTTGAATGTGGTTGCGTTATTATGAAGCGTGGCTTCAAATTACCGACGTTGCGAGTGTGTGTGAATGTTTACTGAAATCTATCACGAACAGAATGAGTTGTATGGTACGGGATTGTCGGCAGTATTACTACTGTCTCCCTCACTACTACACTACTAAACAAACAGTAAGTTACTGTATGTGTATATACCTTACAGTGGTGTTTAGAGAGATTTAAAGGCGTTTTACTTGCGCAAATATATCTTGTAATGTAATAGATCTTATTGAATAATTCAAGAAACAACATTTTCTCGTCTTTGTAACAAAGCGTTATGACCGAAGTATACAATTAGTGCGTATTGTTATATATAGACGAAGTCCCTCTCTGCAGTGCAAATTAGGAACCGGTGTATATATCGGTGATATAATTCGCAACGAAGAAATTTGCAAAAGGACCAGGGTTAGCGATATTGCTGTATGGATCCGCACATTGTTGCGGCAAAGGCCACATAGCTCGTAGAACTCTCTGCCGTTGAGGGAGGAAGTTTCTCAAGCCGCAAGCAAAGGCGCTTGAAATGACGCAAGATGGAGTCGATGTCAAAGGATGTTGGTGGCACACGCCCGTTCTTTGTGACAATTTATATAAGTAGCATTTAAAGTTGTTTTCATGCGGAGGGTTGCGAAGTAATTTTTTCAATAACAACTTTACAATGAATTTCCGCAAAGTAACGCCTGAGTCAATTAACTAAGTAGCGTTTGTTTAGTAGTGGAGTTTTTAAGAAAATGAAAAAATTGAAAAGCCTCTTTTGAACATCAATATTCTATAACTCGAGTAGAGACGTACACATTCACGCAAGGCTCCTTGCGGGATTCGAACTCAAAACCGTTTTTCGTTTTGTTTAGAATATAATTCATTCATGGGGTGGTGTATACGTTTCTAAAACAATCTCAGTAAATGAAAGCCTGCCAGCAAAGCCTGCCTATTAACAGGTTTAATATATTATTAAAGATAAACATTATCGGAAGGGTTATTATAATATAAATGAATACGTTAATGACAGTAACGTCTAGGATTGATGTGATCGCTCCCAAGATAAGTGTAGTATAAAGAAATTAATTTTTTATCATTATAAAAAAAAAGATTGACCAAAATAAAAGGGACACCTTTAAAGTTTCTTTCGCCTGATTCATCTCCGTTAAATGACTTCTTTACGAAACGCTGGTAGATTACTAGACTATTGCTAAACGTATGTTTACTCTTAATATCGACGAGTGAATGATTTGATTTGATTTGTTTTGCAGGTATTAGCGCGCAGAAGCGGCGTCTGAAGGCGCAACAGGCGCGGCCGGTGACACGCGAGCAGCGCGCCGAGATGAAACAGCGCAAGTACAGGTATCTGTACCAAGTGCGCACGGCGCACGGCGACGTCATATCGCAGGTGCGTACACTGTGCAGACTGCGGACTAAATGTACAATGGTAACTATGGTGGACAATATGATATGCCGAGCTTATTATATATGTCGTTTTCGGTATCCGCGGAGAGATGAGTGGTGGTATATTCTTATGCCATACCAGACGACAAACGCAGCATTTTTTTTAATACGACTTAAGATTTAAGATAAAGCAGGATGTTTACACTTTTAAATGTAAGAAAGTGTTCATTTATGACGCTAAACTCGTATTTTGTTATTTTTAAACAAAAAAAAAAAGATATAACACTACGGCGGCAGAGTGTTTCTATTTTCAAATGACAAGAGACAGTTTTATTTGTTTTTGTTTTTAGTTGTGTTATTTTTTCTAATTAATGTCAAATAAAAAAATCTCAGTAGTCACGATAGCCGAGTGGTTGGGTAATCGGAATTCCGAGTCGTAATATCCGATTTCGATCCGCAATGCTCGTACTAATGAGCTATATGCGGCTTGAACGTAAACACGGCGACGGGCACGCATCTGTCACGTTGTCGCAAAAAATGTCTACAGTACGGAAGTACTTAATTGCGTAGACCTCTGTCCGCCCCGTGCAATGGTGATAAGACGGGTCGAAAGGACTTCACTGCCTGAACCTCTGCACTGACCGCCCCGTGCAATGGTAGTGGCGTGAAGACGTGTAAACCTCAACGTGCGTCCGTCGTTGCAGTCGTACGTGCAGGCGCTGCAGAAGAAGGCTCAGTGCGGCAACTGGGGCGGCGGCGGCAGCGGCGGCAGCGGCGGCGGCGGCGAGTGCAGCACGCTGCAGAGCGACTCCACCCACCTCACCGTGCTCGCCGGCTCCGAGCACGCGCCGCCCGCAGACTCCGACGACGAGCTCAACCAGATACGCGCAGCGCAATAGCGCCGAGGTCAGCGCGGCAACGAACCGACCGCACGCTCGCTGTCTCGTTCCACTTCGACCACACGCACGCTCGCTGTCTCCTTCCACTTCGACCATACGCACGCTCGCTGTCTCTTTTCACTTCTACCACACGCACGCTCGCTGTCTCCTTCCACTTCGACCACACGCACGCTCGCTGTCTCTTTTCACTTCCACCACACGCACGCTCGCTGTCTCCTTCCACTTCGACCACACGCACGCTTCGTGTCTCCTTCCACTTCGACCACACGCACGCTCGCTGTCTGTTTCACTTCGACCACGCACGCTCGCTGTCTCTTTCCGCTTCGACCACACGCGCACGCTCGCTGTCTCTTTTCACTTCCACCACGCACGCTCGCTGTCTCCTTCTATTTCGACCACACGCACGCTCGTTGTCTCTTTTCACTTCCACCACACGCACGCTCGCTGTCTCTTTTCACTTCCACCACACGCACGCTCGCTGTCTCCTTCCACTTCGACCACACGCTCGCTGTCTCTTTCCACTTCGACCACACGCACGCTCGCTGTCTCCTTCCACTTCGACCACACGCACGCTCGCTGTCTCTTTTCACTTCGACCACACGCTCGCTGTCTCTTTTCACTTCGACCACGCACGCTCGCTGTCTCTTTTCACTTCCACCACACGCACGCTCGCTGTCTCCTTCCACTTCGACCACACGCACGCTTCGTGTCTCCTTCCACTTCGACCACACGCACGCTCGCTGTCTCTTTCCACTTCGACCACACGTACGCTCGCTGTCTCTTTTCACTTCGACCACACGCACGCTCGCTGTCTCTTTTCACTTCGACCACACGCACGCTCGCTGTCTCCTTCCACTTCGACCACACACGCTCGCTGTCTCTTTCCACTTCGACCACACGCACGCTCGCTGTCTCTTTTCACTTCCACCACACGCACGCTCGCTGTCTCCTTCCACTTCGACAACACGCACGCTCGCTGTCTCTTTCCACTTCGACAACACCCACGCTCGCTGTCTCTTTCCACTTCGACCACGCGCACGCTCGCTGTCTCTTTCCACTTCGACCACACGCACGCTCGCTGTCTCTTTCCACTTCGACCACACGCACGCTCGCTGTCTCTTTCCACTTCGACAACACCCACGCTCGCTGTCTCTTTCCACTTCGACCACGCGCACGCTCGCTGTCTCTTTCCACTTCGACCACACGCACGCTCGCTGTCTCTTTCCACTTCGACCACACGCACGCTCGCTTTCTCTTTTGTCACGCTCTGTTTCTCTCTCCACCGAAGATAGGCTTCAAACAAAGGGGTTACCTGCGGATTTTCGTTCGTTTGTGTCGGACACTTGCTATCTCTTTCCTCTTAGACATCACACGGTCGCTTTCTCTTTTGTCACGCTCTGTTTCTCTCTCAACCTAAAATAGGCCTCAAAAAAGGGTTTAAAATTAAATTAAATATCTTCACGCAATTGCCAATTCAGGGGTAGACAGAGGTCTAGTCTAGACAATTAAGTCCCTTCGACCCACCTTCCACCGAAGATATTTTTCGGGACAACGTGACAGGTGGTGAGCCCGTCGCCGTCTCAATGTCCAAGCCAACGACATATTCGTACATAAGTTTTTGAAAATACCATTGATACGAGCCTGCCACTTAGGGATCGAACTCCGGTCTCTCGACTCGAAATTTCGACCACCTAACCATTAGGTTATCGTTATTTTTTTTAAAAAGGATTTGATCGAATTTTTGTTCGTCTGTGTATCACGCTCGCTATCTCTTCCTCTTAGACAACACACACTGGCTTTCTCTTTCGTGTCACTGTGTTTCTCTCTCCACCGAACATAGGCTTCAAAAAAGAGGTTGGCTACGGATTTTCGTTCGTCTGTGTGTCGTCCGCTAGAGGAGCCTCATTATCAAACGGTTTTAGATTAATAAATAAATATATATATAAATATATATAGGGACAACAATATATATAACAAATCCCTATATATAAAAATATATATAGGGACAACAATCACACACATTGCTCTGATCCCAAAGTAATTACCTAAAGCACGCGTGTTATGGAATCACAAACAACTAAGGCGCCACAAACAGATCCGAGAAAATTTAGAAAAAATGTTTTCTGTCGACCGACAATCGAACCCCAGACCACAGCTGGCGATGTCATGGAAATCGATGCATACTCCACTCGTCAACGTATGTAGTGAAATTAAAATTAAAAAATGTTAACCGATGGACGTAATGAATGCTTCCGACTCCTCGCAACACGCAGGTCGTTACGCCATCTTGTGGTTAAAGAAAATTCCCACTCGAAAACCCATTTTCCCCAATGACTTTCAGTTCGTGGAGTTATATTGCTGACCCATCGCCACTTTAGCTCTGATTTTCAAAGCTATATCGGTTATCTTAGTTCTGCTGAGGATTTCTTCATCGATTATGTATTATTCATCGAGTGTTATTATTAACATAAACCGACACTTTTAAATACTATACCATAGTATGGTATCGTATGGTATTATCGCATAATTTCCGCAGCATTCGTATATTACTTTCTTCCATTTGGTGCCGTAAACGTCCAAGGGAAAAAGTATTAAATTTTTTACAGGGCGTTCAGTTAGTTATTGTTAGGCACAATCTTATACTAGCTCGTTATTAGTTTTACAAATAAATATCTTCACGTCATTCCCAATACAGCGGTAGACAGAGGTCTAGACAATTAAGTCCTTTCGACCCTCTTAATATACATATATACAACTAAACATCCAAAAGACCTAATTATTATAAGTTATTAAACTTAATACATTATAATAATTACTTATTAATTATTAAGTGATTTAAGTTTTAAGTGAATACTGTCGCTCATGGGCCGCAAATGAGATATGGGAGAAAGGTTTGATAAAGGGCCAGGATAGAAAAGGCGACGGAGGAGGGAATAAAACTGATTGAATTCCGAAGAATCCCTTTGCACAACCTATGATAACCATAGAGACCGTATAAATAAGACAAAGGTCGAGTCGGACAATTTGAGCAGTAAGATAGTCGCCGCTTAGCATATTTTTTTGTTTAACTTCGCCCATTTCTCTATTGGGATAGTCAGAGGTCCACAATTTATTATTTTCAACACACTATTCATCGAGCTTGTTTTGTACAATGTAAAAATGTGTGAGCCTCATCGTGTCGAAGCTTAAAACACTAAGTGTACTTTAGAAAAAACTATTTTCTTTGAACCATCCTTCTGGAATTGAATTTGCAGCTCTTCGTTTGAATTCCGATCACATATTTATTGTTCACTGTCCACTGTAGACTTTTCGGTATGTAAATAAGTTAACTATTGTTGCAGGATATTAAAATACTGTCGGAGAGGCAACGATGGAAAATCAAATTTCATGTATCCAGTATTATTGTAATGAGAAACTTCATTATTAATTCAGTAGTTAAATACTTTCAATGGTATATTTGTATTGAATGTGAATTTATTATTGTATTATTAATATAGTTAGTATCATATTATTATATGGATTAGTGTCGGGGTTCAAGGCCTAGATATATAATTTTGACTTACAGTTATTGCCAAGTAACTCGTGTAGTGGTTAAGGTGATTTAAGTATATTTATAGCATTTTATGCAGTTATTGAATTGATATGATCATATAACGTATTGTAACGGTTACATTTTTGTATGTAAATTACGTAGTATTAGGTGGTATTTTATACGAATAATTATTTCGAGTATGCTATTAAGATTGTAATAATATTCCGGTACTGTAATGAAAATAGATATCGCCGAATGATTAAACAAAATTTCCCAATAAAACAACCTAGTATTTGTTTGGGCGTTCTATAGAAAGCCTTGAGCATTTTTTGATTGAAAGACTTGACAAATAACTGCTATAAGAAATAACTTACAATTAACACTGCCATTTACGTGTACAACTTTTTAACAACAGTTTAAAATGACATAATTATTACATGTTAAAGTATGTAACAGTTACAGTAATGACACGGTCTTGAACTCCATTTGATATGTGGTTGTGTTGTTTTCTCTTCAATTTTATAGGAATTAATTGAAGTATATCAGCAATGTTATTTCCTTAATGGCTTATGTTTCATTGGGCTGAATTGTAAAATCTTTTTTTTTTTAATATAATTAAATCTGATTCATATTTGTTCACTGTGTAACTGTTTAAGAATTTTTAAATAGTTTTTTTTTTTTTTTGGATATCTATAATAAGTACTTTGTTATCTTCAATTTTGTGTACAAACAACATACACTGGACTTTGTAAAAATAAACATTATTTGTGATGATCTCGATAATAGGTTTCTGTAATGTCAGTAAAACTTTAACTAGCACTAGTTTCTCTTGACAAAGTCACTATTTGTTAATTTGTAAATAAAAAATTGCAACAAAAAAACCGCCGCCTTGACAGAAATAAAATTTTCATGGACATAAACTAGCAGCATTAAGTTTTAATTAGGTCTATAATTTATTTTCTTGCCATATGTTTCAAACAGGACCTATTTTATTGTCTATGGAGTTTTGGAGATTTTAGCTGAGAATAACGGATGTGATTAACGGGTAAACTCTTCTAAAGAGCATAGTGTAAGTCATGACTATAACTAGGACCGATGTATGAAAACAACAAATAGATTATTTAGGAGAAACAGCTACAATTAAAGATTTCATCTTTTAAAAAAAATCCATTTTATGTCAATGCCAAGCATTTTAAAGTTGTTTTTATTCGAAAATGTTTATTGTGTGTAATTTATATTAACCTTGATTGATTGCGCAAACTTTGTAAATGACAATATTATGAATAGGTATAAAGTTATCATGACAACATTCCATACGCACACGATTTAAAATAATGAGAAAAAAAAGCATTAAATGCATACTTAAAAGTGTGAGCAATCGATCAGGGTTACTTACGGACATTCTGTTCAGCGTGTGATATATTTTTTTTTATAGCCAAAGTTTATTTTAGTTGTTACATTGCTAAGAGCAGAGCACAATGTTTCTTACATATTTAAGGTTATGCTTTAATTGTGTGTATGTTAATGATGTATCGACTCGGGACAGTAGTGGATTGATTGAAAAATATTATTTCGATAAAAGTATCAATTTCAACGTGGATTATACATTATGGTGACGTGGATCACATAAAGACGGCGACGAGGTCACCACCTGTCACCTCGTCCCGAAAATATCTCCTGTGAAAGGTGGGTCGAAGGGACTTAATTGTATGGACTCTAGACCTCTTTCTACCCTTATATTAGGAATTGCGTGATGATATTTATTATTTATGCATTACAAATTATCATGTATCGGTTGATTTTGATGAGGCTCAACGTATAAAGCGCTTAGCTGCCGATGTCTAACCATCTCACTCGGTTTTTAATCATATGTATGTATATTTATGAAAATCTGTGAAATATTCCCTTTATGTGTAGAGTCGATTGCTATCTGTTCCGGGTCATAACGACATCAATTACTACGAAAACTCATTTGTATCTAGTTACAGATTTAACTATTAATAAATTGAAAAAAAAAAAGAAGCCGTTTGTTGCCAGTAAACTGGTAAATGTTTAGTTAGAAGTGAGGGTTTACTAAATTCGTAGAAATTGTAATTCGACTGTTGCATGGTTCGACAGCGATACAAATATTAACATGTATATAATGTAATGGTAAGATAGATATCGTAAGAATTTAGGATAAATGTGGAATCGTTTAGATATTAATACTATTTCTATCTCTAAACACTGTCCACTCGAGAGCTCAATTTCTAGTCTTTATTCCCGTGTGCTGGAATATTTTTTTTTATCAAAGAAATATTTATTGACATCACAGGATAGATAGATTTTCTTTTCGTTGTTTACTGAATAAATGGTTGTTACGGTGAAGTAGTCACCGTTTCAGCAACTATTACGCTTTAACGTACATTAGATTTATGATTACGCTTCTACTATTGTACATTGTTATTTTTATTGTTATTTGATATTCAAACTCAATACTTTATTACATTATTTGCATTTTATTATAGTTTAGTTGTATGCGCTTCCTTGTTACTGTATAATTGTGTCTTGAATTTTAACGTTGTTATTATTATTATTAATTTTGCGATTTATGACGCTATTTTATATGCCACTATTTACTTCATAATATTGTTTCATTTATATTCCTTTCCATAGAATATTTTAATTTTCAAATTATATTGGATATACGTTTGACATTACGGACTGTATAAATATATCAATTAATTTTTCCTATATTAGTGTGTTCTTTAATTTAATTAATTCCATCGATTATGTAAATTTGCAAACAAAGCAAAACACGTTTTTATATAATGCCAGTATGCTTTTCTTGATATCAAGTGAACTTTATATTTTTTTTTATTTGTTAAAAATCTTACTTATTTAAATTAGTGAGTGGATTCCATTAACATTATTGAGCATTAAATTTTTCACTAATTATGGATTTGTAAGTCTTATAAAATATGACACACATTTGACCTTTCCCGTATCTTGGAGTTTGAATTCAATAACACCTGTAAGTATTCAATTCATTAAAGTTATTAACTTTTAGTTAAGTGAATCTGTGTGATGAAAGAGTACACAGAATAAAGAAAGAACATAAATTCCCTCTAAAAATCCCTTAATGTATGATGATATAGTAACGGCCCCGGAAAATAAAGTAAGATAAAAACTACAATATATTGACACATGATCAAGTATTGTTGGCATCAAGTGACAATCATCGTAGTATTGTGTACAGGTTTTGAAAATAAATTGTAGTACGTACAGGTTAAAGCAACGATATCGGTAACGAAAGAAAAAATTATGTAAATAGGGTTTTCTTTAATCATTCGAAAAATTGTCGAAAAAGAGTTACTGCGTTTTTTTTTTTCAATTATTGAAAATTTATGATAAAATACTAAACCGTATATAGGTGTGCATATTTTTATATATAGGTACCTAGGCAAGACGATATAAAGATTCTATTTTCAAACTATTCCAGTCAATAATGTCCGGATTTGAGACAATAGCTGTTCTTTAGACATGTCGATTAAGAGCTTGCGTGAACTATTCTCGTCGAAAGCATTGCATACTACAAACTCGATCTTATACGTGAATTGTTTTATGTTGCATTCGAATAATGTTGCAATGTATATTCTCTATATAAGTTAGTTTAATATGGTTTGTTATATTGTAATTGATCTGATCGCATTATACAAAAACTATTGTACTTGAAAGCATTGCATACATCCTGTCAAATTTGTATAAAACACCTTCGGTCAAAACGAGAATGGATTACGTAACTTAGCATTTGAGTTAAAGTAAAGGAAAGAAAAATCAATGACCCTAATAGCTTCAGCTAGATTTCGTAAAAGAAACTCTTCCGGTCCAAACGCAAATACGTGTGAATTTATCGTTTCAGTATATTGTAACTAATTATTATAAATGTTTATGATTATTATTATAAACGTAGATTTCGTAGAAATAAGAGTCGTGAAATGAAATTTTACGCGAGACTGTTTAAAACTATTTCTGTACGGCCGACACCGAAATAAAACTAATTCATATTACATTTTTATATACAACAGGTACATAAAGTTTAAGAGTTACAATGAATGAAAAACTTGGAAGCCTAGAAAATAACTTATTTATTGGCTTATTTTGGGAAATGACATTGTCACGTCGGTGTTGGTCCTCTTTGATCTCTTGTATAAAAGACGGGATAGCGAATATTAACTCATCAGTTTTGATGAAATATTTAACTATTAGTCGCCCTGATAGTCTCAAAACTTACTTGAATGATTCCAAAAGATGTTTTATAAATATGATAAAACAATATGATTACTATTCGCAATCTCGTGTTGAATTTGAGTATGAATTCTTAGAATGTAGTATTTTCGTTAAGAACTGTCTTAGAGAGAAATAAGGCACAGTTGTTAAATAGTTTAAAAAATGTCGAAAGGAAGATGATGGTTCTTAAATTGGAATCGGTATGCAGATGATAAAGCCCATTATTTATTGTATTCTACAACTGCCCTCTCTGTTTCTCTCATAAGGGACAAAATAACATAAATATAACGTTACATGTTTTAGTGAGTACTCCATAATTAGGACAATAGTCCTTTCTTGCCAACATTGTAATCTATGAACTTTATTTTAATAAAATTTTGTTGTCATCTATAAGTTTATTTTCTTGCAGTTAAAGCAATCCTTCAATATATTTTTACAGTGGTAGAGCCACGAATCAGCTTTTGTTGTTGCATGCTTGGGCCGGCTCGACCGGGGAAGTACCACGACCTCACACGTTTTACGTTTTACGAGTGCGACCAGCAATATCTCGCTTTGGAAGTGAATACGTGGAACCTGTATTAAAAGTATATATATATATATATATATATATATATATATATATATATATATATATATATATATATATATATATATATATATATATATATATATATATATATATATATATATATATATATATATATATATATATATATATATATAGTCATAATTATAATCCTTTAATCTTATTCGAATTATGTTTTAAAGAAAACTATAAATACGACGTGTAGTCCTAAATATACATTCTACATGATAATTTCTTTTGTGTCTTTTCAATAGCAAAATAAAAATATAAAAAAATCCATGGCTCCTCTCGGAGAAACTATGGAAGAAAGTGGCAGAATCCTGAGCTACACGGCACGAAATAAGGGTCACGATAAATACCTTAATGATTTATTTATTACTTACAATACTTTGGTTTAATCTTTCAGTGTAGGTAATAATTTACATTACAAACATAGGTACATAATAACATTAACATTAAATTCTGAATACAGTGTAACAATTTACAAACATATATTCCCATTCATAACTTATATGAACACGTTTAGTGTGTTGAAAAATTTTTTTATTTATATAAATGAAATAAGTACATAAAATTGTACAATTATATTGCTTTGTGCATGAACCACAGTTGCTACGTACAATAGCTTTATGTTAGAAGATAATGGGGTGTTATCGCAACGCCTCAAATCACAATATAGAATGCGATAAAATAATTTTAAAAATTTTAATAAATGTTATTTGTTGCATATTTTCGCTGTATCATCGCACTATAAAGGGAGTTCCCTTAACACTTGATTGAACCTAGCTTCCCACAGATCGCAGGTGCTCCGATTTTAAGCTGGCACTGCACAGCCAAGTATGGCATTAGGATATAAAATAATGATATATTCTCACATCATTGATATGGATATTAAAATTTGATAATTTAATTATTAAAAAGGCTTAAAGTTTAGAAGTATATGAATTTTAAAAAAATATCAACCAAAATTTGTAAGCTATATATTGAATAAAGAAAACATATGTACTACTTTAGAAGTTAAACAAATAAGATAAATTTAATAAGGGTTTTAGTAGGGATTTTTTAAATTAATTTCGGATAACAAATAGTAAAGGGTCCACCTGATGTTGATTTAGTACTGTATGTGCAATATAAATATGTACAAACAACTTCAATTGTAAAAGATGGCAGATGCGTGGTAATCCTAGTGGACTAACATGAGAAGCTTAATAGTTTGAACAGCAACTATTATATAATCTGTATATAGTGCGATATTATCCTGGCCCTATATACTTTTCAAAACACATTAGAACAGTTGGGCACAGATGTTTATAAGCCATAGAAAGGAAATAATTAACTATCAGATGAATAGTAAAATTACAGAAAAAAATGTAGGCCAGAGCTGATTCCTATAGTAAAATGCTTCGTTAAAATTTATTAATAAACAGGTAAAAATAATCCTAATAAAATTTACTAATAAGACGACAATGACTAGAATCAGTGATTTAGACTTGCCGAAAGTCTTGTGATAAGTGCGTTTATATTCGCTGCAAATTTATGTATTCACCATGTTTCATGTCATAGCATATTTTTATCCTAAATGTCAAGTTCGACATTATTTAACTCATAGTAAACCGCCATAAAACTTCGTTCGATCCTTGAGGAACTCCCTTTATGTAAGTATCATTGACAATTTTGGATTTGTGATTTTTATAACCTCGTTTTACGTCTTGTAAAAGCATTTATGAATATCAACACGTTTTATAAAACGAATCGAAGTGTATAGATCATAGTACATTTACTATACTTATTATTTTGTAGCGTCTCATTAGCGACAGTTAAGCAAAGAAAACACAATAACATTTAATTAGAATATTCATAATCTCTATACTGTGCCTTTTTTAAAGTAAATTTGAAAAGGGCAAAAGAGATGCTTCATAATGTTGTCACAACACAAACATTCACTGTGAGCGAAACATCATATACAAGTAGTAATTTCTTCGACGTATGATGAGGGAAATATTCCATAGCAGCCGTTGAGGTCACCAGTCCACCAGACGTCGTCTTGTTTCTCATAAATATTTATTATGTCACCTGTTTAACAATAACGAAAAGCATTTTCTTAATTAATCTCTTTACAATGAAATAACCTTTATTGAAATTTAAGTGCAATCAGTTGTACCAAGGAGAGAGAGGAGTATTTGTTTTAAAAGAACTGTGTCACCGGTTCTATCATACATAATACAGATATATATTTCCACTGAGAACAATTAAGCTGTCGAGTAGCGATAAACTACTTTTGGCGTGCAGTTATATATTACGTCAGGGTTCTAACAGTCATCACTGGTAATTCAGGATAAATGCCATGACAAAATGTTCCACATCATGTTTAAAATTTTTGGAACTTAGTGTTAACTAATATTGCCGTTCGCATCATTCGTTCCCAAAATATAAAAGTGATCAAATGAATTAGTCATCTGAGGGTAACCACGCCCATGCATAGCTAAGCCACTGAAATATTATACTCGCAACTATTTTGACCATATTGACTCGTTTTCATTACAAAACACCACAGTTAAGTTATTGATAAACAGCAAGTAAAAACATGCTACTAATAATACCATGTGGTGTTGGTGTAAAAGTTAACCACCAAATTGGGTGTCGTAAGAGGCGTCTAAGGAAAAGAGGAGGCCTTGAAAATAATCATCTTTCGTTATTATCAGATAACGGGTATATCTTGAAACAACCCAAACCAAAATAAGGCTGACCGATGATGAGCACTAGCACCTCAGGTGTGAGGTTTCTGCAAATTCACTTTTGATGGCAGGCCTAAGAGTTGCAAGGATTTATTATACAGATTAGTTAGGATAACAAATAAAGAACGGATTTATTGCAATTAGAATATTAGCAAAAACTATAGAATAGTAAAATAACTGGCGTAGAACACAGCTGAAAAAAAATACAGCTGAACCTTTAAAGTTGGGTACTTGTATATCTAATTGTTAAATATATACCGCATGGAAAGGATGTAAAATTATATCTACCCTCTACTCATGTATACCTTAAGAGGCAAAAAAGAAAAGCCTTACATTTTTTTTATTATAGAATTGGGGCAAACGAGCAGGTAGCTCACGTGGTGGTAAGTGATCAGCCCATGAACACCTACAATACCAGAAGAATAGCAGATTTTCAGAAAAAGTCTTTGAGAAAGAGTCCCTAAGTCATATCGGTCCGAAAAAACCGCTGAGGGCAACACATTTCATAAAGTGCAAGAGCATGACAGAAAATTGCGCCGAAAACGCATTGTGATGGAATGCCAAGCATCAAGGTGGCGTCGATGGAATTGGTTATTATGCTGTAAGGGTCGATGGTGAAATTCAGCTGCTGGAATTAGTCCGAATAATTCCTAGGAACACTCCCCGTAGACATCACTTGGCAAAGCCAGGGGAGCATGCCGATCAAATAGAACAGGGCCGTCGACGATCCGAGCCACTCTTCGTTTAATATAGCCAAATGGAAGAAGCTGACACAGGGGTGCCCCCTCCCAGAAATGAGAACAGTACTCCATGCGCCTTATCAAGTTGCAAGCGGCGGGCCGGCATGATGTATTGTCGATCTCTACTGAGCACGCTATACTAATATCTCTGTCAGTGGGATAAATTCCCGTAGAAATACCAGTACCCTGATTGTCTTACTAGATCAGGAGTCAGTTGCAGATCGCACTAGTTGTATGCCCTTGAGTCAGTTATGAGATTTTATTTGAAAAAGATTTACCGTTAAAGCTTGTTTTGTATGGGCTAACAATGGAAAGTGATAATAAAGTCGCTGAGTGCTAACAGATTAATGGTACATAAAGATACACTTCTACGTCATCGTTACATATATAGGTTCAGTGAAATAAAAATACATATAAGAGTAATAAAAAATTCGCTTTGCAAGTCGTAAGTGATATATATGTGCCTTTGAAAATCGACATCTGTAATAAAAGTTACTTTGTTTTAGAAATGAAAAACATTTCTATCGTGTTGTTTATGACAAAGTAGAAAATGAGTACAAATTTTTGCAGATGAATGAAATGGATGTACAGTAACGGGAGAGTTCTTTCTCACGATCTACAGTATTCCGTTACTACTACTACTGGTACTCTATAAAATTTAACGTTGTTATGCCACTAGTCGTATAATAGTCAATATCGCATGCTGTGTACCTGGTGATAGAGTTAATTCATCGTCTAGTCTCGCTTCATATGTATACAATGCACGACATCTTCCTATAAACTTTTGCGCCGGTTCCGCGTTACTCTCGTTCTTCCCGAGATCGGTTAAATCAGTTGAACTGTCACTTTGCGATGAGAATTCGTCTGAAAGTTAAAATATGCAATTCTTATCACTATAATATCATAAAAAATATTATCATCTGTTCCCGATAGACGACTGATTGGTGAATCGCACTTGTATTTGTGTATGATGTGATGACGGAGTTGGATTTAATTTGAAGTGGAAAATGAAGAAACATGAATTTCTTTATTTTGTCTCGGACTCTTAGTTTTATGAACCAATTATTTAGGCTGGGCTATTTTAGTACGCGGTTCCTGTGGTTGATTTTTTAAACAAACATCCTAATTCGTTTGTTAGTTACTTACAACATAGATGTGATAGATAGCGATACAAAACAGTCAGGGTATAAAAATAAAAAAGTTTGTTGTTGTTGGTGTGTGGATTTCACCAACCAACACTAAGGCAAAGTTTCGGGGACTTATATAAATGGAATTATATCAGTTCGCGGTGATTTTTTGTAATATCTTTGCATTTGTGTACATGTATAGTTTGTATGCACATTTATTGTTTTACTTCAAACATGACAATGTAATAGAATTTATAAAATTCGTAAAAGAAAACTTAAGAGCATATGGTGTCTTCTAGCCAGTAAACGGGTTCCAAAGCAAACAAATTAACGATACACACTAACACCTCGCTCTTATAACTCTGTTACTTTTCGTTACTATTAACCAAAAAATTTTCTCAATTTCATAGCTTTATATCTCTGGCTAGGAGACTAAATGCGTTAACCATCACCTATCACGATGTCCCTAATAAGCTTCGTTGAAAAGTGTGTCGAAAGGAATTTATTGTATATACCTTTGCCTACCGCAGTATTGGAAATATTCATGAAGATATAAAGACATTGCTTACCGAAATCGCTGTCATGTTGATTGGACAATCCATCGCCGGCGCCGCGTTCACTCCAATCCAGCGGGCTCTCAGGCGGCGGTGGAGCTGCTGGTGTTGAACTCTTCAACGGAGTGGGCGGTAGTTCTGTACAGACAGGCGTCGCTGGCGCACTTTTATTGTCTGTGTTTTTTCTAAACGACAAATGCTCTATACGTAGCTTACTAGAAGCTCGACTCATTATCGAATCACGCCTCTCCCTTTCCTCTCCGCCATTAACACTCTTAGTCAACGCAGTGTAATTCGGTTGCAGGTTTTTGTTTACCTCATTTTGATAGTCTTCCTGCAGCCATGGAGGCACCTGTAGATTTAAAAAATATTCTCATAAGGTTCAATTTGAGAAAACTCGTGTAGGTATACAAAGAAGAATAATTACTTTAAGTATGCTCTGCTGAAGACCTTGTTTATCTCTAATTATTTGTATATGAGTTGCAAGAGGGTGTTGTACAGGAGATCTATTGTCTAGCTCGCTGAGACTTGCAGAAATTTTATACCGAACAGCTTCTAAATATGTGAGCATCGACCGCATCTGAAATGTGTATTATATTTAGTGCTATTTTTTTTTAAATGGAGGAATGAATATGAAAGGAAATAATTTTCTGATGTCTTACGTGATATAACTTATCAGCGACATTTTGCTGAGAATCGTCATTTCCGAACGTTGGTGTTTGTTTGATTGCCATCGAGAGTTTTTCCAATCCCTGCTTGGACTTACGTTCTCGATCTATATCTTGCTTCACTAATTGAAGAATTTTTAGTAATGCCTGACAACAAAATTAAATACGTCAGATTTCTCGCTATATTGGGTGAGTTTTTAAGTGTTTTCCGCGAAATATTTTAAACAATTAGAATATTTTTAAACGCACTTGCTTACGGCGTTCTCTATTCATTGCTAGCGTCGTATGTTCACAGTAAAAGTCCGGTAAAAGCTGTTCGCTCGCTCCGGCCGGCGACGATCTCACTCCGCGTACGACTCTCATATCAACATTCGCGTTTGCGTTTTTTATTGGTCCCACTAATGCATTGGTCACCTAGAAATTACTAATAATTAGTTTTCTTATAAAATATTTAGATGTATTTTTCATATTGTATTCATGCAACATGCTAGTGATTTTACCTCCGCAAGCTGGGGAGGCACTGCCGCCGTTAACCTTAGGTAACAATCTGCAGAGCTTTTTAATTGAGTAAGTCTCTCTTCTTCGAGAGATTCTAACATTCCGGCGCCTTTTACCACACTCGTCTCCCATTCTAATCTGTAAAGGTCATATAAATTGTTTTTGAGATATTACAAGCATATAAGAGTTACTATCATAAGATACGTAACATATGTTATCCGCATAACGAAATCTTACGTTACTCCAAACAACATATAATGACATATACATAATCTATGTATAATGACAATCGTATTTATTTAGTTTTTTAATAATATTGTTGCAGTCTTGAAATAATGTGCCATCGTTATTCTGACTGAGGGTAAAATCATGTAAACTTACTTCCACCGATAGGTGTGAAGTTAACTATTTCAAAAATTACTTCTAATCCCAAGAGATCTCAAAACCCGTTAGATTATATAAGGTAGAATAATTAAAATGTTATCAAGGTTAGTGAAGAGTTTAATATCTAGAATGCGATGTATAATGCGCCTCATTATATTTGAATTATTTTCATAGTACTTAGAAACAGCTTGAAAAGAATTTAATATGTGAAATTACGTAACGTTACTTGAGCAATGCAGCGATTATTGTTCGGATCACTGCTGAACGATAGAAGAAAGGCTGTGGTATATCCACTCCTGTATCTGATTGGTACTGAATAGGTTTCAATATAAATAAAAGTATTATTTTAAATAAGAACAAAAAGTGAAACGAAAATCTGGCATTAACTTGCCTCGCGCGTTCCGCTTGAACGCAAACATTGTAATACTCGACTTCAGTCTTTTTAACGGCGTCTTCTGTTTTCCTCTTCTTAACTTGAAGTTTAGCAGCGTCCCGCTCGCTCGTGGTGGTAGCCAAGCGCTCCGCTCGTGCCGCACTCAGGATCGAGTGTGGAATGTGACCGACGCTTGAGCTACGTGACATGCGGCTGAAAACAAACGTCTTCCCCTAATGATATGACCTTTTAACCCCATTGGACCACATGGTCGCGGAGCATTCGCATAGCAACATTCGCTTAGGCAATCGCATCGCAATTTGAAAGAAGGATCCTTCTATTAAATGGACTTAACGGAAATAATAAGTGAACGAATACAGATTTTTTTCTGTCAATGATATCGCAAGTTAGCAGACCTAATGTCCAAAACAGCATCTTGAAGTTTCTCGTTTTCCCGGGCTGCAGCATGCGACTGTCGCTTTGATTTCGCTTCCGCTGTTCGCCAGTCCGTCAGGGTCCGCGTTGTTTTGTCAACGTTACCCTCAATCTGTAACAACCATGAGGTAAGAAGTAAGACTCAGAGGTCTTTCATATCGCGTAAGTACTAGGAGTATTTACGCCCAAGGAATAACCAGTTTTAACAAATTATACAAGCATAAACACTCGTAACAACATTTTAATTAAATAAAATACCTACCTTCTTTCTTAATTTAAGTTGATTCTCAATAATTTGTTTCATTGGTTTTACTAACTCCTCCGTCAGTGCGCTGGAGTAATTTCTGTAATTTTATTGCGAAATGTTTTAATAACGAAACTATTGATTAATAATAATTGACAAGAAACAATTATTATATTACCTATGAATTTCCGATCTCTTTTCCATTTCTATAGCAACATGTTTCCATGCTTCTGCGCAAGATCCAACGCTTTCTTTGCAAGCCTTGCTTAGTTTCGTTCCGAGCTTTGCTAGGCATTTTGAGTAATAGTTTTCCGCTTCAACTCTGTGCGATTATAAAAATATATGATTAAGACCCGGTAGATCAGTGGTACGAGCGTCGCAAATGTACGGTAGAGGTCATGGGTTCGACTGCCGCCCATGCAGTAATTTTTTAAAT
This sequence comes from Sericinus montela, assembly GCA_029286605.1. NCBI lineage: Eukaryota > Metazoa > Arthropoda > Insecta > Lepidoptera > Papilionidae > Sericinus > Sericinus montela. The sequence goes on along the minus strand of JAGSMR010000083.1, from coordinate 185,622 downwards.
CTCTCAATTAATTGACATTCTACTAATTTAGTCTTTTTGATACTTGAAATAACTTTTTCAAAGTAGTTGTGTTTCACGCTACACTACAAATAAAATAACGCTATATTTTTGTTTCAATCTTGGCCCACTTGGCGACAATACTTGGCATTTATTTCTGTTTTATGGTCATTGTCATGTCTTTTCTTTGTACTGCAGTTTAACTGGTTATTAGGCATTTACTGAGATAAAAATAATAAGGATGTCCGATGTAATTAGAAAAACAAACATGAAAATACTGTTCAACTGGTCTCAGCATCCGCATGAAATGTTACAATATTGGCGACAAAGATTAGTCATAAAAACAATAAGGTATTGTTATCGCTCCGCTGGTGAAAAGTTAATGTCACAAAGGCGTACTGATAAGATTACTTATCTATTACGTGTACCGATGACTTAAAAAACTATTTTTAGTTCGCGTTATTGCTAAATATTGGCACATTTTTACTCCTTGTATGAGTTAATTGATTTTGTGGTTTAATTGTTGTTTTTGATAGCATCCATAACGTACTGAATAAATGAGAATATAAGCGGTGATCACGAATTTTTTTATTAAATGACCGAAGTGATTTAAGAGATTTGTGCAAATAGAAAAAAAACTTTAATATACCCTGAAATTTTTACAATATATAGTCCGTATTGAATACATTTATGATTGGTTTTGGAAGTCAAAACTAGATTATGCAATTTAAATTGAATTTTTAATGCATAATGTAAGTTACGCCTATGCAATTTTTGCTTGTTATTAAAGTTTTTAAGACATGACAGAGGACGCGGGTTCGAATCCCGTCCATGTAAGTTGATTTTAAGTTTCTTTTTAAAGTGTAATAATCAAAGCTAGATGTTTAGTCGGGACAGTTCTGACATTCCCACTTTAAAGACGCAACTCTCCATTATGAACAGTGGAATTTATATGACAGCGGAATTCATATTTATGTTAGGAGAGTCATGTGACAATAAAGATAAGAAATGAGAATAGCTACTGCCAATATATGGCCGGCTAACGATCTCGACTAATACTAGACCACTATAGAATATGCAAGGCGCAAAGCAAAAGCGCGAGTCTGATAATTTGCTGGCCTATTCTTATCTTACGGAAGAGCCTCTGAAATTCCTACGCTAGGTTGATTAAATATACGCATTTTAAATGAATTTTTATTAAACATAAAAACAATTTACACACAATTTATTAAAATTTTATACTCCAAATGTTGTTCTCATGTATTTAATTTAATTTCAAAGTAAACTTTAAATTTACTTTGTAGCCAATTGGATTTTTGATGACATATATTATACTTATAATAGTTAATTGGATTTTTGATGACATATATTATACTTATAATAGTTAATTTCGTTTCTTTTTTCTTGTCATGATTAAATCTCTTGGTTATGGTTATTAATTTACCTTTCCTGGAGTATTACTGCCAATTCTTTGCTGAAGTCACTGCCCTGTTTAACGTAGCGCCGAAGTTCATCAAATCCATTTTGTGCCTGTAATAAAATCATAAAATGATTGTTCGATTTTTATAAAATATTTTTAAAAGGGATAAAGTGTCCAAATAGTAAGGGGGCCGTTACTATTACAGGACATTATGATTATACTGAAAGACCTTGTAAGCAAACTGCACGAAAAGAAGTGGGTCAGGAGTACTCGGATACCTAGACGTGCACCTACGAGAAAGAAAAGAAGTATGTTAGAACCGTGAAACTTGGCATTCTGTTCTCTGGTTCTGGTTACCCCGTCAGGTACAGTATATGAAGATAAGTATCGAAGAATGAATTTTGGAATCCCAAGCATGATTTCTATTGTATAATCATCAATAAAAAAAAAACAAATTTCAAGAAGTTAAATCAATAGACCATCTATCATCACCACTAACTTGAAAATTACAAGACCAATATAACTAATGTAATAACTACTAAAATCTTATTGCACCTAAGAATCGTCTAGGCCAGACCTCCATTCTTGTTTATCCGTATGCGCAAACATAGCTGAAGCACTACAGCATTAAGAAAATCTAAACATCATCCTGAAGCGCTATTGTGTTGCATTGGGAGAGCGCTGAAAGTTCAAGCCTCTATATAATTTAGCAACTCACAAGTGTACAATGTTTGACAAAACTTTTTACCTTATACCAATTGAATGTTAACCAACTATTTACATCCGAGTGCAGTAGCTTTCCTATGCCACTTCATGCCAAGGTCATCTTCCATATCGTTTGCTACAATATAACCAAGGCATTTCTGACACACCGGTATTTATTTTACTTGATTAAACCCCTATCATTAAAATTGTTTAATAAATAAAATACTATTAAATACTATTTGACTTTATACAGATATTTAACTAGTTTACAGACTTGATATACAACCTTGTATCAAAAACTGTTGTAAAGATATCGTTAAGAGAACTGGAGAGAGATGATTTTCAAAACTAATGCTTATTATCACCTGTGTCATGAATAAATCTATAATTAAATAACAAAATACTACAGTAACTGCAAGGTTTTTGTTACCAGCAATAGACATTACGTGACAAAGGCAAGCGTGTCAACGGTTTTCTGCTTTATGTAAGCAGAAAACGTGACCTTTTCCTATATGTTAATGAGTGACAATTCTTCATAAACTAAAAAGTTAAAATACTTGTTAGATGATAAGTCTTTGAAACAAATAAGATTCATTTTGGAATGTGCGGACTTTAATTGAATCCTCACATTAATATGTTCTATGGTGGCAGTCGATCTCGTGTTGTTGATGTCTCGATATTCTTAATTAATGTCTTTTTCTTCTACGGGTAGTTAATACGTTCCCAATTAATTTTCGGTCTCTAAGCAATAGAACAAACATTCCTCTTGTTTCCGTTTAAAAGGTATATACTGGTAATGACTTATCTTCCGATGAAACAAAGCGTTGGTTACCTCTAATAACTATAGTACTGTGTATAGTTAAGTAAACCGACATAGCCGTATTGATCAGTCAAAGGGCTGATGACGTAGTTCAACGAATTGATAACTGTTGGAGAAGAAAGATTCTCGAGTGGAAATCTCGTTAACGTAAACGTGTAGTGTAGGACGACCTCACACGGGGTGGAGTGAAGACTTGCAAAATGTTGCGAAAAGTTGATGGATGCAAGCGACTGAGGAGTGTTCTTAGTGAGTAATTTTGGGGGAGGAATATGTACAGCAGTAGACTCTTGATAGACTGTAAAAAGAAATCATATAAAAAGCATGTAAACCTGTTAAGAAGTTGAAAATTTACTGGGATTTTGTTGTAGAAACATATTGCTAGTCCTGTTGTAGATGGTTAAATTAAAATCCCTTGAACTCTTAATAGCTATGGTCGGACTCCAGGATATCCATTTTGACTAACAACATTCCAAAATTTTTAAATTATGGAAATTTTATTAAATTGAGTGTTGGGAATTCCTTTAATAAACTGTTTTATTCGAGTTAAAGTAGCTCGCTGAGATAGAGAAACTATGAGCATTTAATTTATTGATCATTCATAGAAATATTTCGTAATCTACATTAGGTCCTGGATAGTAAATCGATGTGTTAAGCACTTAACAAAATGTACGATATTATTTTTCATATTATGTAGATAAGCAATGTATCTTATATCTTCAAGATTTACACAAGCCCGTTCGTATCGTATCGTTCTCAGGTCTTTCATTTCATAGAATGAAACTATTGAAAAAATTTTACGTTTTCAACAGAACTTTTACAATAATTATCCTGGTAATGGTGGAAGATAGACAAAGGGAAAGGGGAGATAAAAATAAATAAATATAAATATCTTGACGCAATTCCCAAAACAGGGGTAGACAGAGGTCTAGTCTAGACAATTAAGTCCCTTTGACCCACTTTCGACCGAAGATATTTTCGGGACAACGTGACAGGTGGTGAGCCCGTCACCGACTTTTATGTCCAAGCCAAAGATATTAATTCGCACATAAGTTTTTAGAAAAACCCATTGGTACGGCCACTTGAGGATCGAACTCGGGTCTCTTGACTCGAAATTCCAATCACCCAACCACTCGGCTATCGTGACTTATATGAAAGGGGAAATGTTTCTAATTTATTGATACGTATATAAAATGATGTCACTTTCTCGTTCTTTACATAGTCAGTCTCTTTGACAACGTATCGTGTGGGAGCATCATCTGTTAATATTTTTTAACAAAATTCACAAGTCAATAAGTATTACACGTAAATTTGTCGCAATTACAGACAGAGTAGCTAATGTACGTAATGATGTAATTTGCGGTTTAGACCGCAACTAGCGACAACACATGACGATTGACTTTTTAGAATGAAAAAGTATATAATGTAAAAATAAGAAGTATATAAATTTTTAATAACAAAGTTCAGCATGGCTAACATGTTTCAAAGTTCACAACTATTATTATATTGTGTATAGATGGTGACGTCCAATTGATGGTTACAGCCGTAAAGTTAGACTGCTAAGCTGGTAAGTCACCGAAGTAAATTCCAAATTTAGATTGATAAGGGTGGTAGGAGGAAAAGGTAAGAAATCGCCACGAAACGATGGAGCACGCGGAGTGGTGATATAGTGTGAATTAGATTTTATTCATTCAGCCATAGCGTAGATTTCACATAAACAATAATTTTAAAATATGTGTTTAATGTATTACAGCATTATGATTTTTCTTCTTTACAGCCAATCAGAAGTCCACTGCTGAATACAGGAATTATCTAAAGTTACTTAATATAAAATCGTTTGCTTTCAATAAACGTCTTCGACTAAATCAACCTTCGTATTACTAACGTAAATCAATTCTTCGTTATTATAACCTAATTGTATTCTTTGCGTGCATTTAATTATCTGCAATACGGTTAGTTGATCTTCTTACTGTGGTAGATTTCTTTTTTTTTTACTGCTACTGTAATCAAGTGGAACTTGATGCAAATCTGTATTAAAGAGACGCAGAATAAGATTTACACATTTCGAACTGTTAATAACGTTTAATTAAGGCAGGTAATATATTCAAACATTCTTTTAATCATTTTCTATTATATTCCCAAGAAAAAGGTTTTCATAGATGTGTTCCTTATTTACTGTAGCTATAATATTAAAACGAAGAGCTAAGACACCACTACCTCTAAATAGTAACCAAGTGTAGCATACACTCAGCAAGGTCTCACGCCGAGACGATCGTCCGAAAGCTTGTATTTTAAAATTCAAGGAGCTTGTTAATTGGATTTGAATTAATATCCACGGGTAATTTTTTAAAGGATGTTACTTGATTTTTTCAATTAAATATGAAATAATTATTATTATTACTACGCTTAAGCCTTTTGTCTTTATTCTAAGTGTGTAACCCTTTACGCATGCAATTTGTTATTAACAAATATCGAAAACACTATGCGAGAAAGCACGGTTATGTCTTTATAAATACATCATCACATACATTGCACTGACCACAAAGCAGCTAAGGCACTTGTGTGATGGAATCGGAAACATCGATGGTACCTCAAACATCCAGACCCAAGATCCGTAAAACGAACCCATCGACCTTAGCTTGAATGAATACAAGAGGAAGGAGAAGAAGAAAATTATTCCTACTTAACCTTGTATTTAATATAAGTTCATTTACACTAGGTATTGGCTAATCTGTTTTTATCTGCAGGTCACGCACAACAACGGTATAAGTTAATAGATAAAACTCTACTATCTAAACCCACGTATATGCAGCCTACTACAGGATACTTTATAGCTTTCTTTTAAACATAACTTTCGCTGTAGTGAATATTTAATCGAAATTCAATTAAAATAAGGTGCAGATTGTATTACCAACAATCGACACATGAGCTGATTTCAAAACATGTATGCGCATGAGTTGAATGGTGACGATCACACGTTTCCGTTCGCCCGGGAAGTGCGCGCTTCCATTACGAAATCCATTAAGGGCCTAAGTCTAAAATTAAATGGGAAAGTAAATTGACTTTGTGAGAGTTTTTATTAAGAATAAGATATCGTAAGATTATATATTATTATATTCATAAGCTATGACAATACACAGCCATTGCATTAGAACAAATATTAATAAATTATAGCAATATTATATACTTTAGATAGGAGAAATAAGAGGTATTAGTACACATTATTGTAAGTGACTGCTGCAACCCTTGAACATCTGCCACTAAGTTCAAATGAGTAATGTGCTCTCACCTCCGAGCCTCAATAGAATTCCTCATTACCCCTAATTACATACACTCTCTGAAATTGTAGTCTAATCAAAGCAAAAAACTAGGTTGTTTTGGCTCCAATAGTGATTAGCTGTCACCACTTGTTTACGTATGTCCGAGGTCGACTTGTCTGCTCGTATCGCTGCTTTCTTGAGTTTGTTTCTCTTACAAGTTCTTGAGTCACATGTTTTTTTTTTTTAATTAACAAAATTGTAATATGCATATATTACAAAACTATACATTTATAGGCTTGTTTGAAAGATCTTATAATATTTCTATATTGTCTGATTTCTGGTATTCTATTTTTAGATTTTAAACTATTCGTTTGTTTTCATGAGAAATGCAATGGCTGTACTTAAACTATGACCTTAAGGCGAAGCATGACCTAGCAATAGCTGAGTATTAGTGACGGCAGTATGTTTTTATTATTGCTTATGCTTGCTTGCGTATGCACTAATTCTACTGATTAGGACCAGGTAACATGTGCCTTTTATTTTATTTTTGCATCCGGAATGGTGTAATGTAAGTCTTTAATAATAAATAAATAAACAAATTTCTTCACTCCATTCCCAATACAGAGATGGACAGAGGTCTTCATTAGAGATTAAGTCTTTTCGACACACTTTCACTGAAGATATTTTCGGGACAACGTGACAGGTGGTGAGCCCGGCGCCGTCTTTATGTCCAAGCCAACGATATAAATCGAATCGTACATCAGTTTTTGAAAAAACCGAATGGGTTTTTTAGCATGAGCCTTGGGGATCGAGCTCGAGTCCCTCGACTCATTTTCCGATCACCCAAGCACTACGCTATCGTGACTACCGATTAATAACAACTTTATAATAATAATTTTCCGCAAAGTTACTCTTGAGTCTATTAACTAATGATTTTATATGAATACATACAAACTTCATCCATCATTATCGCCTGGGATGTAATTCCGAAAAGTTTGTTGAACATTCTTTCAAAATTATCATCACTAACTTACATTCCAATTTTCATACTTCAAGTCCAGAAATGTCATACTTTCTACCCCTTTACGGTAGAGTATTTTGGAATTTTGTTTTCTAGCTGACGTCTCCTAATAAAATCCATTTCCGTGTCAAATTTTATCTTCATAGGTCAAGAGGTTTTACAGATTTCGTCAGTGCATTAATAAGTGATCTTTCGCATTTATATATCTAAATTGAATCCATTAAAAATATTTTCTAACGGCCAATTTGATAATGTATATTTTTCTACAATAGTAGTTCTTTACAGTTTTAACAGCTTTCAAAATTGTACATGATAATTTATCGCATTGTTGGGGAATGCGTCTTTAGCCACAAATGTTATGTAGGATTATGTACGCAAGTGCAAGGAATACTTGTAAGTAAGACGAATTACTGCTCGTTATAAGAATCTGCTTAAAGATAGAGAAGGTACCACTATCAAGTGGCTAATCAGGTTATTATAAAGTAATACATATACGAAATATCAGAATGCGTATAACGAATATATTAATACAAACATCTCTTTTTTGCTTAACTTTTAATCGACCTTCTAATTCAACCGGTTGTCTTGTCTTTAGCGTTGTGATGCAGCACAGAGCTAAAATTACAACACAGTAGAGAGATGACCAAATAATATTAGTTAAGGCGCTAAAATCATTTTGCAATCGGTGTTCATAACGCGTTCAAGTCTGCGCTCAGTAAAAAAGGGATTGTACATACGAGTATTCTGTACAATGTTGCTTTTACATATTCTGCGAACAGTTTCTATAAGCGTAACAGAAAATTTTCCCTGCCCTCTCTTTCTCTCTCTCTCTCTCTCAATAATAAAACAATGATACTGGAGGGAAATAAATTTATAACTTGTTATCATTTTCGATATAACTTTCACCGAATTTTCTGTAAATGTAGTAAAACATTAGCGCAATGGCACGAGTTACAGCACTTTCACTCTCATAATAACGCAATTAAGTTGAGATTGTGTCTTGAGAACAATGAGGTATTTAATTTTCTATTTTCTTATTACGATGGTGACGCAACGCGCTCTAGATAATTTAACATTTTTAACCCCCGCAAAAATATGGACATTTGTGCAACAAACGTGTTTTAAAAAGGTCTTTGAATCCTTTCCCCGATTGTGTGTTTACATCGGAGTCGCAGCTGCCAAGCCGTAAACTACTTAATAAGTAATGCCGTATTGATCATGTAACTGCAGTGTGTTTTTGTAAGGAAGACATTTATACATGTTATTTGTATAAAAATGCAGAGTTCAGTTGTTCAGTTGTTTTATAATAATATTTGTATTATTTTAAAAGAGCCATCACGTGTGCCACTTGCTCGTTTGCCTCCCTTTTCTATAAAAAAAAAGAGTGATCTTAGGACACGTTTTTGGTTTATGGTGTTGTTTTTGTTTTTATGTAATAAATAAATACAATAAATATCTTCACGTATATCCCAATACAGGGGTAGACAGAGCTCTAGACTGGATAATTAAGTCTGTTCGACCCACCTTCCACCGAAGATATTTTCGGGACAACGTGACAGGTGGTGAGCCCGTCGCCGTCTTTTCGTTCAAGCCAACGATATCATTCGTACGTAAGTTTTTGAAAAACCCATTGGTGTGAGCCTGCCACCTGGGGATCGAACTCGGGTCTCTTGACTCGAAATTCCGACCACCCAACCACTTGGCTATCATGACTTTTAATAATATAAGATATTTTTATCCGAAAGGTATCTTATGAGGTAACTAAAGGATTAACCATGAAAACCGCAATAGCTGTTAGCTATCGTCAGATAACGGAATAAGGTAGTTACTTTACAATCAGTACAACGAATGTCATATTATCTCTATGTATGTAAAAAAAAATATCCCACTTTTCACCAGTACATTTTTTTAGACAACGTGACAAGTGGTGAGCCAGTCGAAGACTTTATGTCCGAGTTAATGATAACGATCTTACATACGACCTTACCACCTGGGGATCGAACTCGGGTCTCATGACTCGAATTCCGATTACCCAGCCACTCGTCAATCGTGAGTTCGAATGTATATCGCAGTCGCAGTCTTTAAGTCCGAACTAACAATATGAATCGTACATAAGTTTTGAAAAAACTTATTGGTGACTTTTAATGTATTTATTTATTTAAAGTTTCGGTGGTGGGTCAAAGGAACCTAATTGTCTAGACTAGACTTCTGTCTAGTCTAGACAATTAGGTCTAGTCCCCTGTATTGGGAACTGCGTGAAAAGTTTTTTTATTTTTATTTATTTAAAGCTATTTTTGGGAACAAGGTGAAGAACGAACTGCTAGTCATTCTGCGTCCCATGACATATGTCAAAAGGAGAAGGTTACAGATGCGTTGTCCCACTTGAGGACAAAATCTACGATGGAATAGCTCTTAGTCCGTGATTACATAACTGATACTAGCCAGCCCTGACGATACGAAGGCAAAGAAAGAGTCTACTTCCTATACTGTATTATTCTCCACATTAACATCGTTTTTGGTTTCTTTTAGTTCGTTTCTCGGTTTTAAGCAAATGCATTAAAATTAATTGATTCATATATTGGCAACGTGTTTGAATAAAAAATAATAAAAATCACATTAGTATTAAAGCGATGAACTCATCGTTTAAGATAAGAAACGAGTTGCAAACTGAAAGAAGCGACCATGTTATGTTGTAGTCTAGGTTTAGCATTTCCGACAATTATCCTATTTTCGAACAAAAGTTTCATCTACGGGAACTGAATATTCGAGATCAAAATTTTTGTTATTGTACGCGACGCCTCTGACGCAGTGGTCATAGAGGATACATTGCCAAGTGTCGCGATATTTTTCGATTTTAAATACAACTTTTTTTACATACACGTGCGTCTGGGTATCTGAGTACTCTTGAAACCCAGCCCTCTTCGTGCAGTTTGATCACATGGTCATTGAAGGTTATTTCGGTCTAACTCATCCCTTATTAATATTAATTTACACACTGTATATCTTCGTCATCATCATTCTGCGTTCACTTATTCGCTCAACGTGTCAAAAAATCTAAGTACGCTCTTATCTCTTTTAGTGATAAGATTATCAAACCAGCCAAGCCTATTGCGAATCTGTTCGTTGTCGAATCTGTGCCTTTTCTGTCGGCCAAGGTAACGCCGCATAATTACACGAACACACCAGTCCACATCCAAAATCCCATAATAAAGCTAAAAGTGCTCCCCGTGTGTACAATTTCATTCATCTGGTTTAGACATTCCTGATTTACTGATATTTCACATTTAGTTCTCTCTTCGTCCCTTTTAAATATAAGAACCTCTGTTTTTGGCATTCAAACTTAGACTTTATTTTCACATTCATTTTTACACGTGACTAATGCCTGCAGTTTTGTCTCTGACGGTGCAATAGGCACTGCGTCATTAGCATACCGTAGGTAATTTACTTCCATGTTACCCAATTTCACACTAGAACGACTATCTTTCAGCTTCTAAAAACAGTTTTCGAGGTACAATACCAGGCCGACAAGACACTACCGTGTTTTACGCCTGTTTGGACGCTAAACATGGGTGTTCTGGTTTTTCGTGTAACACAAGTTACACTATCTGTTTTCCTAATTTCATTAAAACCCATTCAGTCGGTTTAGCGTGATTGTAAAAGAAAAACTACTCGATCGTCAATCTAGTTATCAAGCGTGGCGATTACGACAAACCCTAAGAAATCCAGAGGCCTACGTTAAGATGACTTTTACATTCCGTTCTGTTGTTATTGTAAAACAAATTTAACAGTGGTAGAGCCACGCATTAGCTTTTGTTGTTGCATGAATGGGCCGGCTTGACCGGGGAAGTCCCACGACCTCACAGAATACCGGCGTGAAGTAGAAGTCTAACAAACTTCTGCGTTTCGTCTGGTGAGTGCAGGTAACCGGAGGCCCACACACCCCCCTCCCCTCACTCTAAGGCCGGCAACGCATCTGCTATGCCTCTGGCATTGCGGGTGTTCATGGGCGTTGGTAATCACTTACCATCACGTGAGCCCACGTAGCATCACGTGAGGGAGGCAAACGAGCAGATTGCCTCCCTTTTCTATATAAATAAATGTTTCGTGTACTTCTATAAATAAAGTTGATAGTAAAATAAAAACAATTGTACAAAACGTACCCAATAATTATCTTTAAAGGCTTGATTGTTGGAAGACCGCAAATGAATCATTTCTTCAAGCGTGTTTTGCCATCTGTCCATACCAGCCGCGATTTTGGTGGAAACGTTCTCCCGGTTCATGGTGACCGTTGCACCATCTTCATCTCTTTGATGAGAAGCTGTGGCATTACCGCTGTTGCTCTCCTTGCTACTGCCGCTAAAAGTTCTGAAAAAAGGATAATATCACATTAATATGTTGTAGTGATAATTGAAAATAATTAAATTAACCTAAAGTTAATAACTCATTCGTACATAAATAATTCGAAACTTTAAAAAAAAACAAATATATATAGAAACAACATGCACCCAAACTGATGACTTTACGTATAATGTTCTACACGAATATACTCTCCCACGAATCTTTTTATATCCAAAATAAATTTGGGCTCCGGCGCCGATGAACTAAGTTATTTGATTCGTCATACTTCCTATATTGACTCGTAGCGTTCTCTTAGTCATCGAGTTATATTTCTTAGGCTCTCTTACGCCTAATTAGAACATTCTAATTACACGGAAATAACTTTTGGATACTGCGTCTAGATGATGTAATGTTATTAATGTAACATTAGTAAGTGAATTATTGTAATAGTGTAATTATATACGACTATCATTATATGCCAGGTATAATTTGTCAAACTGGATAAGTCCAACTTCGTCCCAGAGGTCTATAAATTGTCGGAGCTAACTTTGCTGGACCTGGCTAATTTTCGCAGCTAACATTCGGAATACTACAACACATCTTCTCGTCGAGTATACCACAAAACCTTAAGACATACAAGCAGTATGCAACCAGTGTGTGTTACCAGTGATGTCTTATGGATCCGGGACGTGGTCCTTTTGACTGAGCTTGAATGAGCTTCTGAATGAGCTTTCGATTTCGATATTCTCCGTTCGCATCTCGAAATCGGAAGCTCAGCTCAAATTTGCTCAGTGGAGTATGGTAAAAACCATGCTCAGTGTTTCTCTGTCTGATAGAATCTGAGGGATATCTGCAGCAAAATCAATGTAAGAGATATAGTTGTAAGTATCAGTACCGTGAAGTGGCAATGCTGTAAACCAAGTAGAACTGAAAACCGTTGGGGAAGAATGATTCTCGTGTGGTAGCCTCGTACAGGAAAATGCATTATATGGCGTGATATAATGGAGCGATGACCTGCACAATACTGCGAAAAGTCGGTGGATGCTGATGGCACAAGGTCACGCCTTCGACAATATGAATGATCGCTTACCATTTTTTTATATTTTTACATGAAATTTTTTTATTCAAATAAGATGAGATAACGATAAGATCCTATAAACGGCCCAATAGTCTAGATGGTAGGCAAGTCATCGGCCTCCGATGCTGATGGTTGCAGGTTCGAATCGCTTAAAGAATAAACATTGGTATGATAAATATCAATTTCCTTACTCGAGCAATAAATGTTTATTTGTAGTAATGATTTTTTATCTATGTAGGTGCATGTATCTTATCGACGTCCTCGTAAGCCACGGGGAATCCTACTTTAGGAGGACAAGTCTGATTGTTTAGTTAAAAAATATATAAAAGATAAATTTTTCCATACATATATATGCACTCAGATAAATATTTATAAAACCATATAAAATTCCATAACTCGTGTACAAACATCACATTCATCACACAAATGTGGAGCTCTTACGAAATTCGAATCAGCAACCCTTAGTTTCGAAGGAAAGGTCACTAACAAATCGGCTATCGGGTTGTTAACTTGAAATTTGAAATAAGCGAAAGAGGTATGTAAGGATAGTGACACTCGGCGATCTGTTCTCTCCAGCTACCACGTCAAGAACTGTGCGTGAAGATAAATAATAATAATGTAATGTTCAGTGTTCTTTAGTCTCGGTGTTAATGTGTTGTGTAATGTTTCATAATGATCTATTGACACTAGCGATGATGCTACACTAATGATAGTTAAATCTTTGACCATTTTGTAAATTTATATTACTAATGTATTTAGTTAGTAGTGTGTAGTTGCAGTTTAGTGTGTGTATAGTGTAGATGTAGTTTGACCATTTTGTATTAATGTGGTCGTTATCGCTAGTACACATTATTAAAGTGGCTTGTGCAATGAAAATTGTTAATTCAGCTTGACCAAGTATAATATAGTTTTAGACGACGCTTACTTGGGAAGAATTCTCAACAATGAAACGCAAATCACTGCTCCAATCGTTACTTTTACTGGAGTGAAGAGTTTTATATGACTAAATAAAATTGTTAATTAAACGTATAGAACTATTATATTAGTTATATAACCACTGCGACGATTTGGAATTTTGTGTAATAGTCAGAATAGCCTAAGAATTCTTACTTTTAGTCAAATAATTAAGTGGTCACATGTAACAAACGAAGAATGGTGTTTTAACCACGGTAACTATTATGTTTGTTGATAACATAGCTCAGAATTAGATTAGCAATGCGTAGAAAGTAATATCGGCGATGAATTATACCTGCCCAATGGTACCTAACTTCCAAGTTACAAAGTATAGTCACACATATTGAATTTACACACATAGTCAGTGAGTTACCTTCTGAATGGTTAGGTATCACCAACTTTCATTTACATAAACAATGCTTATTTAGCGACCTTGTTGTAAGGCCTTGGTAAGTATCTGTACATGTAACCTATATCACCGTTTAACAAAAAAACTGCGTATCTGTAGAATGTATACTTCACCTTAGCAGATATCTAATATATAAAATTCTTATGTCACGGTGTTTGTAATTATACTTCTCCGATATGGCTCGACCGACTTCCGTGAAATTTTGTGTTTTCATGAAAATTTATGTTAGACAACATCTATTTCCAAATCCCATCTATCAGCGCCCTTAAATTAATTTTTGTTTAAATTTAAGACAAAATTTTTGGATTTTATTTTTTTATGATACACGCAATTCCCAATACAGGGGTAGACAGAGGTCAAGTCTAGACAATTAAGTCCCTCTGACCCACCTTCCACCGAAGATATTTTCGGGACAACGTGACAGGTGGTGAACCCGTCGCCGCCTTTATGTCCAAGCCAACGCTGAAATACGTACATACGTTTTTGAAAAACTCATTGGTACTGCCACCCGGGATCGAACTCGGGTCTCTCGACTCAAAATTCCGACCACCCAACAACTCGGCTATCGTGACTTATACTTACACTTATACTTTTTATGATACAGTATAAAAAAATCGTGCAATCCTAAATTTTCACCCCCCTATTTTTTATATGGCAAAACAATGTTTATATATATATATATATATATATATATATATATATATATATATATATATATATATATATATATATATATATATATATATATATATATACATATAATAGTTTTAGTTAATAAGTATTGTAAATATTAACATACTTTTTTCTGTAAATATATATATATATATATATGAATACATAAAAAAATATTTATCATATTCAAGCCTGTATCATATATTATTTTACATTAAACGAATTCGGAAATATTTTAACGCGTTGGTCATTATTTTTCTAATCAAAAAATCCCCCGGAATGTTTCCGAAAATTGTATTGAACACATCAATTATAATGCTGTTCACCAAGAAACCCTAGAGTTTCATAACATTTTTTTTTGGCCTTATCTTTTACTCACGAATCATCTGTACACAAATATTTTTAAAGAAATAAATAATAAAGATAATTATATTGTATAAAAAGGATTTGAAACGGCATATTTTTCGTTATTACAAAATCGAAATAAATTCTATCTATAATTGTTCACTTAAATAAGACTCGATTATTTAACAGATCATTTGATCTGTTTTCAGATGGACACTCAAGCTGTAATGATTACTATCATTTTGTGGTTATAGACGCACGACAATTAATTTATGAAATTTTCTTATTTCATCCTTTTTGAATTCTTTTTTACATTTTTAGAATATTACGTATACCTAACATTAATATTATTATTTATAATACTTACTATATAAACGGCAAAATTATCAAATAACTGCAATTGGCATTGTCCTCATAACTCTGGCTGAAATTCCACATAGTATGGTCAAAGTTAATCTATGTTTATGAAGCGAAATTTCTACGTGTTGCTGTTAACTATAAGATTAGTAGGTGCAGTCGATCGTGTTCCGTAATGTTGTTAACTTTTTTTAACGATCATACAAGGAAACAAACCAAGAGGAAAGTTGTTAATCTCGTTAGAAATAGCACTCACTTGTAAGTAGAAATCGGTTAGACCCTGCAATCAAGCTATGTGGTATTTTTATATAAAAATCTTAGATTGTAATCGAATTTTGAATTATAAAAGAGAATATTGCCCAAGTGCCCCTTGAAATCGACCACAAACACATAAATTATGATAGTGAAACTAACTTGTGATATAATCAGTATTCATTCAACCATAACAATTACATTTGTTGTATTATTTTTTAAATTGTTTTTTCTTTTGTGAATAAATAACACTTTCGATCAATATATATATATATATATATATATATATATATATATATATATATATATATATATATATATATAATAGTTTTAGTTAATAAGTATTGTAAATATTAACATACTTTTTCTGTATATATATATATATATATATATAAATATGAATAATAACGTTTCTTTATTTTAATTTCAGCAAGATGACAAAAGAAATAATAAAATCACACATACTCGTATTACTGTAATTTATACTAAATCTGAAACATTTCTTGTTTTTTTATGTTATTGCCTGTATTTTAAAAGTAAGTCCCAGGTCTCCCTATAAAAAGTAGTTTCTAAACAATCAATGGAGTTTTTAATGAGTTTAATTTTACAAATAGGGCCTTAAAATTAAAAAATATTGAGTATTTGAGACACTTTTGTGTATGTGTGTACATGTAGTATGTAGCTAGTGTGTATGACATACGGTAATGTATTATTCTAATACGCATTTAAATATATAAGTTTAAGAAAATATTAGTTAACAAGTTTTAATAACGTCAGCTTTCGGGTGATTATGACATCTGTGTAACCTAAACCAGCTGGGCCATAGAGCGGTTTCATAAGCGAGCTTACGAGAAATGTTAGCAGCCTTCTCCTCGGCTGCGCCGTTACCGTTGCGCAGTCGCTATATTTGTATTTACTAATTCAACAACTATTAAAAGTAAGTTATTATTCATGAATTACTACTACACTAAATGATAAAAAACAATCGATTTTATTTAATCGAGACCCTAACATTAAATTCAATGCAATTATTTGACAATTTGACCTTGTTACGATGTAATTACATATACACTAACACTATCAAAACACCGACACTTCCTTCCTTTTAACGCTTTGTCAGGAAATTGCTCGACGGTATAATTTGAAAAGAATTACAAGGCACGAGGCAAAAGGATTGAGGGTCTAATTTAATTAAATAACGAATCAATTTTTAGTATTAAGTTAAGATAATAGCTGTTTTTCATAGGATTTACAGTCCTTTATCATAAGCCGACTTATGAGCCGAGTAATGAATATTTGAAATAAAATTCAAAGTAATAAAAAAAATAATTAATGCAGCAAAAAGTTGTTACTGTTATCACGTTCACATTGTAACAGGGAAATCGGCCTCGAGGATCGGACTATGAATGACAATCGATTTGAAGCAACGAAAGTGTTGCAGATTGATGCCTCTGTAGATCGATTGGGCGACTTTCACTGAGAGTCAACCGGCGTGACGTCGCCGAGCGTTATCACCAACTGTTGAAGATCAACGCTAACCACGAGATCACTCAAATAATTGATTGCTTGTGGAAATACGCAAGTATTCAAAATTGTTCCTTTGAATCATTATAGATAAGGTACGGTAAATATGACTTCATATAGTAATATATACTTGTAATTAGTAAAATAAAAAAATTCTTCACGCAATTCCCAATACAGGGGTAGACAGAGGTCTAGTCTAGGTAATTAAGTCCCTTCGATCCACCTTCCACCGAAGATGTTTTCGGGACAACGTGACAGGCGGTGAGCCCGTCGCCGTCTTTATGTACAAGCCAACAATATAATTCGTACATAAGTTTTTGAAAAACCCATTGCTACTAGCCTGCCACTTGGAGATTGAACTCGGGTCTCTCGACTCGAAATTCCGACCACCTAACCACTCGGCTATGGTGATTTTTAATTAGTAAATAAACATATTACATTGTGAACAAATTTGTAAATAACTATATACGAGAGACCCTGGTTTGATTGCCGGGCTGGCATCACTAAAATTGTCTTGTTCGTTTAAACGAATTTGATAATTATATTTGTATTAATTATATCAAGT
Source organism: Sericinus montela (assembly GCA_029286605.1). NCBI lineage: Eukaryota > Metazoa > Arthropoda > Insecta > Lepidoptera > Papilionidae > Sericinus > Sericinus montela. The sequence goes on along the minus strand of JAGSMR010000083.1, from coordinate 167,908 downwards.
TCATATTTACAGAACTTTTTGAGGCCGATATGTAAGCCCGTAAGTATTGGATTTAGATGTAAAGACGATTTGGTATGTTTCGATTGTTTGTATTGTCTTATGTTTTGCTTTAACATACTCGTACAAACCCAAACAGTCATTATTGAGTTTTTGATTACTGTGTTATTGCATTTTTCTTCATTGCGTCCACTACGCCTCTTGTTCCCGTTATCTATGCAGTGTCCTAATTTGATGAATTTTATTTATTATAATGAATTTTATTTTTTAACTTTTAAAAAAACACATCGTACACCGTACGTATTACACAACTTACGTACAAACTGGAGTAAAATCGTATATGGAAACATATATTATATGGCAAAAAGCCAAAAAAAATTATGAATGAAAAAAAGCTATGGCTTAATTTATGAAATAATTCCCCAATTTATTACAATGAAGAACGCTTTAATATTTCATAACATTCATAAAGACCTACGAAAAACTTTTCCCTCCTTTTGCATAGTTGGATTGGGATCCAACTGAGAACGTAGGTATGTTAACCGTCTTTGTATTGCTATTAAACCAACATGATATTTACACAGGTGAATACGTAGTAATACTATACAAACATGTGTCGAGGAATATTACTTTTTGTACTATTTTTATCCACCACAGAATTCTCTCCGAATCCTTAAATTATTAAATATATGAATACCATATTTATAATAAATATCTTCACGCAATTCCCAATACAGCCTAGACAATTAAGTCCCTTTGACCCACTTTCGACCGAAGATATTTTCGGGACAACATGACAGGTGGTGAGCCCGTCGATACTCGAACGATATGAGCCTGTACGAGCCTGCCACCTGGGGATCGAACTCGGGTCTCATGACTCGAAATTCCGACCATCCAACTACACGACTATTATTTATAATATATAATTCATTTTATATTCCAGTGAGTAATAAAACATGCAAATAGACAAAGTACGAAAGAGTAATACATTTATAAGGTATTTCTTGAAATCAGACCCAACATCAATAAAAAATTTGCTGTTTTATTCTTTATGCTATAGTAGCCAAATTGACGAATCCGATTCTTTGTTGAAATAATGTTTTCATCATCATCATCATTACAGGCTATCAACAGTCCACTGCTGAACAAAGGCCTCCCCCAATGATTTCCGTAGAGAACGATCCCGAGCCACCTGCATCCATCAACTTCCCGCAATGTTGTGCAGGTCGTCACTCCGTCTTGTGGGGGGACGTGCAATACTGCGCTTGCCAGAACGAGGCTGCCACTCGAGAACTTTTCTTCCCCAACGGTTGTCCGTTCTACGAGATATGTGGCCGGCCCATTGCCACTTCAGCGTGCTAATCCTCATGGCTATGTCGGTTACCCTAGTTCTGCTGCGGATTCTATCACGCAGAGAAACACCTAACATAGCCCTCTCCATGGCCCGCTGAGCAACTTTGAGCTTCCTCATCCGGTCAGCAGTGAAGGACCATGTCTCAGTTTCGTAGGTCATCACTGGCAACACGCACTGGTTGTATACTTTGCTTTTAAGGTTTTGAGGTATACTTGACGAGAAGATATGGCGTAATTTCCCGAACGCTGCCCAACAGAGTTGGATTCGCCGATTGACCTCTGGATCGAAGTTGGACTTACCTAGTTTGACAATTTGTCCCAGATATACGTATTCGTCAACAACTCCGAGCGTAGTGTTCCCAACAATAACCGGCATTGGTCTGACATGGACGTTAAACATGACCTAAGTCTTGTCCATATTCATCTTAAGAGCAACCAACTTAATAATGTTTTATACGAACTTAATGTTGGAAGACATCTGTGCGTATGGTTTATAGAAATAGATATTTTCTAGGAATAGGGACTGTGTTAGTCGTTTTTGCTTTTAATTACATTATAATTAAATATAATATTGAAAAATCATAAATAAGTTGTTTATTTAACCCGTACATGTACATTTGAATTAAAATATCTTGTTTGCGCTTTTTCGTCCTCGTCCTTAATCTAGTTTAATTTCAAATAAACGATCTCATTGCCGATTTGTCTGTCAACTATCACCGCTTAATCTGTTACAATTAATGCATTGGTAACATTTGTTGTTATGCTGTATAAAGATATGAATTTTTATAAGCAACTGTAAAGGAAACGTTTAGAAAAACGTTTTAAAGAGAGAATAAAAGTTTAATTATCTATCTTTCTTGCCCATTTCTTAAAAAAGCGTGTCTAGATGAGAAATAGAAGGCGCTGTGATAAATTTGATAGTAAATTATGATGTAATTTCTTAGAGAAACACAACAAACTTATCTAAATGAGATTAATTTTTAAGAAAAACATAATTTATGTACAAAACTGTGAAATCCGATAAGTAGTTCCCATTTTTATTTATATATTTTCAAGATCAGGTAACAGTTAAACCTTTATTACAGTTATTCATTCAGACTTAGTAGTATATTTTATAGTAGTTATAGACTAAAAAGTTTTTTTTTAAAAGATACTCCTTGTATATATAATTTAAATTAAATTCGTGTTATGTATCTTTGCATTAAATGTATATATACATATATATTGTATATTTTTTTTGCATCGAATATCTGACGTTTCTCAGTGTCAACCGGTACATTTAATCTTTCTAAATTAAAATTTAATCTAAAACGCAGTGGTTAAGTCTCTTTGATTTAATCACTACGAATTATCGTAGCGATTATGTACCCTGGTGCGTTCTTGCGGCAAATAAAATCAAAATTTCGTAGAAATTTAGTCTATGCAGGTCCGATTTCAACTGTCCTTGCTGTATATACTGCTATATTTCCCCCTACAAAAAAGGTGCCTTAGTTCCTAAGTCGGTCACTGGTACAAGATTGGTTGATTATTTATTACTATTCATTTTATTTATCTTCACGCACAATCCCTGACGGGGTAGCGCGAGAGAACAGATCGCCCAGTGTCACGATCCTTACATACCTCTTTTGCTTCATTCAGATTAATCATATTCTTCATACATGAGAGAGATGAATTGTTATAACGGCAGTTGGAAGGTACCAAAGGACGTATGTATGTGATTTTTATTACTGTTATATAAAATTATTATTAATTAAGAAACGAACGCGGAAATATTTAGGTGATTTTTTTCTGGATTTGCAAGTATTAAATTGGCAATATGGCCTTGTTTAAGTTTATTGGAACATATTACACAAATAATTATATCTAATTAAATAAGCATATACTTCAAGATAGAATAAAAATAAATCGCCACAGTTATCAAAATTCTAATTAAGACCACTTAATAAGATAAAGTCAAAGCGTTCGCATTATATGTAAGTAAGAAGGTCGACTTTTCTTGAATGTAGATAACACCAGAAATCGGTTTCCAAATGCACGTCAATATATACGCCTTAGGTTACTCGACGTAACCGGAATAAAGAGGACTGTTAAGAAATTTGAGATATCTAAACTTGTAAACGAGCTATTTCATTTTTCTCTATTGCAAGACAAGAACACGTCAAAACAATATCATATTATTCAACAGTTACATATAGAAATTGAATGTGTTAATATTATGAGATAATAAAAATAAAAATATACATTACTTCGTATCGTTCCGCGTTTGGTTGTGTAATAAATAGCAATTCAATAGTTATACTAATGCATATATATGGGTGTTTAATGTTTATACAACAGAAGCGAGGTCACTATTATAAAATATTATTGGTAGAACTATACACAGCATAAACTGAAAATGGCTGCACTGATTTACCTATGAGGAAGCTGGTACATCTGTTTAGTTTTGCAACGTTCATAAAATTTTTGACAATTAAAAATACGGAAAAATCGGGAATTTTTTAATGAGTACTTATTCTATATTGTATTAGATTTTGTAGTTAATAGATGATTACAATGATTTCATTTTTTAAATTATTAATTATCGGGGCTCTGCTCTATATTTACATGGCACTCAGTGTTACTCTGTAATTTTAAAACAAAATAAAACAGCATTCTATTTTTTTACTTTCTTATTTATATGCCAGAATAAACTCAAGGATGTAAGCTTGGAGGATTTAACATAATCGCTACTTTTGCAATTGGATTGGCTTAAGAAGTACTTACTATCTCCGTTGACGAGTGACATACACACCGGTCTTCATGGTGTCGCTACCTATGAAGTCCTAGGTTCGATCCCCGGTCGATTCAATGTAGAAACACTTTTTCCACTTTTTCTCGGGTGTAGGTGTTTATCGTACATTCGTTGTTTTTGATTTCATAATGCTAGTGCCTAAGGTGCACTGGATTTTTAATTGGGATAAGGGCTATGTATGAGATGGTGTCCCTAACTAAGAATGTATTTTTTTTTTTCATTTAAAAATAAAAATTTAGTTATTAAAAATAAAAAGACACCTCAAACCTATACGTTTTGCTGCTGCGTATGACCAATCAAATTTTGATCGGGTACTATTCTAGACAGTTTTGCCGCTACCTATCGGTAGCTGTTGCGCCTCGCAGGTCCTTTTCCTCGTCGTCTCTTACGACAAGAATGAGGAATTCTATAAGCTTTCCACTAATTTCGTCGGGTCCAAGTGTTAATAAACTTGACGTAGAATTGACAAGACCTTCCTTGAAAGGTTTCCTTGGAAACAGATTAGTGTTAACTGGGGCACATCAATGCAGAACTGACAATAGCGCTGTAGTAAAAACACAAGTCAATAGCCGCTTCACAATGCTGTAGATACAATACATTGTTTTGTTTCAAAATATTTATATAATACAATGTGTGACCTATATATCCGCGTAAAACGTTGTATGATATATTGCTATTCGAGAAGGTCAATATTTTATGCTAGTTAATTTTAAACCTTCATAACGATGTACTAAATTTAAATGTACAACATGTATGTTATTAAATTAAAGAGAAAAAGTTAAAATTCAACTGACACTGATGTGTGTAAGACACGGTGGCACGGAGGTAAGAGTGTCGCCACGGATCGTCTAAGGTCGCGGGTTCGAATCCCGCCCGTGTCAGTTGAAATTTTAACTATTTTCTCTTTAATTTAATAACATAAAAGTTCAGCATAAATTTGCTTTAAAAATCAATAAAATTGTATAATACAACATTTATTCATATAACAGTATACTTTAGATTCAAGATTTAAGTTAATAAGATGTTAGTATGTTATAAATGAACAGGTATTAGGTATAGCCAATAGTTTTTTCAAAACTTATAAAAGATTTATAACGTTGCCTTGAACATATAGACGGCGACAGGCTCACCATCTGTCACGTTGTCCCAAAAATTTCTTCGGTGTTGATGGGTCGAAAGGACTTTTGTCTAGACCTTTATCTAACATATAATTAATAAATATGTTATTAAAATATTTTCAACAATTGATATCGCGTCGAGTATCTCACGCTTTTTTTAAGTTTTAAGGGGGAGGAAATCACGATTCCGCTACACAGATACCATGGTAACATAAGATAATTAAAAAGTGACATTAGGAAGAATATTATGTAAACTTTTCCTAAGCTAACAAGACGTGTTACGTTAGATTCATTTCATAGAGCATATAGGAAGTGCAGACTTTGGAGGCGGTTGGTCGCGGTGTGCGACCGCGCATTGAAGCGTACTCAACCACGTCGACCGCTGTCGTCAGCGGTCACTCCTACATTATTGTTCCATAGATAGATTTCATTAAAAAAATAATAAAACAACAGCTTTTAATAGTATATAGTTATGCATACAATAAAACCAGTTTTAAAACCTTTTATAACCTAAATAAATAAATATTTATATTGCACAAAGTATATAACTTTAAAAGCAGGCAATAGTTTACATGTAGTACAAATATTATAATGGGTACAATTTAATACGTACTTACTGACATAAAAGTTTATAATAAACATTAGGTGGCCTTTAATTGAAGGCGGATTTGCTATAATTGCCACGGCTGGCAAGTGGTTTGGCGAACACTATTCCAGACACGCCGTAACTAGATCTTCTTGCCCTTCGCCGGTCTGCCTAATGTGAATTTCGTTTGAATAACTCCTTTAGAAATTGCAACAGGAATGGAACAAATATACAAATATATATGGTCTTAAGCACTCATATTTCCGCCACTTACGTGATTTTTATCTGTTTTTTTCGTGATGAATATTCGTAGGTAGTCAATGCAATTAACAAGGTTTTCTCCCCAGTTGTCTGTTATGTGCACACGGGAAGGGTAATAATCTTAAGCCAATACTAAAAAAAAGTCACGATAGCCGATAGGTGGTTTGGTGGACGGAATTTCGAGTCAAGAGATCCGAGTCGGCAGGTGGCAGGCTCGTACCAATGGGTTTTACGAAAACTTATGTACGAATTATATCGTTGGCTTGGACGACGACGAGCTCACCACCTATCACGTTATCCCAGAAATATCTTCGGTGGAAGGTGGGTCGAAGGGATTTAATAGTCTAGACTAGATCTCTGTGTACCCCTGTATTGGGAATGGCGTGAAGATATATTTTATTGTATTCCTCCATGAGTTGTAACAAAACAATTTTCATATTTTTTTATATCTTTACTTATTTTCCAATATTTGTTCAGTCAGAGGCCTAGAAAATTTAGTTTTTTTTAGTTACACTTCAATGGAGAGTAAATGGAACAATAGGGAGTTGCTGTTTTAGTGCTCTAGCTTACGACTAAAGTCACACATAAGTTTTTAACAAAGACATTGGTACAAACCTTTCGATTAGACAGTATACCTAGCTATTGAACTTTCATCGCCCGATTCGAAATTCACCGAACATCCACTAATACATATTAGGAACGGAATATATCCGCTGATAAATATTATGAAAGAAATGTGGATTGCTTTCATAGTATATATTAGCGAAAAATTCTATTAAAAAAATATCATATATTATGCGTCACCGCCGATGACGACAATCAGGCCGCCGCGTAGATTGGCATTGTCCCCGCGAGGACTGGCATAGACCCTAGCGTATTTGCTAGTTAAAAAGTAGACCGGTGACGAGCAGCAGCGTCTCTGGTGCGTTTTGTTTTGTACAACGCATCTGCCGGTAATGATCTATATTTCAAAGTTGACTGGTAGAAAATGCTACAAGGTTTGAAGTACTCCTCATTGGTACCATTAGTTTATAAGGTGTAAAGAATAAAAAAGAAATATATTCAGCAGTGGACTTTACCTTTATAATGTGTTATAAATACTGGGCGATCCTACACCTTAAATAAAAGGAAATTTCTTACTCCCGCAATGATACAACTATATCTTAAATCGCGGATCGATGATACAGAATTAGACTGCATGTGGGAGCATACAATCCCTAAACTATATTTTCTAATACAGGCAGAGATACTGTAAAAAATAACTATGTCTCTTCGAAAAATATCAGACTGAAACTAAGCAGACCGGTGAGCATACCTATGATGGGCAGCAGTGTGAAATGTATGATGTGTCTGATAGTGCGATTACTAATTTAGTTGTCAAGGATGGTGATTACAGCAAGCTTTGGTCTGCATGCTGTTAAATTCGAATTTTATGTGTCCCCGCAATTAAACATTTATTATACGTGAGTTCAAATAGTATTAATGACAAGCTTTTACGCACGCGGTATCGTCCGCTACGAGCCTAAATTCCAATTTTCATACTTCCTTAGACAGTTCTCTAAAACCATTTCTTAGTTGATGTCTCCAAATCATAATCCATCTGTATGCCAAATTTCATTTTCATAGATCAAGGGGGTTGAGCGATTTTAAGATTAGCCAGCATATAAATTATTGAGCGATTTCGCATACGAAGTCTTGACCAACAAAATGTATAAAGGACTAAAACTATTAAAATATAAAATATGTATTAAAGCGTTACGACAGAAAGTCATTGTGATATTAACTCATTAAATAGTAGCGATGGGAACGTTTTTGGAGTGTTCATTAGCGTTAAAAGTCGACCAATTTAAATTTCGCCCTCGATTTACCTACAATTGTTTTCGTACTATAAAAGTCATAATCATAAATACCGAAGTTTATGTGCAGCTCCCTTTCATTTACACTAGTTTATAAAGGAAAAAAAGTATTCGCCTTACTCGAAGGTTAGTTCTGATCGATTTCTGTTTAAATGGTAATAGTGGAAAATAATAATTAAAATCATTAATTATTTTTTATGTTTTTGTTTTTCAGAGCTTTTTTTATTATCTTTATGCTTGGTAGCAATAGATTCAACTCTTTATAATCACGTGTAAAATTAATACAATTTTAATTTATTCTAACAGGTCAAGATGAACAAAGCGATGCATATTTTATAGAGATGTCAGTAAAAGTAAAATATACTTTATTGTTCAATTAAGGCATAGAGTAATTATACTCCTGAAAAAGAATTTTAGTACATCATGTGTAAGTATAATAAACTCAGTTTATTAATATTTTTATTATTGTTATAAATTTGATAGAGATATTATTAAAAAAACTTTTATGTTTTTAAAAAACTTATGTACGATTATATCGTTGGCTTGGACAAAAAAAAGGCGGCGACGGGCTCACCACCTGTCACGTTGTCCCGAAAATATCTTCGGTGGAAGGTGGGTCGGAGGGACTTAACTGTCTAGACTAGACCTCTGTCTACCCCTGTATTGGGAATTGCGTGAAGATATTTACTATTATTTATTTATATTATCTTCACGCACAATCCCTGACGGGGTAGCCAGAGAGAACAGATCGCCAAGTGTCACGATCCCTACATACTTCTTTCGCTTCTTTCAGATTCATCATCTTCTTCATACATGCACGTCTAGGTATCTGAGTACTCTTGACCCTCCTCTCTTCGAGCAATTTGCAATTTGCTCGAAGAGCTATATATATATATATATATATATATATATATATATATATATATATATATATATATATATATATATATATATATATATATATATATATATATATATATATATATATATATATATATATATATATATATATATATATATATATATATATATATTTATTTATATTACATTTTACTAGAGTTAGTCCGTTACTACGACGGCATCGCTTTAAAGTGGAGTTGGTATTTAAGTCAACAGGTATTCCCAAGGGGAATACCTGTGTACCTGGAATACCTGTTTGTGATTATACTGCTGAATTTATTAGTGTATTATCATTTTATCACAAAATCTGTGTATCTCGCTCTTTTTTATCGTCATCTTTGAAGTTGACAATTATGAGCTCGATCCATTAGCGCCAAGATCGGCTGTCCGCGTCACGGTGCTTAAGTATTATGGAATTTTACTATGTGAATTTCTACTGCCTAAGGTAAACTATGTTTGCTTTTTTCATTACTTGTCGACAGTGTAAAATGCGAAAGTATCGAACGGTCTTTTCAATTTTATTTTATAGTATCTTCAAGGGCATTTCGACAAACATGTTTTGTATCATTGGAATCGCTTATCCGACGCCAATTTTAATACGCATTAAATTCTTACGTAAATAAAGTTAAGAACCGCAGACCTTCATGTACGTAGCGAGTGAATATTTTATGTAGAAGGCAGTCTTATCTCAATCAAAAAAACTTATATTAAAAACTATAGCAAGTTTAAACCTTCGATACACTTAACTTACTTACCAAAAAGGACTTAGAAGTATATGTATTTACTTGGCAAAGTCGCATATTACCAAAAGTTAAAAGAAAGGTATTTCATAGAGTTGACAATGATAAAAAACTGTTTTAATAGAACGCACTGCTCGAGGCCATAATAAATGAAGGGTTACCGTGCTGGTTTCGCGTAAGTGTAAAAAAGATATACTGTATCCAATTCCAGCTTTAATTAACCGATCATGTTATCGATTTCAATCTCCATATTTCCTTATTAATAGCATAGTTAATACGTAATAAGAAATAAGTTACATATGACTGTTGGTGACGTGTCGTCCTATGGAACGATATGTCTTTTCCTAGTTTTAGGTAATCCTAACTTAGCAGTCCCTAGTTTTCTTTCACAGCTGTAAGGCTTGTTAGACCAGGTTAGCCTGGTTCCTAAAGTTAAATACACTAAAATGTGATAACACGCCGTTCAGTCTTCAAATGTAACATCTATACTATATCTGAAATTATCCATATTTATGATATACCATATTAGTGATTGATCTTAACGTGACACCTAAATAAATAAATAAATAAATATCTTCACGCAATTCCCAATACAGGGGTAGACAGAGGTCAAGTCTAGACAATTAAGTCCCTTTGACCCACCTTCTACCGAAGATATTTTCGGGACAACGCGATAGGTGGTGAGCCCGTCGCCGTCTTTATGTCCAAGCCAACGATGAAATTAGTACATAAGTTTTTGAAAAACTCATTGGTACTGCCTCCTGTGGATCGAACACGGGTCTCTCGACTCGAAATTCCGACCACCCAACAACTCGGCTATCGTGACTTATTAACGTGACACTTGAATGTTTTATTTTACTGGTGGTATTTCTTCTTAGCTTTAGAATACTCTAGGTAAGGTTAGTATCAAAGTTATACACAACACATTGGTACTAATAAGAAAACCCACACAGGCGCGAGCAAAAGCTGTCTTTTTATAATCGCATCATATTCCGTTACGGAATTAACGAAAGGGACTTGTGAAATGCGGTTGTAATTAACGTAGGTCTTGCTTAATTTAGTAGCCATCGAGTTCATTTGGCGACACAGTTCTATTGCGTAATTATCTTTCGACAATCTCCGTTTATCTGTTATTGAATTGCATGTGATTTCAAACAACGGCCGGTAATTTCGTAATAACATAAAATTGCGCGGTCTTATTTTAATTTCTAGAGTTTAACATGATTTATGTGAATTCTCAATGATTTTCTTCAAGGATTTTAAATACATATATTAACTAATTCACAAAGTGAAATAAAAGTCTGTGCTCAATATTTGTAGGATTTTTAAATTAATTTTACTCTTAATATAGAAATAAAGAAATTTATAACGGTGAGATGTCTGTGAATTAATAAGTATTAGCTTATTGTTCATTTCGTAAACCCAAATTTCGGACAGTTTGTTCACTCATTTGTTTATCCAAGCTGCCTGAATAGCGAATTCCGTATAAGTAGGCACAGAAACAGAAAATGCCTAGCTTATTAATAAGTTCCAGTCTAACATCATGACTAATGTAATATTGCACAAAATTAAGTGTACACATACAATGTAAGTATAATACCTATTCAACAGTTGCTACTTGAAAAGCTAATGTTAGTGGTAAATTAAAACAATAAAAATACAATATATATATATATATATATATATATATATATATATATATATATATATATATATATATATATATATATATATATATATATATATATATATATATATATATATATATATATATATATATATATATATATATAAAATATGTTATATTTTTAAACACAGAATAAGACTAAGATTTATGCTTAACTACTACACAAGCAATAGGAGACTCTTTCGTCTGTCCAATAGTGTTCAGGGATCTAGGCAGTTTAGTTCTTTTTATAAATCTCAATAAACTTATTGGATCCAGCATTCATCTTGGGAAATTTCGATCAACCGACCAGTCGGCTAACGAGGCATTTTAAATTAGCTACAATTTTTTCCTCCTCTCTGTACTTTATCGTAATCGGCGAACAACATTTAGCCAAATGATGATAACAAATAAAGTGGTGCTTGTTTTCTCAGCATTTTATTCAATCCTTATGTATATTCAAATTATTCGTGGTAACCGTATGATTCAATATACAATGTACAAACTTGGTAATAATATTTCTTGGAATTATAAATTTTCAAAACTGAGTCATAACATTGATGTTATTCATAAGTTATTTGCGTCCGCGACTTATATTATTCAAGTTAATTATTAATATTTAAAAATAATTGCAATGAAATAATGCAATAATTTGTGGTAGTTATAGTGGTCTCCTCGAAGATAGTGAAGCCCTCCCTTTAAAAAATGAGATAACTACGTCAGTTTTCTGGGTTGATGATCCCCTGGCCTGCAGCAGTAAAATTGTAGAAAGAATGTTAAGTGATGAATTTTTTGTAAGTTCGGTGGCTAAAGAGATTGAAAGGATTTTGTTACGTTTTTCTAGTATAAAATGTTTAAGACTTGTTTACCCCGCTATTATAACACATAAAATAAACCAGAATTTTTTTGTGCCCAAACGTAGTATATGTGTGTGTCGTCGATACAAGTTAAAGCGAACGTTAGGCCGCATTCACCAACCATTAGCATCCTCAGATATTACAGTAAAATATCAAATATCAGACATACCGCCATGTAAATAAAACTTAGCATAGCAACCTCTGCCACTATAGGCCTAATTGCGCTATGCAGTTCAAGTACGCGTTTAACAAACAATAATACTATTATAGTATCGAAAAAGCCGGTTTTTCCTTTCAATTTTAATTGTCACGTCCCGCAACCCGCAACTCAGTAGCCTGAACAACCTTGCGCCCGTTTTATTGTCGGTAGTTAACAGATAATAAGTTTACAATGAAGCTATTATCTGTTATTCTCCTTTTAATGGTTAAACATTGTCAAAAAAAATCAAAGGCCAGTTTGAGCCATATCACTGTTTAACCGGGGCAGATATTCAAGAGTCCGCTTTGAGCTTTAGGTTAATTTTGCAAGTGTTAATAAGCGTGTCCACTAAATAATTTATTTTTTTCCTTATCATTAGTAGACCGAGGTAAATGATTTTTTGTGTTTTTAGCAGTAAAACTGTAGTAGAATCTCGTTGGTACTACTTTTCTACTGATAGAATAGAATAGAATAGAAATACACTTTGTATTTGTAGAAAAGTCAAAAATTTTAAATATAAAATAAAAATTTTCCGTTTTCAACTGTTTTCTGACCGCCAAAATTAGTGATCCATCGAAAAAAATACATAACATGTATAAATCTGATACATTTTATATTTTTGTTATGAAACAATTATGGAAGTAAAACTTTTTCAGACGAATTCTTTTCGTAAAAGTACCAAAAAATTTGTTAAATCCGAATTTTGACGTTCAAGTAGCAATGTTACAGATAATGCCGATTGAATGCTTGAAAATAAGGAAACAATATAACAGATAAATTTAACGTGTAATATATGAATAAGCCCGAAAACCAATATACCTAGATAAATATCTAGATTTGATTTTTACTCATATTGCTATCCATTTCAAATTATGTCGAGAACTTTGATATGAATCGATTTCAAGTTTTTGACAAATCTATCCAGTCGGATAGATGTATTGATTGAAATGGATTTTGCTCCACATAATGTATTGGAGACTTAAAGAATGTAAGAGCGTAAAATGTAATGCAAATAAATTAATGTATACAGACAGGCCGAGTACACTTTCACTGTGAGTCCGCCCAGTTGTCTCATTGTCTCCCGCTCGCGAACGCAAACATCATCCACGTTAGGGGGAAAGTATTTTTAATGTAAAGTTAATTGGATGCCGCGTCACGCCAATTATTTGGTATTACGTATAGCTTCCGCGGCCCGCGCTCTGCTCTTATCATGCAAATTTTGGGTACGTGTTACGTGAAATTGAATTATTTAAGACAACCATGCATGTAGAATTTTTCATGTGTTGCGTAAGTCGTGGTGTATATGTATCAACGTTTATACGTATCATAAATCACAATGCTAACAAAAGCGCTAGTGTGCAGGTGTCTTTTACGCTTCTAATCACATCACAATTTGCTCTAATGAGCATCTATGGTGTATCACGAGCGTCGCTTAGTCTTGTTTCACAATAAATGCTTGTAAATTTCACAATGAAATTTATAGCAAAGGCAATGCGCGGCACGAAGTGACGGTTACACCGGGCGACAATTGACTCCAATAGAAAGGTCGCTATAATTTAATTAGCGATGCTCTCCTAATGTGGGATATTGACCTAGGAAACACGGATAAGCGGCACGTTATAGCATTCAGACTTGAATTCACTGCTTAGTAGTGCCTTAAAAATGAAAACAAACGTAATCGCTGCAGATGCGTCGACATTAGTTTATATGCGAAACTTGCATTAGCTTATATGCCAATGATGGTAATGCCAAACGTTTATGCTTTCTTTAGTGGTTATTATTAATAAAGTTTTACTATCACGCTATTCAAGCGATCTGGAGAATTCTGTCTTTTCGACCCACATTTTGCCGAACCTTATCACTTTTTTGGGAAAACGTGACAAGTGATGAGCCTGGCGCCGTTTTAAGCCAACGATACTAATATACTTACGTGGGTAAATATTTATACAGTAAACATCCATGATTAGAGAAATTCGTATACGTCACACAAATGTTTGCCACCAGCGGAATTTGAACCCTCAACCCTCAGCTGAGACGACATGGTCAAGGTTTTTAAGCGTCGTTCATCTAGATGTAGTGGTATGTATTATGTCATAAGTGATGCTAGGTAAGTTAAAGCATCTGATCACCATATTTCGTTGATGTAAGTAAAGTGTGGTTCCTTTTTTCTCTCATTAATTTTTATTTTTCAATGCACAAATTTTTATCATGGAAACGACGACGGGCTCACCACCTGTCACGTTATCTATAAAAATATGCTCAAGTGAAATGTGAATAAAAAGGTTGAAATTGTGTACACCTTTGGCTACCCCTGTATTGGGAAAGGCGTAAAATAAGAAAGAGTTATGTAAAATAGTATTTCGTGTTATTTTTAATAAAAAAAAAAAATATATTTTCATAAAAATCAAATCAACATCGAACGTTGGGCCCTGCACGTTGACAGCTACTAATATTCGTGGAAAGCGGAATGAGCGTAACAAGAGATATCGTGTCTGGGCCCATTTACTCTCGTTACTGATCGCCGGTCGGTTACAACGTAACTGTTGTGGCTGGTTGACGGATAGCCGATGTTGCATGGACGCTAATGCCGGAATCGAGGTCAGTGGAGCCCCGTCCGCGCTCCGAGGGCCGGGCTCCACTGACTGAGGCATCGGCATAAAACAAATAACGACTTAAATAATGTAATTATCCTACACCTCCCTGACAATATTGATTGAACAACGGTTTTTCTGAAAACAATTCGTTTTCAGAAATGAATCATTACATTTAACTTGAGATATTTTTTTTAACTTATAATAAAACAAAATGACGATTATGAACAAAGATAAATGTCAAGCAAGTTCTTATAGTACTAAACTTCGGGTTCCGCATCTTCGTCACAGTGACCGAATAAATCCGACTACAGTTGAGCGGGTACATGATGTATTACAATATGTCAGAGATGTAACAGACAAGATCGACTCTATTTTGAAATGAGCTTCTAATTAAAATATTTTGGACGCCACCATTAATGATAAGTAAATTTTATTCATGTATCAGGTGTCTCTCATATATCTCATATCAACAATATCTCTATAAAAAGTGATTCCTGTATACTTTGTGTTGGCATACATGAAACATGAGATTTGTGTTGGAAAACATAAAACGTTCTACCTGAGTGAGAAACAATATACACATGACAATATATTAAATTTTTTTGGGACTTAAAGGACCTTTTTAACCTATCTAGATTAGCTTAGAACCGAAGAGTAATTAGCGTATATAACTGTCTATGAAGATGAAGGTTGGCACGAATATAGATCATCGGTAGGTATGAAACTCCTGCTAAGAAAGGATTTTTTAGGAAACCTCAACCATAAAAAAGTGAAAAAGTAATTTCTGGACTTTAAATTACGAAAATTGACCAGAAGCCATCAACACAACAGCTAAATTGATCTCTGGTTTATCATTTTTGGAACTTCCTTGGATGGTTAGAACTGGGGCGAAAATATTAGCAGAAAGTGTATTTTTAAATTATTTTGTAAATATGAGAATAGGCATTTAGGCTTCTAATTGCCTCCATCACAAAAGTAATTTATATCAAGAGGTTCACACGGGCGAAGCCGCAGACGCTAAGCTAATAAGTACCAAAATCAGTAGTACTATATGGAAGCATGAATAAATTGTTTCCAAATGCGCTCAATACATTGTAAATGTATCACTAAAGAGGAATCGGTCTTGCATCGAATTGCTTGCATTATCCCGATCGCTGCACAATGTTTTGCGTAACTAGTAAACCGCTGTTTCCGTACTCCTAACAATGGACACTCTAAACAATACTGCTTTAAGATAGCCAGCTACAGTAGACTTCGCAACCTTGGCGCGCTGATCGCATCTTTTCACCGTCTATCGGGCACTTAATGGATATTATTTATTGTAAAAGCATTTATTAGAAATCCATCGTACGTGGCTAAGAATTTTCAATAGGTATGCTCTGAATAGTTTACCAGCTTTCGTAGCTCTTTTTTTTGCCTTTTTTGTAGCTTCAGTTGATGAATACTAGTCTGGTTATACAACGAGCATTAAGAATAAAAAAAAATACGAATACGCTCTAATTAAATAAAACCTTATTTATTTGAAAGAAAATCGTAATCAATGATAAAATGAATTAATTTACATATATAATCTCCGTTTAAAATTTTCTCACGATCCGTCTGAGGAGTCTTAAGGAAATTGCAAAAGCGTATTAACTGTACAAAACATGAGACGTAAATATAAGGTTATATTAGATACCAAAGGCATAAATTTTGCTCTAATTTATTGGAAAGTGAAGTGAAACGTTTCGCGGTCATTTGTTTTATATAAACGATTGTAACCGTTATTCGCAAGAAATTGCTGCAATTCTGATGTCAGTGAGGTTTACTTCCTGATAATATGATGGTTGTCGCTAAATGATTGAATTGCTAAAGGCTTTTATGATGAATTTATCTATATTTGTTATTAGAATATAATATTAAAATTGTCTTAAAGTGGATTTAAATAAATTAGTTTTTTCTGCATGAATGTACACAGAATACAATATGTAAAAATGTTTCGGCCGATTCTTGTGGTAGAATAATCTACTACTAAACAATATAGTAACTTCGACCCACATTTCACTGGAGCTTATTTTAGTACGTGACAAGTGGGGAGCCTGTTGCCGCCTTTATATTCAAGCCAACGATATAAATCGTACATAAGTTTTGAAAAACTCTTTGGTACGAGCCCTCCTCGGAGGGCTCGTACCAAAGAGTTTTTCGCGGGGAAACAGACTCGGGTCTCTTGACTTGAAATTCGATCGCCCAACCACTCGACTAACGTGACTCTTGTAGATGTAGAATATTAAATTTGAACACACTCATTTTTATTATACTTTAATAAAAATAACTAATTCGAACTAAAACTCTTCCCGCCGCAGGCAAATACACATTTTCGTAAAGGTTATCTTATAACAGAGCTAAGATAGGAGAGTGTTTGGGTGATCGGCATTCAATGATCAGTTTGTTTTCCATTAGAAAGGCTAGACCAATGAGTTTTTCGAAATTTATGGACGTATATGATTTGTATTATTGGCTTGGACAGTATATGGAATCCTATTTGATTTCGGAAACTCGACTGCCTGTCTGGGACGAGCATATATAACTTCAACTAGAACTTTGCTGTTCTACTATTTCATGTGCTCTCAGTGGCTCGTAAATTAGTATACATATTTGTATTTTGTTAAACATAATAACAACTGTTATGATGAACTGACTAAAGTTAACAGACAAATAAAACCGAGGATTATTTCAAGGATATTTTTAGGAATCTGACTAAATTTCTAATAGAGATTGCATAGGTAGATGCTAATTTAAAATGATCGTAATAGCTTAAGACATATTATACATATATACATGCAATTGAATGAAACTCTAAACACTCTGGTGCTCATTTATAAAAATGAAATGCACATCTTCATGCTTCATTAACCGTGTGATGTGTATTTACTGTTTAGTTAGGTGAATAGCGTTCATGTATATGTAACGGAAAATTTCTTTATTTCTTTTAAATATTTATGATTTCAATTTCAACAATTCTCTTACATTTTACTTGAAAATTAAAATATGAAAATTGTAAATAAACACCGACCTCTGTCTTTGCGGAAATTTAATTATTTTAGAGATAATTAAAAATTACTGAACACAATTCCGTTTGATGGTCTCTTGTTTTTGGGCTATAACGCTATCTGTCGGTATTCACGGCTTTTTCCTTTTAATCCAAAATGATTTAACGTATAATCCATCAATTAATAAATCCTACCCCTTAATCCTCGAGAGTGGGATTGAAATTTCGCCATCGGCTTATTGCCTCATATCATATTATATCAGACTAGCGATAGACGGATCGCCCGAAAGCCAATAGGTAGACGTAATACTAGTCAGAACTAGGGAACCTATTACAAACTTATTTCAATGTTGAATACAAATCTTTGCATCGAATTGATGTGTGCTCTTTCCTTTTAGATTCGATTCGATTAGAACTATAAAATGTCATTAAGCATTTCTAACTTAATATGCAGCTAATAAAATATGCAGCTGTTGCTTCATATTTTATCTACTATATTGTTAAGTTAGTGGTTAACGTTAAGAAAATTTTATATCAATAAATATTTTACGATAATTATTCTAATTATGAGTCAGTCAAGTGTAGAAGTAGGAAGTAATAAAATAAAATATGTGGTGTGTATATACATATGTATGCTTTACATTCCTAAATCTTAGTTTACCTTATAGTGTTATATTTATTTAAATATAACTTACCACAAAATTTAATCATCCTTTATAAAACTCTGTAAGTCTGCGGGGTCAATGTAATTTGTTTAAGTACCCCTTCTATTCTTTACCCAATCTGTTTCACAGAGAAAACTAGGCGAACCGAATCTTATCCTCTGTTGAATAATGTTTGTCTCTTGAATATTTATAAGTTGGAAAATAATGTGAAGAGGTACCAAGCTATTTTTTATACGTATATAAGGTAATGTATTCCTACACGAATTGAATACTTCAAACCTAAGATGTGGCACATTCCTACAACATTATTGTTCACTGAATATTCTTCGCTCTCTAATTCTTCTCGTGTAATTTTAGTTAATTATTATCAAAAAGGACAACTAACTTCTCATATGTTTAACTGAACATTGTTAAAAAGTATTGGGATTTTTAACGAAATAACCAAAACGATTTATGTTATTAACATTCTAAACACAAAAAACGTAAAATCTTTTTTTTTACAAATTATTACCCCTCTATGATCAACCCCTATTTTTATATGGCAAAACAACGTTTGCTCGGTCAGCTAGTTATTATTTTAAAAAAATATAACCAATTTGCACAAAAAATTCTTTGCTAAATTTGTAACTTTTCAAGTATTCTAATAAGTACTACTTACTTATAAGTCACGATAGCCGAGTGTTTGGGAGATCGGACTTCGAGTCAAAAGACCCGAGTACGATCCTGCAGGTAGTGGCAGGCTCCTACTAATGGGTATTTACAAAAATTTATGTACGATTTATATCTTACTTATATCGATTTATATCGTTGAGCTAACGACCTATCATGTTATCCCAAAAAACTCTTCGGTGAAAGGTGGGTCGAAAAGACTTAATTGTCTTGACCTCTGTCTATTCCTGTATTATTCCTGTAATAGCGTAAAGGTATTTTTTTTACTACTTACTGAAGTGTTAGTAATTGGTTCGGTGTTGATGATATTGTATCATTTGAACCTTACACATACATATATTCATTGGTAGATCTTTAATCAGTAATAGTACGAGCATATTCAGAGATTTTATTACAATTATATTCCATTAACAAGTAAATTATAGCTAATAATGTATGTGGATCTTGGGTGTCGACTTTCAAGTTTAGTTCCCATCATCAGCTCAGCAGCTATGATGACCCCTAGTTGCAAAAAAAATAGTTAAGTTTGGGGAGTATTGATTTCCTTGGTATTCCATCATCAGATCATAACTTGGTAACAATGGGAAGAACTTTGTAAGTGTACTCTTTCAAACGTAAAACAAATTTCTAAAAAATATTATTGTGTATTTGTTGCAACAAGTTAAAAAAAAATACACGCAAACGAGTAGAGAACCTCCTTTTATGTCATCCGTTAAAAAATGGTTCATATGTGCGTTAATGCAGAGAACAACTTTAGTTTCACAATTAATTTTTAGTAAAATTAAAGTCTAAAAAAGAAAGTTTTAGAAACATAGATCTCATTAATTTTCTGTAATAAGCAAAGCAATGTACTCATTGCGCACTTTATACATTTTACGGAGTTAGTCATTGTTAAGTTGTATGAAATCACTAATAATAATTGCGAACGAATAAGATTAATACATGTTTAAATTTAGTAAAATTACCTAATAAGCTTTGAGATATTAATTCTAGATAACTCAACTTGATAGCTCCCTGGATATCTAATTTTTCACATCCCTAAAAAAATTAAGACTATAATTATTTTATGCCTACATAACTATTTGGTGGCCTGATCGATTGTTAACATTTTCGAGTGGCTATAAAATTGCCATGATCTAATTTCGTTTTTAGGCCGCGTAGGTGGGTCTGCCGGAGACTTGCGGCGCCCGGATGGTGAAAACAAATCGTTATCCCAACATAAATTTCGTTATCAAATTTCTGTACTTTTAACGAACTACGGGTAAACGAGTGTCTTTAATATATAAGTCTGGTTTCACGATGTTCACCCACAGTAATCCCCGAAAGGCTTATAATTTGGCCTATAAGTGTAACAAGGCCCCAATTTTAATGTAGGATATAGATATATTGATTTTATATCGATTATCTATAAACCTTATATTTTACTTGATTATGTTTATACGACACTTTATTATATTTATATATAATATATAAATATAATAAAATGTCTGATTGTAATTCCAAATTAATAGCTTTTTACTAAATACACATGAAAGAATACACCGTACTTCACAAAAAAGAACTATTTATTAAATTTTTATCTGTCTGTCTTTTTGTTCCAGCTAATCACTGAAACAGCTAGACGGATTTTAGCGGGATTTTCACAGGCAAATAGCTGATGCTGTAAGGCGTAACATAGGCCACTTTTATTTAAAAAATAATCAGACTTCCGCGTTAAGTGTTAAACGCCGGACAAAGCCGCGAGGGTAGCTATAGACGTAGAGACTCCGGATTCTATAATAGAATTTAAATAGAAATCAATTAGAATAAGAAACTGAGACTGAGACATTCCTTATATATGAATTTTGTAATAAAATTGTATAAATAAAATAAAAATAAATATCTTCACGCAATTCCCAATGCAAGGGTAGACAGAGGTCTAGTCTAGATAATTCCCTTCCTTCCACCGAAGATTATTTTCGGGACAACAAGATAAGTGGTGAGCCCGTCGCCGTCTTCATGTCCAAACCAACGATACGCCTGGCAACTGGGGATCGTACTCGGGTTTTTGACTCGAAATTCCGTACACCCAACCACTCGGCTATCGTGACTCTTATAAAACTAATTTTATGATATATCTAAGATATATCACTTTATTTATTTCATCGAAATTACCTGATTATTGTATTACATTGAACAAGGAAAATTACAATATTGAATTATGTGATAAAGGTTGTTTTTATTTCCTTATAATAAGGTCAACAACTGTATTAATTATCTGAAATTATTTAAGAAATTAACTCAATATACGAGTAGTTTCTGGTTACTCACGTACTTTGTAAAAATCATTTGTTTCCACAGATTGTACAAATGACGTATAATATGATACAAGACCCGGGTTACTTATATTGTTTTAATTTATTATATCTTCATATAACCTTAAAAATGTCAGAAGTACGTAATTTTTCGACTGAAGGCGGAATTACTTTCTTGGACATGATAAGCCTATAAATTATCCAGACGGGTAATGGGCAATGGAGATGATTAAAGATTGCTAAGGTTTCGGTATAATCTTACGTTCGGCAAAAAATCGTTTAAAACTCATGTTATGACAGAACGACCTCTATGGTTTAGTGGCGTACGCACGGGTTTTCAGTGTTGACAACACTGAAAACTCTGAGGTCCCAGGTTTCGTTCCCAGGCGAGTCAGCGTAGAAAACCATTTATTCTATATTGTCTCGGGTCTGTGTGTTTATAGTACTTTCGTTATTTCCGATTTCATTATACAATCACTGACGCTCAATCAGTCAGATCAATAATCAATCAGATCAATGTATGTGATGGAATACGCATTTATTTATTTTATTTAATCTTCATATGTGATCACTTTTTATGAATCAAAAAAGAAATCGTAATACTCATTTCCTTCTTAAGAATCTTGACCTACATTGTCGTGAGTAGATATAATTAAATTTTACAAAAACCGAGATTAAAATACAATTTAAATTTACAAATGGAAATTAGACAACAAGCCACCTCTTTTATATTCAACGATTAAGAGAAAATGGAATACATAATACAAAAGAAACAGATATCGGAACGTTGTTCAACACAACATTCAAGACATTTAAAACTTTTGACAACCTAGGTCACAACCTTTAAGCTGATCACACACTGGCGCAATTTTGTTAATTTATTTAAAGTTTTACGTACATACGTTAGTCGCTGTTACCAAAAACGGCGACGTTGCCCACGCGAAGCTATCCATATGGTCTTTACGAGCAAAAATAGGTGTCGTAAAGGACAAATAAACCGGATAACTTCTCGTCGACTTACCGACTCCATACTTTGATTGATAAAAAAAATACGATTCTTGAGTGCTCTGGTAATATTTATTTCATAAATATATTAGTTAACTAGAATAAATTTATATAAGACAAATTTTATTTTTACTCGATTCTGTTTATTGTTAAACCACTCCGAGGGTAACGAACTGCATTTTATCGAAATCCGCTTAATATATTCACCTTCACGTGCCTAATATAATGCATAGCTGTATACAGACCGTACGAAGAATACGCTGTTAAAAATTCGCAAAAATTTCTAACAAAATTTGCAATCACACAATGCTTGTACGTAAGCAAGATATGATCGCATTGCCCGTTTCGACTCCCTTAATATGCAGTATTGGTTTTTGTAAATGAATTATTTATTAAACATGTAAAGGTTGCTTCATTAAAATTTACTTTAGGATGATGTTTAAAAGTTCTTTACGCTGCTTAGTCGTAGAAAGTAAAATTGCGATAACATGTGATTACACATGTAAGATGAATACAGTTCGAATTACGCAATTGCAAAGGTGCAGTGCGTGATTATTATCTGCAAGGGGAGTTTAATTAGTAATTATTATCTATGTTTTAATTATCTGTAGATTGTTAAAAGGTTATTTCTAACTTAGCAGCAGCTTAGTTTCGAACATTTGATTTATATTTTTATATTAATACCTGATAAATAAGATATTTTCAAGGATACATTACAAACATGCAAAACTTTAATATTCTTAGTAACAGTTTGTCAACAACTTTTCTGAGTATTTTTTTTTTCAATACAATTCTGTATGGTTTCAGTGTTTGTGAAGGCTATGAAACCGTTATTATTAAGATTAAACTTAAAAAATGTCGACTTAACAGCGTTCTGCGAAACGTAGTCCAATATTACAGGCTGACCTTAATATTTTCCATACCTATCTAAGATTCTGTACTAATAATAAATCTCGTTCGTCGATATTGCAATTGCGAAATAAATCAATAAAGGTTTTTTGTTAAAAATTGTGACTGACAAAAATAAAGACAATCAAATTACCTTTTTAAAATATTTGCCATCATCGCCATGAGCCACTAAAACATTCTTAAAAACTTCACAAAAGATACGTTTTTAGTTTTCACAACATTAGAAGTCAGCAGCACTATGCAGACTCTTTGAGTTAAGTATCTGCAAGGGAGCGGTTATCAATGACAGATCGGTGCTCTCTTAACTTTATCATCCTCGTTATCTAAGAACAACACGTCAATCATGCGGACGTGTCACTTATCTTACGTCTTTTTGATAATACACCTTTCATTGTATCGGCACGTGAAAACTGTTCATTGTGAACGAGATTTGACAGATTTTTTTAAATTTTGTTTTACTAGATCAAAATTTCAGAGGTTAGCTGTAAAAATACCATGATCTAAAATAAAGCGGTAAAACTTTATCTTCTTATGTTAATTTAAATGTAAAAATAATAATAAAAGTCAATCGAGAAGCCAATACGAAAACTATTCTTGTCTATTATTAAATTATAGAGAAAAACTTTTAAAATTTCAACAGACACGAGCGGGATTCGAACGTGCGATCTTTACCGTATCGTGGCAAAAGTAAAAGTACCGTTAAAGCATATAATAAGTTCAGTATAACTTATATGCTTCAAAAATAAAAATTACACAATATTCTTCAGTGGTGATCGGTAAACCGAAAAGGTTAAATAGACAAATTTTACGACAGTTTTTTTATAAAATACGCCACATTAAAATTACAGATTGTGGTGCATGTTACACAGAAACACGACGTAAAGGAGGTAAAGGAAAATTTACACCCTTAAAAGGTGGCTTAATTACCATACTTTTCGATCCAATCTGGATAGGCTATCGCCAAATCAGATTAATATCAAAAATCTAAAACGCTAATGCGCCTTAGCGGATTGTTGAATTGTGGACTGGTATTTTTTGATTCTGTTACGGACAGATATATCTTCACGATATTCCCAATACAGGGGAAGAAAGAGGTCTAGTCTAGATAATTAAGTCCCGTTGACTCAACTTCCACCGAAGATATTTCGGGATAACGTTAAGTTAGAAGTTACGCACAGATAATTTTCCATTTAGCAGTCAATGATGTTTTTAAAGGCTTATGTTGTAAATAAAATTAACAGTCACTATAACCGAGTGGTTGGCTTATCGGAATTCGAGTCAAGAGACCCGAGTTCGATCTCCAGGTGGTAGATACGCTCGTACTAATGATTTTTTTCAAAACTTATGTACGAGTATATTATTGGCTTGGACATAAAGACGGCGACGGGCTTACCACCTGTCACGTTGTTGTCGAAAGTAAATAAGATAAGACCATAACATAATAATTCAATAATTTCAAGTTACATAAATTGTAAAATCTTTGGTACAGTTCAATACGTTCGTACATGTTCACAGTTTCGTAACGAAATGGCGAATGTTTCATATACTCGAAATAACCTTGGAAATAATATTTGGGGTACATAAGCCCTTCGAAAAATTACCCACCGGTCATACCTAATATGCACCTGTTACAAAGAAGAATTTTTGTAAGGTCGTCTATCTTGCGTCAGACGACAACATGTGACAATTTCCCGCTCTTTAGGGTCTGTTAAAAATGAGACATTCGGTTAACACTTAAAGTGTAAAAAAAACCAAAAAGAATGTTTACATTAACGGTAAATTGTAAGGCGTATTGTTATACACAGTATAGAGTAAGTATTAACGAATTACAATGATTCGACTTAAACTAACATATCAATATTTTTCTTAAGTTTTTACTAAAGCTTCTATTATAAAAATATCTACACCCCTTTCCCAATTCAGGGACAGACAGATATTTAGACAAATAAGTCCATACAACCCTCCGTCCACGGAAGACACTTCTCGTGATAATTTGACAGGTGGTGAGCCTGTCGTCGACTTTTATGTCCACGCGTACAATATAATTGGTACTTAAGTTGTTAAAAAAACTCTTTGGCCTTAAATGTTATACAATGTTATAAAAATGTTACACAATGGAGCCCTTTTTTAGCCTACAACCTATTCTGAGTGTAGAGACAGTTCATGCTTTGATTACCATTAAATTTGTCTATATTTAACTCGAGAGAATAACTAAGAGTAACGATAATAATAAATATCTTGATACCTTTCCGAATCCAGGTGTACACAGAGGTTTAAACGATTCCTTTCGATACACCTTCCACCGAAGGTATTTTGGGACAACGTGACTGGTGGTGAACCCTTCGCCATCTTTATGTCTTAGCCGACGACATAAATTGTACATAAATATTTGAAAAACTCGTTGGCACAATCCTACCATCTGGGGATAAACTCTGGTCTCTTGACACCAATCCCGATCACCCAACCATCCCCACCCCTATATATTTTGGTAAAATGACTGTATAGATTTTATGATACAATTTGAATTTGAATTTAATAAAACATAACAAGAAATGCGGTTGTTTACATGTATTATTTTTATAGTACGAAAAATAAATTAAAAAATAAATAAAATACTGCTGTGAAGTAATAAAATCTGACAGAAGAAATTCACGCAAGCCGTTTAAAATGTCCACATGAAAGTTTCGAAGTGATGTGTTGCAATAATCAACCATTATTATCTTTCGTTATGTAATAACTACAAACCTATTGGCTTACTATCAATAACTGGCCGTGTTTCCACTCAGTTGCAAATAAAACACAAAATGTCAAGAGATTGTAATAAATATTCAATATGCTCTAAGTAAATATATCTCCTAAGTAAATGTAGGTAAAATGCAAATGACGATTCTCACGTATAAAATTGCAAATGAAAATATTTAATTTTATTTAACATAAAGCAGAATTTAGTTGTAACGAATAATGATGATAGGTATAATTACTTTTTAGTCAAGTTAATTAAAAACAGTTTCGCTTTTCATTATGTAAAATTATTCCTAACTTTTATGGAAAAGTAAAAACAAAGAATAGGCTTATCATTAAAAAGATGAGGATTGTATAAAAATAATGTTTTTTTTTTATTTCATATCAACCCAGTTGATTAGGAGGGTTGAATAGAATCGCCACGTCTGACTGGCACTGTGGCGTTCGCTATCTGCTGGTCACCATCGTTATTTTAGTTGCAGAATACTGGTCACGATAACAGTCACGATAGCCGAGTTGTTGGGTGGTCGGAATTTCGAGTCGAGAGACCCGAGTTCGATCCCCAGGTGGCAGTACCAATGAGTTTTTCAAAAACTTATGTACGAATTTCATCGTTGGCTTGGACATAAAGGCGGCGACGGGCTCACCACCTGTCACGTTGTCCCGAAAATATCTTCGGTGGAAGGTGGGTCAAAGGGACTTAATTGTCTAGACTTGACCTCTGTCTACCCCTGTATTGGGAATTGCGTGAAGATATTTATTTATATTTATTTATTTATTTTATAGAATACTGGTGATTTTCCCAGATTCTTTTCCGAGTTTGACATTACATATTACGAACTATTAAAATACTATAAATTTACGAAATAATTAATAATTGGTACAATGTCACAAGTGTTAACCCAATCCCCGTCTTAGTATTCAAGCTAAACATACATATATATATATATATATATATATATATATATATATATATATATATATATATATTTATATAACTAGATAAATGTTTATATGCAAATAGAAACATCCATGACTCAGTACAAATATTGATATAAAATGTTTAACCTTGGCGGGATCCGAACCCGCAACGCAAAAGTATCTATGGTATATATATATATATATATATATATATATATATATATATATATATATATATATATATATATATATATATATATATATATATATATATATATATATATATATATATATATATATATATATATATATATATATATATATATATATATATATATATATATATATATATATATATATATATATATATATATATATATATATATTTATATAACTAGATAAATGTTTATATGCAAATAGAAACATCCATGACTCGAGTACAAATATTGATATAAAATGTTTAACCTTGGCGGGATCCGAACCCGCAACGCTTAGCTTCGAATGCAGGGTCACTACGAACGAGGCAATCGGATCGTCTTACCATAGACACTTTTTGCAAATTGCAAACACGACCACTAACTAGTAACTAAACTACTAGTTTGTAATTAAAGGTTAATACGTCTGTCAACAACCTCGTTGACATTAGTATTTACTAATTATGTGTTAGTGTTACAGCAATTTAGAGTGCGTCTCGTTTACAAAATTGTAAATCAGTTGTTCATACTTTTACATTATACAAAAAAGGTCACGATGGCCGAGTGGTTGGATGGTTGGAATTCCGAGTCAAGAGACTCGAGTTCGATCCCCAGGTGGCAGGCTCGTACCAATGGGTTTTTCAAAAACTTATTTACGAATTATATCGTTGGCTGAACACAAAGACGGCGACGGGCTCACCACCTATCGTTGTCCCGAAAATATCTTCGGTGGAAGGTGGGTCAAAGGGACTTAATTGTTTAGACTAGACCTCTGTCTACCCCTGTATTGAGAATAGCGTGAAGATATTTATTTATTTAGATAAATAATTAAGACTAAATGTCTTATTGAATTCTCAAAAGTTATTAATCTCAACAATTAAGTGGATGTGATTGTTCCGCGTATTCCGATATTGTTAATCTACAAAATTACAAAATGACCACAACGTTCGTTAAATTTCGTAGAGGTGAAACAACTACACTAAGGTCCTTGCGTCACACCCATCAAGCCATCGCATTGGCTCATTCATACACCTGTCATTTTCTGTGTATAACAATAATTATACACTGTTCTGCTACAGCTTAAATACCTTCTGTATTGCATCTATTTTTAAAACATCTGTGGCTATAAATGTTTTTGTGTCATTTTGTTCTGCTGTAACGAATCATTACATTTTAAATAGTCTAGTGCTATTAAACAAGTTTAAAATTTGTGCAATGATTTTCTTTAACAACCTTGATATACAGAATCTATTTAACGTATACCAACCTAATTTCAACATTCCGAAACGTAAAACAAACGCACAAACATAAAAATGTCAACAAAACTAATTAAATATAGCCTACGGCGCGAAGAAAATAATCTTCAAGAACACTCACCAAATACTGCGAGTTTGTTCTAATTGATAACTGTTATGTTGTTCACTCAGAACTTATAAATGCATATAATTTGTTTATATTTCACTCGGTTTTCTATGATTGAAAATAAATTAATTAACGCGTGAACCGTTTTTGATGGGTGTAAAGTGCGCGACGCGCATCCGTTGGCTCGCGCGGCCTGTGTTTAACTGAGTGAGCGTCGCCGCGTTGGTCCCTCGTGCCGGACAATTTAACAGCGCTCGCGCAGGGGACCTGACCGATTCGCTTCGGCGTCCGCCGTGATACATGCCACTATAAAAAATGTCACTTATGCTTTGAAGCCTATTGCATAACACCATACAAATCATGTGATGCTTAAATATTTTAATGTTCAAACATTATACTTTTTTTTAAATCCGCTTTTATGTACCAAAGAGTATATACATATTAACTGAATTTTGACTATACACATGTCAAAATATATTTATTCCATGTAGTAAATGATACATTTTCTACTTTGATTTATATTCACTCACTTTGACAGAAAACTGAATCTATTTATTAATTACATGTTAAGTAATGGATAAAAAACGGGATCTTGGTATTTCATCTGATCAAAATTTTGTAAAAAAGAAGCACAAGAAAAAATCCCTTCACACGGAATGCAAAGAAGTTTATGATAACTCGCAAAGTACTTCTAATACTCAATATTTCAGAAGGGAGCGTTATGAAGGTGAAATGAAAAAGATAACTACAAAAGAGTTTTTTCAAATGGAAGAAAGAAGTTCAGAATTATCAGATAGTTTTCCTATCCACGATGAATTGTACACAGAGAAGTCCTTTTTAGGAAATAATTTCACCAAATACAAGAATTCTATTCAATTAGGTAATTTGTGAGTCAATATCTATTTATTGCCTGTAAAAACAAGACGTTTTTATTGTTAACATTTATCGACATGAATACGTTTGTAAAAACGTTTCATTAAATAACCGAAGAAATCATTTAAAAAGAAAGCGCAAGAGATTGTAAATCAAATCAAAGACACGTACCGATTAAGAAAGTACAGGCATGTCATAAATATAATGAAATGCTAGTCCTTCTATTTCTGTTGTATTGTACTTTCCCTAACCCACATAACCTTTAAATTTGTTGTCATAAATTTTTGTTATGATTTCTCGTGTGCCACTATCTTGACCTGCAAAGAGCGACCATTGTTTTTCAATCATTCATAATGGTCACTGTCGACGGCTAAACAATTCGCCACAGTTAACGAGTATTTCGTAGCTAAAAAACTTGATATTTATTTTTACTATTCAGTAACTTAAAATATTTAACGTGTGTAATGTTTTCCAAACCACTCATTAATTTTCGAATTTATCTAAGGACATTCAGACCAATAGAAACTAAGAATCCCATACAGCTTACTTGCGGGAATAAATCTGATAAAGAGTAATGTATTTGAATTGTCTATTATTTTCCAATAAAGATGCTATTTTATACATATAAATTTTTACTCTCCCGAATTTTTTATCTTCACTTATTTTTCAATACTCAAGTAAAGATCGAGACCTTTTAGTTGTCTCGGCTCATATTTTTTGGAGTTTATTTGGGACAACGTAACATGTGGCGAGCCTGTCGCCATCCTGTACTCCATGCAAAGGAAACAAGTCGCACATAAGTATACTATATCGCGGCACATTCTGCTTTTAGTCCAACATTCACGCCGACACAAAAAATTCTGACTTCAAATCTGATTTAATATTTAAGTTTATTTATACGAAATATGAGATATATCATTATATTATTATTATTTAAAAAAAAATGATGGTATCAGCAACAAACTGTTTATTATCTATTACGTGGTAAGAGCGCTCGCCATTGCGTGTCTGCGTGCCACAACAGCGAGATGAGAAACTCACACGTGAAATATTTGTTCGAATAAAATTAAATAATCTTATACTCTGTTGCATAATAATATTAATTCATCGTTTCAGATACCGAGTGGGTCGATACTTGCACGTCAACCGCCGGATGGGATATCGCTGATGTGCTAGATTTCATAGTCAATGATCCAGTGGCAAATCAACAAGTTGATCGGTTACAATCTCACTTGCGAGATTTCGCCAAAATTGCTAAATTCGGATATGTATCCTTTACACACTTAGACGACGAAAGCGAATCGTGTCTAATTATAAATTTCACGTGGCGTAGAACTTAGATGTTCATTGTTTGTTACTCTTCGTCATCCGTTCCCATGATTTAAAATGTAGATTCTATATTGCATTAGGAGAAAGTGAGTGTATCTGAGTATGCCTGTCTAACATCTTAATCTTCATCACTTACTTTCAAGCGAAGGTTGGTTGAATAAAACAAATTCAACTATGCTATATCTATTATAAATTCTCTAATGAAAAAAACTTTATTAAATTTTCACTGTAATATCAATCCATTAAAAAGAAAGAATCCTTTGAAAGGACTAAATTGTCTAGACTTCCTGATTACCACAGAAAAAGTTTATACTTGGAAATAATATTTGGGGTGACATGGCTCTGAAATTCTACCATTTTTTTTCTGTCAGTCATCTATTCTTAGGTACCCAATTCCACTTTCAAATATAAACATTGCTTTCTGATTTAGATTGTATAAATGTGCTTATGTCATAACAACTATGATGCTTGCCATTTTTATCCTTGGAGGTGATTACGCATCTGTAACCTTCGTTTGAATGGGCTGCTGGAGCCATTAAGGGTGGGGAGGGAGTGGAGGGGCACTTAGCCCATTTTCGGTCACTTGAGGATCGAACTCGAGACTCTTGACTCGAAATTCCGACCACCCAACCACTCGGCTATCGTGACTTCGTACAGGTCAATCCATCCAATATAGATTACCTAAATAAACAAAATAAAAAAATATAGTAAATAGGAAAATATAATGAAAGCTAATTACAAGTGCAATATCTAGAATAGCCAATTTGTGGATAGCTTCTTACGATAGCGTGAAGAATATTTCATTTTTGCCATTCGACGGGAGATTAAGAAAACTGCATGTCAGCTCTCTTAAATTAGCATATCACTATTTAAATATATTTGTAACATTGTATTGAAAAAAGTCTATTATATATCTTTATTTCAGTAGCTAGTTCACGCGAGAAAGGCAAAATGAAGTGTCATATTGGCTATGACCAACGAATAGTTATTAAGATTAATGTATATAACAAACACTTTCAATACGCGTTTGATTATTACTTATATACGATGTTCAGAAAATTAATGTGGTAGATACTGTATGTAACGTTGTTGACTATCTGGTAGAAAACGCTTTTATTAAAAATAAGCTGTTAAAAGAATTAACATCGATTTTACAAAATATGGATAAACCGATCATTTTAAATGCTGCTTCTGATGTCATCACATTCAATGAATCCCTTAGCAAGTATATATGTTACATGGGTATGTTTAATACCTTTTTATATAAGTACTCTAATAACAATATTCCCGTCTTTTTCAATTTTATTTTCTTATCTTCGATTCGAGAATAATATAATTTTTATTAAGGGCCTTGGTTTTAGATCGAACCGACATACTGTTTAATGCACTATATTTAAATTATGACTAATTTATTTTAATACAGTTTAATTCGTTTAAGGAAAAACCTTTATGCAAAAAAAAAAAAACTACATTGATTATGATAGGTATTATTATAATCAAAGAGGTCAGCTCTCGTGTTACTAGAGAGAGTTTTAATCCTTTTTCGGAGGTGCAATATTAATGGATCAAACGCGTGTCCGACACGATTGACTGCTCGGACATCTTGGTAAACTGCCCTACTTCAATCAAGAACGATACCGTTCTAATTTCGATCTCAACTTTCTACTAACATGCTATATACATTTCTGATTATATAGATTCAGATAAATGGCAGTCAAACAAAGACAATACGTATTATGTTTGACTATTTTGTTACTCTAAATATTCATTGCGAATTATTAAACAATTCAGTATCTTAAATAAAGTCACGACAATGGTGTGGTTGGGTGATCGGAATTCGAGTCGAGGGACCCGAGTTCGATCCCCAAGTGGCAGCCTTGTTTCGCTTGTATTTTTCAAAGTCTATGAACGATTCATATAATGATAACTTGGGCTCGGACTTAAAGCGAGCGACGGGCTCTGTCACGTTGTCCCCAAATATCTTCGGTGGAAGGTGGTGGTCAAAGGGACTTCATTGTCTAGACTAGATCTCAGTCTATCCTGTATTGGGAATGGCGTGAACTTTAATGTAGAAAAAAAATTAACTTCATTGAAACGATAAGTGGAAGTGGATGACAAATAGTACACCCTATAGTCGTACTTATCGGAAAGTAACTAAAAGCACAAACAAACCGTGGCACTAATCTACTTTAGCCTGCCCATTATTTCACCAATAATTTTCCGCACGGCATGTCTTTATCATGTAATAATTAGTACCAGGGTGACCAATGCAGTTACTTCATTTTTTTGTATATGAACATGTATATACAATATTATCTAGTTTAAACGAATGGGATTTACCTTCAAACATATAATAGGACCCCATTACAGAGTCCATAGTCCTACATTAGTAGACTATTGAAACTTATCTTTATATTCCAGGCTACCTTCTCATTCGCTTGGAAGAAGACGAGCTTTTTGATATTGTTTCAAATGCATTGATTTGCCAACTGTCCGCTCCAGACTCACAGCGTAATAAGGGTAGTGTTAAATTAAGCCACGCCCTTGCTGCTGCAGCTTCTCTGTGCGAGACTGCAATAAGAATGCTATGTGTGACTCCTACTCGTCGCTTTCCCACATTTTTGAATTTGGCACTTTTACTGGCATGTGACAGCACAGATAATTGTAATTGATTTCGTAATTACTAGCTTCTTATTTGTTATCATTAAGGCATCTTATTATATTTCGCTTTGGTATCGTTTTATAAGATTTATTAAAATTTTGAATTGTGTAATTGTATTGACAATAGAAAGAATCTGACAAACTATCCAAGTAAGCCGTCTATGAAAAATAATTTAACGATAGCCGGGTGGTTAGGTAATCGGAATTGAAGTCATGAGAGCCGAGATCGACTCCAAGGCTCGCAACAATGGGTTTTCTCCAAAACGTATGTACAATTTATATTGTACGATCGATATTATATTTTGTAACAGTGGTAGAGCCACGCATCAGCTTTTGTTGTTGCATGAATGGGCCGGCTCGACCGGGGAAGTACCACGACCTCACAGAATACCTGCGTGAAGTAGAAGTCAAACTTCTGCGTTTCTTCTAGTGAGTGCGGGTAACCGGAGGCCCACACACCCCCTCCCCCATTTCTGGGGGGGGGGGACTCCAAGGCCGGCAACGCATCTGCCATGCCTCTGGTATTGCGGGTGTTCATGGGCGGCGGTAATCACTTACCATCATGTGAGCCACCAGCTCGTTTGCCTTCCATTACTATAAAAATAAATATCGTTGGCTTGGGCATAAATACGGCGACGAGTTGACCACATGTCACGTTGTCGCAAAAATTTTTTCGGTGAAAGATGGGTCGAAAAGACTTATTTATCTAGACCTCTGTCTACCCCTGTATATATATAATTTAACGCTTTACTAACTGGCACCTTACTGGCATCAAACCAGGTGTTTTTTTTAATATCGTAATTGGCTATTCAGTATAACTGTCGATTTTTCATTTTAAGTAATCTATAAACCATTTTAAGTAATGTATATTATAATTTGCTCCAGTATTCATTCGTTCATATTTTTATTACTTGACGTTATCACAAGAACCTATAAAATCCATTAGTTTGATCCCCTTAAATCGATACCTCTGACACTAAGACGGCCTCAGAATTACCACCTGTCAATTTGTCAAGAATGAGATCTGGTGAAATGGAAGTTGAAAAAATTAAACTTCTTAGGCGCTGACAAACGCAGTGTAGTGCTTATTTCACATAATTTAAAATATTAATTTAGAATACTTTATGAATGTATTTTCACAAAAATGAGAGCTGTTTCATCACATCGAAAAATATAAAATTAGGAATAAGAATAAGTTATAAACTATAATAAACTTATATATTTTTAAATTACATGTTTTCTTCATTATGTATTTTTAATAAATTATATGATTATAAAACAAAAACACAACATAAATACTAAGTTCTAGTCTGGATGTAACTGGAAGATCCAATTGCATACAAGTCACTGAATCTTCCTATTTCTATTAAAGCTTAAGAAATTTATCCAGGAAAAACTTTAACGGAAGGTTTATAATATTAATGAAAACATTAATGACGGTAACCCCTGGGAAAAAATATCTCAATTTTGTATGATCACAAGTATGCTCAAGAATACTTACGGAGTTTCTTTCGCTTGTTTCTTCTTTGTTAGAGGAATCTTATTACGGAACGGTGGTAGATTAAACATTATTATCGATAAACGAATGTATATTCTAATTTCAAAGAATAAATGGTTTAATTTTATTTAATTTCTACGTTACGGTGTAAATGTAGAATAAAAAAAAATTTTTTTTTACTCTATCTAATTCTAAATGTGGTGTATTATTTTCAGGTGTAAAAATGATGAAAGAAAATGTACTTGAATGCATATTTTATCGTTTCAACCCATATTTTCCTGAGAGGGATTTACCTACGTTTGACATTAACCCCGCTGATCCACAAGACGTTAACGTTAAATTAGGTTAACTTTTATCCATGTTCTTTTTCTTTTTTCTCTTCTCTTATTAGAGGCAATTAATTCTTATAATTAGGTAATTTGCTTTTAATATGATATACAATCTGAAGCATATAAGTTATGCTAAACATTTTGTAATGAAACTACAGAGAAATATAAAAATCAACTAACACGGGCGGGATTCGCACCCGCAACCTCTGCCGTACTGTGGCTACGCTCTTACCTTAAAGTCAACGTACCGTTTCGTTAAAGTTACGGCCAATGAGCTAGAAGTTGGAATATCTTTCGGTAGACACCATAACATGGTGATACCAACACCATATCAGTCGTAAATAAATAGACAGGGCATGGTGACTTGGAGATAAGAGCGTTGGCACAGTGCAGATTCAAATGATCATTGAAATGAGATTCAGAAGGATTATTTAAATTATTCTTCATTTTATTAATGTGATACTTTAGAACTTTTGCAGTTAGTAACATTCTTGTATTTTACTTTTTGTTTGTTTCAATACTCTATTTGAGGGAACCTGCCTATGACCTAACAATAAACACATTATACTAGTGTACCAGACAAACTATCCTTAACATTAGCTTGTGTGTTCTTAAAATAATATTCATAGAACTCTGCAAGTGCTACCTATTACTACTAACTCTAAATGTGAAACTAAACCATCTAGAGTCCCGAACCCTCACTAAAATTTGATTAAAATCGGTCTAACCGTTTAGGAGGAATTTTTTAATATCACTTAGACATGGTTTAAAAATATTTCAGGTGCTAGCAGTTTGCATTTATCGACCACTCTCTCACTTCTTCTGGTTTTACTGAAGACTACAAAAGATATCATGGATAAAGATCAAAAATTTTCTCTTGTATTGCCATGTCCTGATTCGTATAGTTTAAGGTATTTTTTTATATATAATTTTTCACCATTTTATGACATAAGAATACTAAAAAATAATTAGATTTATTATACTGAAAGTCTTGACATTCATTGTAGCTAAGGTGTTGGTGAATTTATTAAAATATGTAACTTTAATAAATTCAACAACAATTTGAATTTGCGCAAAGATTTCTATTCGATTAATGTTGAGCTTTTGTCTGTAAAGGGATCGTATTATGATTACGATACTTCAACATATATGCCGAATATCTCAAGCTTCGAAGGCAAAGCTAGTAATTAATACTTCTGATTGACGATTGAACTAATAATTTTTAAAATCTGTCAAAATTATATTTCATAGTCCGCACCTTATACACACACTGCCCGCAAACTGTAATATATACTAATTATATGCATCACGCTTGTGACATACGCTGCTACATCGCTATAGCAAATTTGGATAAATTTGCCTGTGGATTGTAGACAAAACTTCATCAGGTTCCGGTAAATGCAACGTCGTATATTTACGGACAGTAAGGCATTCCAACTTGCAGATCAACATCAAGGTCCTCAGGATAACTTCGTATTTGTAACCTTCTTAGACTGAACTTGTTTGTTGTTTTTTGCTGTAGTTTCGCACATTTAAGTATGTTTTTCATACCCAAACTTCGACAGACTAAAAGAAAAGGAACAAAAACTCTTGCGGTGCACAATTATTAACGGCCAGAGATGAAACGTGACGTTAGTCCTAGGTTATGTTAACGTATAATGCAAAAATAGCATATAATGTTAAGTATTGAGGAAACAAATTTTATACTTATATTGAAGATTTTTGAACGCGTGGCGATTATACTTTTACAATTCTGTAGATTTAAAAATACGGCAATATTTTTTTGATTATGTATCTCCATAATTACCGAAATAGTATCACAGTTAATCATATGTATACATTTACTGATGGATTTAACTTCTAATTGGTATTGGAATGCTATGATATTCCAGTACTTCAACGAACGAAATGAGCTAACTTACTCAAACAATAATATTCTTACTTACTTAAAGACCTAGAAAAGTCCTATGCAGGAAAATCCTTTGCTACAAGTCGGGTTTAACATTATCGCTACGCTTGATAAGCTAGGTTGGCGATCGCGACACGAAACACCTTAAACGCTGCAGCCCCTCACAAGTCTGCTCAATTTATGTCCGGTATTGTTCAAGATGGTTAGCCATTGAGCTTTTAATTACTTTTTACCCGTAGTCCTCTGTACGACAACCACGGGAAGGGAGGAAGTTTTGCCGATACAATACGAAAACTGTGCTACTTATTGATGTATTTTAATAGATTTTGGGTACTTATTGATGTAATTTAAGGATTACTTCAGTTTTAATCGATTAAAAAGGAGGAGGTTTTCAATTTGGTTGTATGTTTTTGTGGTACCTCAGATGTACTGTTTGTTACCTAATCTCAGACATATGTAAACCGGTTTCAAAAAAAACTTTCTTTGAATGGGTATACTTCCTGTTTGGTCCCAATCCTTAACGGTTAGAAGTTGTATTCGGTATGTTAATGGTGTGGGCAACATTGGTCAATAAGAGTCGAATTCAGCGTTTAATAGTTTCCAACGACTGATTAGAAGATTTTCGCATATCGTACTTATTATTATAACCACTGCCGTTGCCTATTGTCTACTAGGTATGAGCATCTCTACGGATGTGCCCCAAAATGTCTACTAGTACTTTCGTTTTTCTACGCTAAAAAAGATAAAAAGCTTTTTTTTTAATTAGCTACCTTCAAAAAGAACTTCATGAAGAACTTTCTAAACTTTTGAACAAAACTTGTCACGTATAAATATAAATAAAATAATCAAATAAGCACTACTTACTGATATGATTGAGGGCGAAGCCGATATAAGAGCCTATCTTAAATAAACGAAATTGTAAAATCGCCAAATAATACGCCAAATTCATCAACACTATAGCGCCGATTTCAAGCACATCAGCACTGGTGAAATAGAGGTTGGAAGAAAGTCTAAAAAAATTTTAAAAATTTTTTCCATTATAAGCGACTGTTTATAGGAAACAGGATAACTTTTATTTGAGAATATAATGTTTTAGTAGCAGTTTCATTTCAAGTAATCTTTATTTTGGCATATAATAAAAAATATTTAAAATTACCAAACTCCAAACGTAGGAAGCCATGAGAACGCGTATTCATTAATATCAATGTAGTCAAATGTAATAACATTCGATATTTAATTACTTTAACGACAAGGTGAATTATCACTGTATGCCACGGTATCAATTTACTAAGTCGATATCGCGCCCGCCTTCGAGGGCGTCGTGCTTCCGTCATACGTGAACCTAGGCGGCCTCTCTGCCCTTACTGACTGACTTACTGATTGACCCACGTCCGACGTTCCGCAATACGTCCAGTTTTTAAGTACTTATGACGAGTAATCCGTTTCTGTTAATTATATCACTAAATATATACACCACTAAAATATATTTACTTCCTCAGTAACAGACAGGTTTGTTTAAATACTTATTGATTGCTCAGATATAGTCCGATTATAAGTACCTGGTAGGTTCGAACTTAGATATTTTCCTAAATAGAGCCCTCTCAAATCTAAAAATAAATAAAAGCAATTAGTCACTCATTCATTCACTGATTCATCACGAACTGTCTAACCCTATTTGAAATATAATGTAGAAGTTTATATAGAACAATGTCATGTCTAAACTAATGAGAATGAAAATATTTATGCGGACTATTGATAACAATTATAAATGATATGTAAGTATCAGTATTTTCGGAATTACACACTAAGAGAGTTGATCTCTAACTCTTTTTAAATTCAAATTATAGTAGTCAACGTAAGCGAAGGTGTGGACGGTAAGCTAATGTATAAAATTATATCCTTTAATAAGCATATTTAATATAATTCTATATTAGACATATTTTCTAGCAGACTAGTCAGAGGTTCAGATAACTAGAAATTATTAAATTGGTGATTATCGCCGACACTAGCCATATACGAGTATGCTCGTATATGCATGCCTGTAAACATGTATAACTATCATATTTCTCACGCATAGGTTTGCCCCCAGCGGGTTCAAACCAACAACCAGTCCGAACCATAAGTTTCGAAGGTAGGCTCACTACCAACTAGACTATTATGGAGTTTTCCTTTGAGGTATAATACAAATTCGTTAGAATATTTATAACGTCGATTATCTGTTATAAATGTAACTCATATTATTTGTTAGTATTCCTTAATGTGCAAATTCTGAATCCTATTATGAACTAAAGTCATCGCCTGTTCAAAGAAAGTGTGTAAAACTTGATATTGTTATCAAATGGTAAGTGTCAACTGCAGTCCATTTGCTGAAGGTTGCTACTGATATGAAGGTTGTAGGTTCTTTGTCTGCCTTTCATACCGGAACACAAAATTTATTACATTGCTATTTGGTGACAGAAACCAATAATACAATGACTCAGGCGACTACCTCAGCCTGAGCTAAGTCTTACCATTGTGAAAACCTTTATACCACTAATTTGTTTTTTTAATATCGGCGTCTTTAAAAATGTTTATCTCTCTAACTTATCCATACTTAATATAATACGGTCAGTTTAGTTTTAAACTGTTAGTTTGCAACTGTTCTTTCAAATTTATGACAAAGTCCAAGATGACGAACTTTTAAACGAAAACCTAGTACGTATAACTTGTGAATTGTAAACGGTTTGGTCAGTTATAATTATATTGACATCAAAGTGAACGACAAGGTATAAATTTTAATAAATAGAGGTGATTCAGTTGGCTTAAAATTTACTTAAGATTAATACCACAGGTGCTTTGTATGGGCTTATCGTTATGAATGCCGTGCGCGTGACCATCGTCACGAAAGAATAATTCTCACGATAATTGTTTCGGCGCTTCTTCATTGCTTTGGAGAACGATTGACTGTTTTTTCCGATGATTTAATGGCAGGTGCGTAGGAATCAATTCAATTGCACTGAAACCTTGATATTTTCCAGTTCCAATCATTGATATTACGAACAACAACTTCAAGCAATATTCACTCTGCTTTCACTAAATAAATAAAATGTATACTACTTTATTCTTTAAAAAAAACTGAAGATATTACACGTTTTACTTTAACTATTACAAGTTTTTGAAACTATTCCTACTGTTTCAGATATTTTGTCGCTTTCGGTGAAAACGGAGTTGCCATTAAGAAATGACTGGACAAGACCTGTTAATTTTAATACTAGTCAGCTGGATGTCCAATTTAAGAAATGTTTAATACATTTAAGCGTAAAATTTCTTAAGATATTTCCATATAACATATTTGTAAGTAAAGATGTAAATATACAACAATTATAAAGTCTGATATAATTTCACTATCTAAAGTCTGTATAAATTATTTAAATTTTTATTTTGTTAAGAATTTAATAATAGGATATATGAATGAATACTTTTTTGTACACTATAAAACAAAATAATCTAGACAAACAAAAACAATTGAATATCAAACTAAGTAGACTAGTACATTATCCCAAAATTGTCTCCATATTTTTATTTCTTTTTCAAAATGCTGGCATATCTGAACTGTGTATTGAATGTATATATGAACTGTGTATTCTTGATCAAACTGATATTTTTTTCTCAAAGTTATGTATACATTTATTAGATCATTAAGCTAAGCCTTTCTATAAATAAATAAATATGTACAGGTAGACTATACTATGTGAACTTATCGTTACATAGCGATCTCTTCCTAGCAACCAAATGAAGATGTTATACGAATGTTGTAAACTGGTCAATTCTTTTCAGATGGTTGAACTACAACAATGGCTTTTAGGTCTAATGTATTTATTAGATCCAGTCCTTAGCAGACTTAGATCTCATTGGTCACCACCACTGTTTAGCGAATTACGAAAAACTGCTTTCCAAGCTTTAGTATGTACTCTTTCTGAAATATCACCAGACTTAGTAAAGGAATGTGGTTTAATAAGAAGGTAATATTGTTGTAATGAATATTGTTGTAATTAGCCTGTTGTTACGGCGTATAAATATACCAATCCTTTTTCTCTGATGGGTCTAAACGGGATAGGTCCTAAAATATCCTTGACTATAGACAAACTTCAGATGAAGCTTCTCGAAAAATATCAGACCATGTTCAGCAGCCAGTAGCGTTTAAGGTATGGTGTTTGGTTCGGAAATAGCCAATCCTCTTGCTAAATGTGGCTTTTATAAGAAATTCTACGGGATAAGCTGTCATATATATATTTTTATAAATGATTGCAACTTGTGCAAGAAGAATGAACGATGTTGGCAAAAATAACTAGTAAGTGTACTTAGAGTAAAATATCCTACTTCAAGTCTCAAGTGTAGTTAGTGTATAACGTCAAATGCTAAAATATCTTAGTGTATAAAATTCAACTGTCTTGCATAAAACAGCAACTTTTGTTTAAAAATTTAGTCATTATTACTCATTAATTTTGTAACAATGATTATACAGTAAATTTAATTACAATTCATGTACTTTTGATAGTTAATCGTTAATGTTTTGATTTTTAAGGCTAATGTGGTACATCGAGTGGTATTGTGAGAGTCCGTATGAACTGCCGGTTTTGTATTGGTGCCTTAGAGTACTGCAAGTTGCTGTTGGACAAAGAAAAAGTTCAACAAGAAAAACCATGCTCAAGGATATGTTTGAAATTCATGGAGTTGTTATAATTATTCGTTAGTAGTATATTTTTTTTTATTTTGTGAATCTTTAATCTCATGTATGTTCCTCTAAATGTAAGCTCCTCTTACTAAATGGTCTTAGTTGTAATCAAATTAATACCAAATTCTTCATAGCCTTACAAACTTCCGAATAAATTGTATCTTTACGCAATTCCCAATATAGGGGTAAACAGAGGTCTAGCCTAGACAATTAAGTCCCTTCGACTCACCTTCCACCGAATATATTTTCGGAACAACGTGACAGGTGGTGAGTCCGGTGGAAGGTGGTTCAAATTGACTTAATTATCTAGACTAGACCTCTGTCTACTCCTGTATTGGGAATTGCCGGAATATATTAGTTTAATTAATTATTTTCTCCATTAATATTTTATCCAGGTCTCTGTCATCATCTATTGGACAAAAAGTCGCCTCCAGTAGAAAAATGTCAAGTGATAGTTTCTTTGTGTCTAAGACTTCTTACCAGTGCCTTGGAGATTCATCAAGATACAAACTGCAATATGTACCCTGAAATCCAGTGGCCTTCGTCTGCTAACACACTTGCCATAAGGATGATGGACATAGTCTTGATTTCGCTGCAGAAACATTTAATACTTAGTGACAGGTAAAGTATTGTTAGGAAGTAGTCGGAGTTATATTAAGTAGGTGAGTCTTTATATAATTGAATGGAATAGTTACATATAGAAATGCTTTAATGTTTTTTAGATGGTTGATATCATTACTTAATCTTATTTGGGAAGCCATTATATGGAACGAAAAATACAGAAGTAATTTTATCATTGACAATGGTGTTTATAACCTTTTAGATATCGTAACTGTGAGTCAACCTTATTATTTTAATACTTAGTAGAATCTCAAATTAAAATGATTATTACGTTCCATATATTTTACTACCAAAACCTGTGGGCATTTTCTAACTGAATAATGATCGTAATCTGA
The DNA here is from genome assembly GCA_029286605.1 of Sericinus montela. Taxonomy (NCBI): domain Eukaryota; kingdom Metazoa; phylum Arthropoda; class Insecta; order Lepidoptera; family Papilionidae; genus Sericinus; species Sericinus montela. The sequence goes on along the minus strand of JAGSMR010000083.1, from coordinate 124,932 downwards.
CCGATGCCTAGATTGCACAAATCTTACCTCTTGTTTTCCATCATTTGATGAAGTATACGTAACATGTTGTTGCCAGTTCTTGAAATTTTTGATTTTTTTTTAATGCGTGCTCATAGCAAACCGCAGATGCCATCGTAACAGTTTAATAGCCAAGTTTAATAGCAATTTATGAAAGACAATTGAACAACAACGGTCATGAACAACCACAAGAAAGGACTTATGATTTCCTCCTTGTCTTATTTAAATAGACACTACCAGCATATTCGAGACAGATTTTACTTTTACTGAATAAGTGCTTCCTAATTATGTACTCGTATATGGAAACTTTCATTTTGACGTTAAGCAACAAAAGAAATTATTTTGTAATAACTCCAATAGAATCTTAAAAAAGCCTCATAGCGCAGCAAGCTATTCTTAACTCCAAAACATCGCAATTGAGAGAAGTCTATTGACCAACAAATAAAATTGACTCTTGGTAATATCGGAATAACAGCGCTGCAGCAGCATTGATACTGCTTACTACAGAGTCAGATGCCACTACGTTGATAATCCAATAATAGACTGTTTATATTTAAGTCATGACCACAACTCAGTAAAATTTTTGTTTGTTCTTTTTTCTTTTTTTAAGACATGAATATTCTTAGAGGTTAGTTTAATTAATTTTTTTTATCGACAAGATGCCAAACATGACGCTAGCTAGCTTTTTTATTGTTCTTATAATAAGCTGTCCGGGTGGTAAGTTGTACCGACATTCATATACGCCCACAACACCTAATACGCACTGCGTTGTCAAAAAAGGAAGTTCAAAAAGGGAAGAGAGAAGAATATAAGCATGGGCCTCCATATTGATCACACACCGGCATTCTGCGTGCATTCTATAACGACAGCAAGTGTTTGCTGTCCTGATCGAGCTTTCCTACTGGTGCTAAAAAAAAATACCTCGTGACTTTACACCGTTGAATTTAATTTAAAAATATTATGGTTTTTGTATCTATTTCTTTTAGTAAATCAATAGAGATGACACGAGGTTATTTCTAATCAAATCTTATTTATAGTTTTTAAATAAAAAAAATATATAGGGCTAAAATCATGCCTTGCGTTCGTTATTTCTCGGATTAATTTACTATTACAATGCGCAGTTGACACGACCTCCAGTTCAGTGTCTTGCCCTTGCCCTTTTATGCGACGTGGCACGAGCTGGTGAAGCTGTCGGGCAGATGGTAACGTGGCGAGCAGGCTTTGCTGCTTCGGATGTTGTAAGGACTTTGCTCTTCTAGTAGTGTTGTTTTTTCTTTATCTTATTATTGTCTTCACACCACACAATTTCCCAACGCTGAGGAGTTCTAGATAGTGAAGTCATTTGGACTGACTTTCCATCGAATCTTTTTTGCGACAGCGTGATGATGATCGAAAGGACTTAACTGTCTAGATCTCTGTGTACCCTATTATTGATTATTTTTAGATAAGTAACGTTTATTAGATAAATAATTCTATGTAAATCCTTGATTCGAGTACAAACATTCATAATCATCACAGAAATAGTTTTCCCCATAGCGGGATTTGAACCCGCTACTTAATTACTAAATTCAAAACTAATTTGAAGACATGGTCAGTAAATACTAGGCTCTCAAAATAATTCACTTTCATTTTGAAGCGTTCCCGCAACTCTACTTATACAGTATCTATGTGAATAGCTATGGAATGAGGATAAGAAATACTAGCTGACGTAAGCCACACGGGGTATGCGGATGTGGTAGTGGGTTTGTGGCTAGTGCGCCCCATATCTCGGTTTTCTATCAAATGTTCTTATATTTTTAAAAATGATTGAAAACAAATTTTTAATGTTACGTTTCGAGGTTATGTCCTCTTGATCGATTACGACAAAGGTCACTATGTCATTGGTAAGTTGGTGGTTATTAAATATTTTTACTTTTTATAACTGACAATTATGACAATTCTCAGTAAAAAGTTGTTAAAAAAACTTTCTTAAGATTGTTTTCTCTAACGAAGATGAAACAGACGAAATAACTCCATTTAAAAAAAATACAGGTATACCTAGTGGTGTAAGTGTTATCATAAACAAGAGCCATACTTTCTTTGCCGTCCGAAATATTATCTCCTAAGGATTCCCAAGGATGATTTGATAAGTAAGACTGATTAACGTTTTACAAGAACCAGACCAGAAATTGTTTTTACCTTTATGTGTCTTTGTAAACGTTTTCATCTGGTGCATTTCATGAATGTGAAGAAAAATAAGCTGGAGCACAATGCGTGGACTAAATACACTTAGAAAACAAAGTGTTTTCTAAGTGTATTTAGTGTGTTCCTGCTTAATACCATCAATATATACACTTTTCTGTCCAATGATTATTTCACTGCTATCTTTTTTTACTAATTTGGCGTAATAATTGTAAAGCATCAAATTACATTTAATCTTATTCTAGCATCCAATCTTAGTGCGAAGAGGTGCCACAATCGCGAGTTTACTGGCTGCAGTATTTCGTGATGAATGCCGTTCAATCGGAGTAAAAATAAATGACGACGGTGTAATACAAAGTATGTGATCTTTATGGATAGAATATTAAACGTTGCCATATCTACTCGATACTTCTATTTGGTTAGAGACCGCGCCTTGTGGCTAGGTGCTTTGTGGCTATGCAGTATAAAAATCAATCCAAAGAGAAAAAAAAAATCGGAGATAAAGAGTATTGTATGACAATCCATGCAGTAAATTACTTTTTTTCTAATAATATATACTTCATTTTACTTTAGCCAATTTTGTGTTTTCAAGCCAGAACAATATTGAAAAAGATTAGAAGTAATTTTAATTTCTATGCTATGTTATTTCTTTTTTTGAGAATCGTCGGACTAATCAGAAATGAATATGAATTAAATCCATGAATAAAATCCAACTATAAACGCTAGTAGCAAGGCAATAAAATTAATAACATAAAATAGTATGTATTTTCTTTGATAATATAAAATGTATTTAGATGTTACTGCCTGCAGCACAGGAGCAAACAACAGATTTTCTTTAAATTATCTGTTGCTAATTTTATTAATCTCGTGCGAAATCTTTTCAAAGAGTTTAACTACTCGTTGTCATTGTAATGCATTCCACGTTCTGACGAGCTGATTGCCAAGTTGGTAGTGACTCTGCCTTCGAAGCTACAGGTTGGGGGTTCGAATCCCACTAGGGGCGAATATTTGTGTGATCAGTATGAATTTTTGTATTCGAGGCTTTGATGTTTGTATGTATTTATAAATAGTCGTTTATGTATGTAAAAATATATTGGATCGAGGTCGATATATTAGATGGATAGAGGCCATAAGTATGAACTTCTTCTTTTAAAACAGGTTGCCTTTATTCTACAACTTAGGATAAGCTATACTCTAAATTAATACCAAGTTTATACTATATTTAATATGATTATTTATGATTATAATGATATGATTATATTATGGTTTTCAACAATTATAATAACGCCTTAAAACTAATACAGATTTAGACAATCCGTTAATGCCCGCCGAAGTACTAGAACAATTGAAGAGCCTTCATTTTCGTCAAGATTATACACCCACGCCAATGTGTCTCCCTGTGGCTGGTTTACATGGCTCGCGAATGTCTAAAGTAAATGTTTACTCGTATTTTGAAGTCAATACAATCCTAATACCTCAAATACCAGCTCGTATCAATGCGTTTTTCCCAAACTTATTTACGATTTATATCGTTGGCTTTGACATAAAAATGGGGACGTACTCTCCACCAGTCACGATGCCCCAAAAGATATTCTCGATGAAATGTGGGTCGAAAGGACTAAATTGACTGGACCTCAGTCTATCCCTGTGTTGGGAAATTCCTGAAGATATTTTATTGTCTAATACCAGACTCTGTCTGCCTGTGTAGGTCATAAGAAGGGATATTTATACTTAGATATTAATATTGAATTGGCTACCGACAAAGGGTAGGATGAAATATGCAAGATTGTAGATCGGGTAATCTCTGGCTAATATAAAGCCAGGATTTGAAGAAGCAGCAGAGACTAAGGCACGATGTGTACATGTATACATTGTTACCAATGTGTTGATGGGATAGATGGTGAGCCCGTTGTCGCAGAAAACTAATTAATTCGAGCCTGCCACCGATCTAAGATCGCACTTGAATTTACTGATTTGAATTACGATCCAAAACCACTCGGTGGTCTTTGTTGTCATTACCTTACTTTTTCCTGAATTTCCCAAAATTTTCTTTCATACAAACCTTACCCTAAAAATTACGCACGCAACTAGGAAATAACCTAAATCGGTGAAATCTTTGTCAATTGGTGTGGCGATTAATGGTTGGATGGTTATTTTAATCGAGATAATCTTGGACATATAAATTGTACATTTAGACATTACACAATGTATATATAGATATAGGTATTATCTCCCAAAGTATTATAACGATTGGCCAATATTTTGTACTTATATAATATTTAATGTTTCAACATTTTTTATATATGATTATTTATGTGTGAAAAAACCATTTAAATACAAAAAAAACATTCCTTATAAAAATCTATGTTTTGCGTGGTATAAACCTGCATTTTATTAAATTATATAACGGGACAACTTAAGATAACAATTTCGTATTACGCAATTTTTTATTGATTTTAAAGCATAGAAGTTATGCTGCACTTTATGTTATTAAATTAAAAAAAATCTCTAAGTTAACAACATTTTCGAATATTATTTTAGGCCTATGCTATTCTTCACATGCTTTCAAAGGACTTGGCCTTCAAAGTATCATTAGCCGATGAGGCTTACAACCTGTACAAGAATATCAAGTTGCCGCCGCAAGATGAGGTATCCAATGAACTCCTTTTTAGCTTCATACAAATATTTTGTACAGTACATTGACATTAGTATGCAATACAATTTAGTAACTTATGGGACTATTGATATATCTTTGCATTCGATTAATGCATGATACAGGAAAGAGAAATTTGGATTACATTCTTTCTCCTTATATCGAATGCATAAAGAGCATTCTTAATTGAAAAAAACATGAGTATGCAATTTTATTTACTTTTAGAGCATTTTATGCTGAACTTTTATTTGATTAAATTAAAGAGAAAAAGTTAAAATTTCAACTGACACGGGCGGGATTCGAACCCGCGACCTTCGCCGATCCGTGGCGACGCTCGGAGGTAAGAGCGATAGAGATAATTCCTAACTGAAAAGTCAAATATCAAATTGTCACTTGCAAAAGGGATAATAGATGGCGCCAATGCCAAAAAACAAGGCATAAGCAATAAAAGAGAATAGATTTAAAATTTCAACTGATTCGTGTAAGACACGTTGCTCGTAGGTAAGAGCGTCGCCATGGATCGGTGAAGGTCGCGGGTTCGCATCCCGCCCGTGTCAGTTGAATTTTTTTTTCTCTTTTATTTAATCAAACATGAGTATATTAATCACCTACGAACCGCGAGAAGAAAAGTAACATCACTAGGGAGCGAATCTCCCCAAGTCTGAAACCAGAGTATGAGAAGATCTACTGCTACGACAGCTGTTAATAAACAGGTTCAAATGTTTCTCTACGTGGTAGAGGCAAGTAGAGCATATGTTTCTACGCAAAGCCGACCCGTTCCAACTCGTTCTTCGTTGTACCGCTGCCTCGCTGAAACTATTGTGAACCTTGTTTTGGGCTTTGGTAAGTAGGTCGCGGTCCCTCTTATCAATTCATTCCCGCAAGACCGCGACTATAGCTTATTTGGTTTTGTAAATATACATGGGTTATTTTATTTCCAGGAGAGTCGCTTCTCCGGTTTTCTCTCTAATCTCTAAAATATGTATATATATTATCTCTTTCCTCATAAATAACGGCGACGGGCTCACCACCTGTCACGTTGTCCCGAAAATATCTTCGGTGGTCAAAGGGACTTAATTGTCTAGACTTGACCTCTGTCAACCTCTGCATTGGGAATATTGAAGGTATATTTTAAAGATTTTTTCTTCTTTTTTTTCCCTCATAAATTGTATACGTATCTCAATGAGAGTCCTTCGAAAGAAACAAATTGAAAACTTCAATAATGTTTGTGGTGAACACTTTTCAGACTATTCTGGTGTTGTGCTCACACTACTTAACTTTGAAATTGAATGAAACGTGGTTTGAAACAAAGATTCTTAGCCCAAGCTTTTTACCACTGGATAATGATATATTAGAAGATTTTTTGAAGATTGCGAAGTAAGTAAACAATATTAAACAAAGAAATAAACACAATATTGAACATATGCTTATTAAATACTATATCAGTTACATAGAACGTAATAATAATTTTTTTATGCCTGTGAAAACAAAAATTTTTTTCAGTCATAGAACACACAATACTTTTAATAGAAGCACATTACTTCTATTTTATACTAGTTCTATTTAATATTACTCAGGAACCATAAATTTTATGAAATTTTTAATAACCATAAATTTTAATTATATTCGCCCTAATATTGTAATTAAATATTATTTGAGTTTAAGCACATTATTCAAAACTCTCCTTTTTTGTCCTTAAACTTGTTCTTATTACGGTAAAAGAAAGCAAGTAAAGGGAAGACCCGTGTTCAGAATTTGTCTCTAATAGTCTGAAATTCTGATGGTATAAATGTAATAGATTAAGTTCTTATATTTCAGCGGCTGGGCAAAAGAAATACAACAAATGCAAAACGACGTCATTGAAAACAGTAAAAAAGAGGTAATACTAAATTAATTATATTTATATTTTTTTGATTGAAATGTTGATGTAAAATATTTTAATATATGTTGTTTTATAATAAAAGACAAACTTTTACTGAATTGTTATGAAACTAATTAGAAAATCAGACAAGGCCCAAGACTTGAAATTGTCTCTCGCATTTCTTTAATTACCAAAAAGAGCCATACAATACTAATTGCCCTTACACTAATTATGTTTCAACCGTAAGAAATTTCATTACCTACTAATAATACAATTGTTACATATTTTTTTTTAGGATAACGCCGCTGAAAGCTCTCTATATGCGTTTCTCAGTCGTGTCAGACTAAATGTAGCACTAGAAGCGTTAAGGGAGGTGCGGTGCATGGCACGATCATCTGATCGCATACAAATTTCGCATGCGCTTCTGCATGACGCGGAGTGGGCAGAACAGCGGCGTGCTGAACTGTCGAGCGATCTACAAGAGTCAATCATGAAAACGTATGCACCTCCATTGGACGAACAGGTATGGTTATATATATATATATATATATATATATATATATATATATATATATATATATATATATATATATATATATATATATATATATTTCTTTGTCATTATACTTTGTTCCAAAAGACGGTCTTCCTAGTAAATTAATAAATTCCTATTATATTCAGAAAGACCACAGTTGATTTGTCGTATTGCAGTTTTTAGAATTATAACAGAATGAAAAACCCATTTAGATCAAAGGGATCTAAATGGGTAGACAATGAGAGATTTTTAGTGAAACGAAATTCGGTTCGGTTCGGTTATTCAATATCAGTAGAAGGTTTACTTTTGGTTCTGGTTTTTACTTCCGGTTGAGTAGACGTAATGATTTCAAGCCATTTAGATGGCAATTGTGCCATTTACAGGTGAATGAACAGTTTTTTTTATTTTTAACTTTTGTTACACAGCCCAAAGTGAAAAATTAGTATACTTAACAAAAATTTATTTATTGTTTCAGAATATTATAGGACAGCATGTAAAAATACCTAACTACGAATCAAAATAGAACACCTTCACAACTAACCTTAGACCACAATATTCAAATATAATTCTAATATACTTTATAGCGATGTACACTTCTAGGGTAGTTCAAAACATAAAAGAATAAAATAAACCATGGAAGGACATAAAATTTATTATTTAAAAATATTTAATTTGTTACTGCTACTTGTCATTTATGCCCTAATGATAACGTATGTGTAACATAGACGGCCTTTAATAAGTTTTTATGTTCTGTGAATCACATACAGTGGTAGAGCCACGCATCAGCCTTTGTTGTCGCATGAATGGGCCGGGGAAGTAGCACGACCTCACAGAATACCGGCGTGAAATAGAAATCTAACAAACTTTTACGATTCGTCTGGTGAGTGCAGGTTACTGGAGGCCCACACAACTCCCTCCCTCAATTGGGGGGGGGGGGCACTCTAGGGCCGGCAACGCATCCGCTAGTCACTTACCATCACGTGAACCACCTGCTCGTGTGCTTTCCTTTTCCATAAAAAAAATCTCACTTTGAAGAAATGAGCTGTTTTAATAATAATCTGCTGGACAGAGAATTTTTGGGCTATATTTGATTAAAGCTCCATTTTTAAATTAAAGGCTAACGGTAAAATTTTGTAAAATATTAACACACTATCATTTTCCTAAACCCAAATTCGAGATGGGGAAACGGATCTTTTGATGAACGTCTTATTTTGTAAAATGCTATTTGGAGTTATGATTATAAAAATGGCATTAAACAGTTTAATGTCATTTGATATGTATTGTGACACAAGGTACAAGATAAGACAATACAGATACAAGAACCAAAATATGCATTAATTAACTTTATTCTGCAAAACATTAACTGGTTTTTACATAAAACCCAAAACATTATGCCTTCTTACAAATAACCCATAATGTTATCTGAGTGTTATAACACATTCTATAAAATAGTTACACACAAAGAAAGATAATAAAAAAATTATGATTTTAAAATTAAGCCACGATAACCTAAACCAATATGCACAGAAGTAGTAAAACAATGTTGCCAGAGATACATTTCTATTTGTACAAAGCTGCTTTTTACTTACAACACGTTTTAGTATGAAATTTCTATCGAAATTATAAGCAAAATATGACAGAAATCTTATGCAAAATACAATAGCAATTCTATTTCTTTAATGTCTTGACATAAGTTTAATTATATAGTAAATTACAAATGAAGCCAAGTGAAAGCAGCTAAAAATTTTTCCCTTTAAATAATGAAAAAAAAATACTTATTATTCTAAATACCTTAGTAAATATTTTCGCACCGGCTCTCCGTGATAGCCATAAAATATTTCAAATTTGACTAGCAACATAATTAGGATTGTCCTTAAACAAGTAACATCATTTTAACAGATAACGTTTTCAACATGATCTTACATTATGAGAAGAGCTAATCTCATTAGTTACTAAGTTTTTGTAAAACTTTTGCATTAAATCTTAACATTATACTAATTTAAAAGCTATATCAAAGTATAATAATTAATGGATATAACGCAAATAAAATTATTGGCACAACTGTGTGACAACTATTGTAAATGTTACAGTCGCCGCTTCTTAAGGCACTAATACTTAGTAAAAAAAAGCAATTATGTACATAATTGTACAAAATTTTTTATTTTAATATTTTTAAAAATTTAAGTAGTTTAAGAAATAAATATCAAAATTCATAAAAAAATACCATACATTACTGTGACTTCGCCGATTCCTTAGAATATTATGACATATACAAAGTACATGTGAAAATAAACTCATAAAACTGACTCATTACTTACTTCATACCTAACAAATCACATCTTTGATACAATTTATTTTGTATAAGTTTTGTATTAAGTACAGTAATGTTTATTTGAAATCATTGTACGCGTGTGGTATCCCGTACTTAACAAGTTTGAGATAAATAGGCGTAACTTTTCGTCTGTTTGCGTCGGACGCTAATTAATAGTAGTTCAGGTGTCGTGATTATAAAAAATGGTACAAAAGTTTATCAAAAATCATGATATACTTGGATGTCGGGCGTATTTTATTTTTTCTGACACCATATTAGCATTTCCATTTCTTATAAGCAAATGAATACATATATAGATAGGGACAACATCACATACATTGCTCCCATCCCAATGAAGATGGCTAAAGCACTTGTGGTATGGGAATCGGAAACAAGGCATCGAAGGCACCACAAACACCCAGACACGGGAAAATGTAGAAAAGGTGGTTTTTTCTACACTGACCCGACCGGGAATCAATCCCGGGACCTAGAGATGGCGACACCTTGAAAACCGGTGTTTACCTCACTCGTCCACATTTATAACAAAGCGCTTTTCCAAACCGCATAGTACTCATTCTATTTGTGAAATAATAGTAATAAATCTAAAAAACAATAAAAATTCTTTGAAGATACGTTCAATATTTTACTCGCCACTGGAATAATAAGAAATAATTTAATAATATTTTTTCTGCATATTAGAGACTATTATTATAGTCTACCTACAACAACTATTGGCAACATGGTAATAAATAGTGTTATTTGAAGAAACTTCCAGTCTCTCGCTTTAGTTCCCGGGACATCACTTTGTCTGAAGGTCTCAAGATGTTAATTGTTATGTAAGAAAAGTTACTAATGTATATACGAACACTTTAGCGAATTTGGAATCGGAATTTTAAATTCACGATATTTATACTTTCTTAGACACGGAATTTTTTTTTATATTACGCCATCCCGTCTGTAATATTCCCGAATAACCGGCGAATATCAGAAACGCTCATCAGAAATGCACGCGTCGAACCTCCTCCGATAGATAATCATAATTAATGCAATCATTTGAATTGTTACATACTCAATCTTAAGTAGTTTATAAAAAAACCTGGATTGGTTTGAGATAATGAGCCACAAAGAATGTATGTAGCACAAATAAAGGCCGGATCTTATCGATAAAGTAATTTCTGCATTATTGCCTTAATTTAATATCCCAGTGAGTCGTATCAAGAGAGTTGCACTTTTTAAATAACACCGGAAATAGATCTATAAAGATATTCTTTATATTTGTGTAAAGTAGTAAAACTAACAACAAACTTGTACTGTTGAACTTTATCCAGATATTACTAAATTTAGGTAATACAAAGAGTTTACATCGGTGGACTAGACTAAAATAAACATTGATATTTTTATGTTAAATTACTAGAAAACGAAGCAAAATCATTATATAGTATAATAATCTATACTTATTATAATAGTTGTCTATTTCAAGTTTGCCGCCTAGGTGATTCCTACGAATTTTAGAAGAAATTAAGAAGCTCTTATGATCACAGGGTTGAAGATGCCTTGCAACCCGCATTGCACCAGAGTCAGTTAAAATAAACTTAATATATTCTATTTAATTTACGAAACACGTTGATTTCCTTCTATTAGTGGCAAACTTGGAAGAGGCAGATTAGGCCGACAAAGGCAAAGTAAGTCACTAGCTAGTTGTAATAAAAAACATCGGTTATTTACATGATTACAGTACTGGCACTAAATAAATTGATATACTTGAGCAGACGAGTATCATAGATATAAACTTTGTTGCTAATTAATTATTTATAGCCAATAGTCTTTAAAAAAAAGTTTTGATCAATGACTACTTTCAAAGGTTAACGCTACTCTAAAGATGTTATTAACAATTTTAAAACAATAACAAAACCGTATCACTTTTACGAGTACGACAAATTAATATTTGGTTGCCATTAGTGCAGTAACTCTTATTAACAGTAATTCTTATTAACACTAGTTATTTTTTTAATTTTGACGGCATTGGCAGTATATTTTATATAGATTAATAACCACAATTATATTTGTGGAGGGGCAAACAACATCGCCCCTCCACACGCTCCAACATGCCCCCGTAGGTAAAATAGAATCATTACTGAATGAGAGACGAAGGAAAAATCAACACGATACAATTAATGTAGCGTTAACTTAATATGTCAACAGGCCATTAGTTAGACTCGATTTTTTTTCTAACGATATATGCCTTGTACTAATATATCATACGCTAACGTTCCCAGCTAACGCCCTAGAACTTGTCTGCGGCGCTATCTACCGGGTCCAAATGTGAATTTAAACCATTCTGTAATCCATAATGTAATAATGGCCGTGCCTATATTTCTCGGGAACACGTCGACGAGTACCGGAACAAACTTGTGTATGAAGTCGAGATTCTGTTAGACAAAATCTCGGACCGACTAAATTTAGTCCAGTTCAACCCTAAAAAGACACAAGTTTGCGCGTTTACCGCTAAAAAGAAACCCTTTGTCGTATCACCTCGTTTTGAGAGCACTCCCCTAGTTGCCTCAGCCAGCATCGGAATCCTTGGCGCCGACATATCGAGCAACGTTCAGTTTCGCGGTCATATGGAAGGGAAGGCCAAATTGGTCTCTAAAAAGCTTGGCGTGCTCAGTAGAGCACGACAGTATTTCATGCCGACCCACCGCCTGCAACTTTATAAAGCGCAGGTTCGGCCGCACATGGAGTACTGTTCGCATCTCTGGGCGGGGGCACCCCAGTGTCAGCTCCTTCCATTTGACCGTATCCAACCGTTGAGACAATATAAAAATTGCAATTCTTAATTGTAAAATATATCTTTATATTACCATAACAACTTACCGTACATGACTTAAATTAAGCCATGCATCTTCTGAAACAATTTTATCCAACCGGAATGTGCCTTGTACATGCTGCAGGCAAAGCAGAGTGTGTGGATGGCGAAACATTTTAAGTGAATATGTATATATAAATATATAATTGTACATAATCTAGATCGATAATCGGCAAATAGCCCCAATACAAAACCAGTTCATCGTTTATGAGTGATCGGACCCGTTGTCCGAATTACTAAACATAGAAGCGACCATACTGTCGAACTCAGGCACCGCTTCTTCGTACATCTTCAGTTGATGCGCGAGGGTCTCCGAGTCGGTAGACGGTGACGCACCAACTATAAACTCCGGCCACTCATCAGATGCTGTGCGCGCTTGGAGACACTCTTGGTAAAAATTCGCTAGTTCAGCTATGGGACTGCCATCGGCAAATGGAAATTCCTGTAAGGCGATTATTTCAAGTTGTAAATCTTTTGACGCAAATCTACTATTTGAGATTTGGTTCGTTACAGATAGTGCTTAAAATAATTTATGTACAATAATAATATTAATGTTAGAAAGGCATAAATATACAGTTGACTAGTTCAGCTTGAAGGCAGATTGAATATGTTAGAGAAAACAGGCAATGCTGTTTAAAAATTATGACTTTTATGATTAAAGTTGCAACAGTACTTTTTTTTACAGTGGTAGAGCCACGCATCATTTTTTGTTGTTGCATGAATTGGCCGGCTCGTCCGGGGATGTACCACGACCTCACAGAATACCGGCGTAAAGTAGAAGTCTAACAAACTTCTGCGTTTCGTCTGATGAGTGCAGGTAACCGCTGGCACACACACCCTCCGCCCCCAATTATGGGGGAGGGGGGCATTCTAAGGGAGGCAACGCATCTGCTAACCCTCTGGTATTGCGGGTGTTCATGGGCGGCGGTAATCACTTACCATCACGTGAGCCACCTGCTCGTTTGCCTCCCTTTTTCTATAAAAAAAAAGTACAAAACAAGTGGGCATATCTTTTTACATGGTTTCTTGTAAAACACCTAATAACTCACAAGGTAGTATTACTAATTTTACAATTAATAACTTTTGTTCTGTGATTTTAAATTATTTATAAGGTTTTACTTTCATACAAAATTAAAAAAGTTATTTGACCGGTCTAAGCATCAACAAACCTACAGACAAAAGAGCAAACGAAATTATTACGCACCGTAGCGTAGGTACTTCGAGGTTTTATTATTAATACCAGTGCATGGTACAAGTTTCATATTCACTACAAAATACAGATCCAAAAATTAACAGGACAGTACAACAAATCTCGTGCAAATTTATTAAGTTTTGTGCATATAAATAATTATTTACAGAAAAAATTATGTTAATATTTGCAATACTTATTAACTAAAAACTATTATAATCGTAGAGCCCTACTCCTCGTGGCATGGTACCAAGAACGCTGGCTGCATTTACACGTTGAATGGCTAGACTTAACCGTTGAGCGAGAAAAGAACCAGCCCTCTTGTCACCAGCGGCAACGATAAGTCTCGGATACAATTCCCTTAGAAACTGCATCGCGCGGGGACCCCACGGACCGATTGTCTCTACAGCAAATGGAACAAATATATAGTCTCCTTTCAAAGACTCATATTTACGCCATTTACCCGATTCAGCTGCCTCTGATGCCGCCCCGGCCCTTATCGAAGTACCCTTGATATGAGAGGCCGCTAATGTATCGACGTAAGTTGCGTCGATACATTAAATAATGCTAGTTTTGTTAAGTCACAGAACAATATTGTTGTTTGTAATGGTAGTAACATAGTAATATAGTCCTGCAAGGTTTTTGATGTTTTCCAAGTAACCCTGTATATTAATACAAAGTGCTGCCTGCAGCTTTGTCCACTTTGTACTTTTTTGCTTAAAAATGTTTTATTTTTTATCATATATCATGTACCAAATTTAATGAAAATCATTCAAGTGTTTTGAGTAATTAAACTGTAGTAAAAGTATTTACCATTAAACTAGAGTATTTATTGTTGCCTTTCGTCTTTGGCACTTCAATTGCTTTGCTCGAGTGTGCTGAGGTGTTAGGAATCTCTATACTGCTTCCTGGTTTATTTGCACTCAATGTATCTGAAGTAGTCAGCAATTTCATTCTCTGAAATTTTTATTTAGAATTTTTAATTTTTAATAGCATATTCAACTGATCAGTATATAATGATAATTTTCACATAGTGGGTTTATAAATATTTCACGCAATTCCCAATACAGGGGTAGACAGAGGTCTAATCTAGACAATTAAGTCCCTTCGACCCACCTTCCACTGAAGATATTTTCGGGACAAAGTGACAGGTGGTGAGCCCGTCGCCGTCTCCATGTCTAAACCAACGATATAACTCGTACATAGTTTTTTAAAAACCCATTGATACCAAAATACATTACATAAGACATTTTATCTCATGACTGTTTTATTATTGGGCTTTGACTGTAAATTAATTAAAATATCTAAGGTAGTACCTACCTTCCTTCCTTTCCACATAGGAAAGGAAGGTAGGTAACCGAGAAAAGTAGTGCGACGACATTAACCATAAACATTTAAAATATATGATTAAATTAGTATGTATTTGAAGTCTTTACTTACATCTCTCACTCTCACAAATGTAATGTTCATACCTGTTTTATGTTTATGTACCTGTTCCATTTTATCCTTCTCAGCAAGCAGCCAATTCATCGGAGGCTCTGGTGGTAATTGTTGAGAAAGTGTTTCATGTAACTCTTTTATTTTCTCTACATCAACAAAAGCACCTGCTGTTAAAGGTTTAGATAAGTCAAGCTCCTTCTTATCAGAGTGGTTTCTTCTGAAAAATAAAACAGTAATAAAAAACAAATATGAACATGTCTGCTATTGTTCTATTGTGGTAACTGCATCGGGGAAGTGGTTAATGGACTGAAATGTAATTTTGATATTGTTCTATTTCCACTAAAGGGTATTTGTAAATAATTCTATGAAATTTCTGACATTAGAGAAAAAATTTGTTTTATAGATTACATTATATAACCATTCTTATTATCTACAATATTATTACTTAGTGAATACTTCTTAAAAATAATATATCTAGCTTTTGTTTTAAAATTATATATTTGTTAACATAGTAACTTTTTTGACAACGGGAATAAACTGGAAAAAACTACTTGTTGTTTTTTAAAATTTTTTAATTCCTTTTATTTTATAGGTTTTATCTATGGTAAGTAATTATTAACACATAAAATCAAACAATGATATTTTTTGTGAATGGAACAACATAAAAAAAATATATTTTGTGAATGGAACAACATTCATCTAAATGGATGAATGTTGTTCCATTCACAAAATATATATGCATAACAGCCTGTAAAGATCATTGTAGGGCTTGTAAATAAATATTTTAAAATACAGCTAATTTCAGTGGGACATTTAAACTGCTAGGTTCCACCACGTACTGAAAAAGTGAACTATTGGACTACATGATAAAACCTTTTTCACAGAGGCACATAAACTAAAACTAAATATATGTTATAATAATTTATTTACCTTGGACTATCTGTTGGAAAATGGTCACTCTTCATCATTATATTTCCGCTAGAACTTATAGTTGTATTATCAATAATTCTGCCTCTATCTTCAGGTAGCATGGTCATTTTAGTTCTATATATAACTTCAATAAGGATTGTCCCAATGGGTGTATTTAATTCACTTACTTTAATGGTCTTATGTTTTTCACCTAGAAATTTAATAAAGAAGGCTACGTCAATCAATTAAATAAAATTAAATATCAATCAATCAAAAAAAATCATTTATATGGAAGATCGCCCAATAGCCCCATTGGTGGTGACTCTGTTTTCCAAGCTAGGGATTATTATTATACGGATTATATAGATTTATTCAGTTAAATGTGGTGCCTTAGTTATTTCCAATTCGTATGGGAATTGGAAATAACTAAGGCTTTAGCATCTTTCACTGGGATCGGAGCAATGTATGTAATGTTGTCCTTATCTATATATATATATATATATATATATATATATATATATATATATATATATATATATATATATATATATATATATATGTATATATATATATATATATATATATATATATATATATATATATATATATATATATATATATATATATATATATATATATATATATATATATATATATTAATACTATTATTTGGGACTATTAGCTTGGGGGCTATTAGCTTGGCTCACCACCTGTCACCTTGTCCCAAATAGGCTTCAGTGACAAAATTTACAAGATCTCTGTTTTTCTCCATACTGGGGAATTGTATGATGATATATATGAAATAAATAAGAAAGGCATATAAGTCCATAGGATGATGCCTAGCTTAACATATATTTCTTTTAATTTGTCTTCATTGTGACATTTTAAGTTGATTGTAAAGTTTTTCTACATAGTTTCTTTACACTGGTTGCAATATTATCATCATCGTAACATTCAAAGACCAGTACTGAAAACATACCTCCGTCCAATATAACCACAGAGAACAATTCTGAGCAACCAGTATTCATCAACTCCCTGTTGTTTTGCTGGTTGCTGCTGTCTTTGGTAGTGATCCTATACAGCTACTCCCTTAGAGAACTTTTTCCCCCATGATAGTAAAAATTAAGTAAAATCAGTGGCATAGCATGGGAGGGTGCATTCCACATTGGTTGGCACTATGGCACTTAATTGGGGTTGGCATTTCACAGGTGGCAGTTATAGAAGATAAATTTAAGTACAAAAAATTTTAGAAAAAAAAATTATTAAAAAAAGTTGTTTTCTTTCAACATTTTTCATCAAGTGTTTTTGTTGTTACCATTTACCCCATTCGGGTAATATATTCTATGCATGGGTGATGCAAGGTATCTCGATAACTATTGCTTAGGAAGCTTATTTTGTTTCAATGTTATTTTAAATTATTACTTTTCTTGTGAATTCTTTGAATTAAACCATAATGACAGAGTGTTTTTTCATAATTGTCGATGAAATTGAGTCAATGACAAAATAAAAATTAACTAAATGATTGTGGCAACATTTTTGCACCTATCTATATCTGGATATTTGTAGATATTTATATCAGGTTTACTTTACTTGGTACATCCAAAGGATTAACACAGGCACTTAGGCAGTATATACAAATGTAATAGATGGTAAATGGCATTTTGAGCTAATTGTCAAAAGATTATTCTTTTTATCATGCCTCTAATTTTGCAATTTGTATAATCAATTGCTACAATAGGATAAAGCTACGATAGCCAAGTAATTGGGTGGTCGGAATTTCGAGTGAAGAGAACCGAGTTCGATCCCCAGGTGGCAGTTTCGTACCAATGGGTTTTTCAAAAA
This sequence comes from Sericinus montela, assembly GCA_029286605.1. NCBI lineage: Eukaryota > Metazoa > Arthropoda > Insecta > Lepidoptera > Papilionidae > Sericinus > Sericinus montela. The sequence goes on along the minus strand of JAGSMR010000083.1, from coordinate 107,127 downwards.
CTTATATACGAATTATATCAAGTAAAGTAAGTCAAAGTTAGAAAAGCGTATATATTTATAAGTAAATTTTAAATGGACAAACATGTCTGCAAAACGGTGAGTTTTAATTGTAAATCTTTTAAGCGATCGGTGAATGGGATTGGCGATATTTGTTTGACCGCGGATGTAGTAGCTCTGCAGGAGACGTGGCTTCTTCCGTGTGACCTGCCTTTGCTTGGCATGGCAAGCACAAATTTTGAATTCACGGGTAAATCGGCAGTAAATACTAGCGAAGGAATTTTAAAAGGCAGACCATTCGGAGGGGTGGCTATCCTGTGGCGTAGGGGTATTTTTAAGTCAGTGGAAGTCATAGATTCCGTAATTAATAGAATATGTGCCATAAAAGCTGTTCTTAAAAATAATTAAAAAGTTATTATTTTTAGTGTATATATGCCAACAGATACAAATGAAACTTTGTTGAATTTGTAAATTGTTTAGGTGAAATGAACTCTATAATTGAGAATAATGATGTGGAATATATCTACATGTTAGGAAACTTTAATTCTCATCCTAATCAACCTTTTTGGAATGAGCTGTGTAGTTTTTGCTCTGAGCAGTCATGGCTATGTGTGGATACGCAAATTCTAGGCCTAAATTCAAATACATTTACGTATAAAAGTGACATAAATGGCAGTCTTCGCTGGCTTGACCACTGCATAGTAACACAGTCTGTAACCAATGTGAGTGTATGTAATGATACTGGTCTGACCACCTACCGCTCATAATTGAATGTAATCTCAATTTAATTGTTAACAAAATATCGCTAGATGTGTATGTGGACGATAAAATTACGTGGGGTCATAGAACGGATGAACAGATCAGTAGGTATCACGATGAATGTAATAAAAGATTTAAAAATGACATTTTTATATCTTGTGGTGGAAAATATTGCGCCGATCCAAAACACATACAGGAACTGGAGGATATTTATAAAGACATAGTTGATATCCTTTCTAGAGTGGCAAGTGCCACATATCGATTTCAGAGTAGACCTAAAAAAGATCAGGTTGTTGGGTGGAACAGACACGTTAGAAGTGCTTACTCGGAAGCTCGAGTAAAGTACCAAACTTGGTTGTTACATAAAAAGCCTAAGTCGGGAAGAATTTGGGATGAAATGTGTGAGAGCCAAAAAATATTCAAAAGTAGGTTAAGGTGGTGTCAAAATCACCAAGACCAAGTTAAAATGGATATCATAGCCTCACACAGGTCATACAAAAATTTCTCCAAATTTTGGAAAGTGACTGATAAATTAAATGTACAACCTAGTTTACCAGAGAGTATCGGAGGCTGTTCTACTCAAGAAGAAATTGCCAACTTGTTTAAGGATCACTTCAGAGTGTCTTCACCAGTGGGGCCCTCGGTGAGGGAATTTGGTGCAGAGGTGTGTTGTGATAAGGAGCTTCTGCATTTTTCAGCAAAGCAAATTTTGGAAGTAATTAATAAAATGACCAGGGGAAAATCGCCTGGGCATGACTGCCTCAGCATAGAGCATTTGAAATACGCAGGCGTGCACCTACCTAGGGTATTATCTATGTTTGACTCGCTTTGCATAAGTCACTCGTACATACCTATGGACATGATGAGAACTATAGTGGTCCCTATTGTTAAAAACAAGACGGGTGATATTGCAGACTAAGCTAACTATAGACCCATTTCGCTTGCTACCATAATTGCGAAAGTGTTGGACAGTCTGCTTGATAAGGTGCTTAGGGAAACACTAAATTTTCATGATGCACAGTTTGGGTTTCGACCTGAGCTTTCCACAGAAGTTGCGATACTGGCCCTGAAGCAGATAGTCCAATACTATACTAGCCGAAACACTCCGGTTTATGCTTGCTTCCTTGATCTAACCAAAGCTTTTGACTTGGTCTCATATGATGTGCTCTGGGAAAAGATGGAACAAGCGGGCGTGAAGCCGGAGTACGCAAATCAGTCTTACCAAGTTAGATGGGGTAAAGGACTCTCTGATCCGTATAGTTTGGAGTGCGGTGTGAGGCAGGGTGGGTTGACTTCGCCAAAGCTCATCAACCTCTATGTAAATGAGCTGATAGTGGAACTCAGCAAGAAGCCAGTCGGCTGCTGGACGGCATTTGCGTTAACAATCTAAGCTATGCTGACGACATGGTTTTGCTTGGCCCCACATCTGGCTCAATCAGACAGTTGCTTAAATCCTGTGAAGCATACGCGTCTAAGCATGGCTTAGTTTATAACATATCCAAAAGTGAATTCCTGATCTTTGAGGCTCCTCGAAAGCGAGTACAATATGACCCAAACATTGCACTAAATGGGACTGCACTTAAGCGAGTGTCACAGTTTAAATATCTGGGTCACTATGTTACAGAGGACCTTAAACATCATGTGGACATGGAGCGTGAGCGAAGAGCCTTGGCTATGTGCTATGTAGGTGCAATTTGTGCGGGCCAACATGTTGCACTTTATAAGGTGCAACATGTTGGCCCGCAGGTTTTCTCGGTGTAGTAAAGAAGCTAAAATAACGCTATTTAAAGCTTACTGTCAAACTTTCTACACGGGAAGCCTGTGGATCAACTACACAAAAAAGGCTATGGATACCCTTAGAGTGCAATACAATAACGGGTTTAGGATACTGTAGGGTTTGCCGCGGTATTGTTCCTGTTGTACCTCTAGCATGTTTGCTCAAGAGCGAACAGATGACTTCTATGCCATTTTAAGAAAGAAAACATCATCACTACTAGCAAGGCTGCATTTTAGCTCTAACAGTATTCAGAAAATGTTAGCTGAAAAGTTAGATTCACCGATCCTTCACCGTTTTATAAAAGTGCTTTTTCGGTGAATCAATATGTCTTTATAAATAATTGTGCTTATTATTATAATTATTGTGATTGTTTTTTGTGTTATCATGTTTTATTTTTCAATGTCTAGCTCAATTTGTAAACTAACATAGCACTTAATTAATTTGTTTATAACTTTTTTTTTGTATACTAACGAGTGGGCCTAGTTGCACCAATAAAGAAATTATTATTATTATTATTATATTGTTGGCTTGGACATAAAGACGGTGATGGGCTCACTATCTGTCACATTGTCCCGGAAAATATCTTCGGTGAAAAGTGGGTCAAAAGGGACTTAATTGTCTAGACCAGACCTCTGTCTACCCCTGTATTGGGAATTGTGTGAAGATGTTTATTTTATTTTTTTAAAATAGGAAGGCAGCAAATTTGGAATTTGCACTGAGTGCTAGTGACATGCTCTGGTACTGAGTAAAATCTAAAAAGAGCAGTTTAGCAGACATGATAAATATGGACTTATTGAATAAAGCATCAAGAAACTTACCCAGAATGTCTAGGTTGGGTTGACCTCCATAAATTTTATGTGAAATCTTATATGTTTCTTTAAACTGAGACCTTGATAATTTATATGCTGGTGTTATTCTTGAAATACTTAAAGTGGATTTAAGCATAATGCTCATCCTATAGTAAATTGTTGAGACTGATGTCATGCTGGCATCACAACCTGGTGTTACTTTAACTGTCCACACCTCTAAGACCATTTCATCGCCTTCATTTGTCCTTAATAGAATTTCAATACACAACACATTAGCCAGAGCTTCAATAACTTCACCATTCAAGACACGTTTTGTATCTATATTTACTTCGGGCTCATCAGGGATTGATAAGTTAAACTAAAAAAAAATTATTTTATTTTAAGTTTAACACTTTTTTTTTGTGTTATTTATATTGTTTTACTTTGGAATGTTAAATGAAGAAATCATCTTACCCACTGTAAACTATTTGGAGATGACGGTGGCCCTTCTTCGAGTACTTTAGAAGCCGCATATTCGTGATTAATTTTCTTACCCTGTCTGCTTTGAACCACTATTTGTGCAACTTTCAAAGTAAGTATTTTCGTAAACTTATATAATTTGAAACGATCCTGCATGTCTGAATTTTTTGAGGTCATGGTATTCTTAAATATACCTTATAGGAAAAATATTGCTTTGATATACGCAGTTATATATTACAAATTTAACTTATACATAACAATTTCATTAAATTTTAATATACTTGCAACAATTCAAACTTTATCAACCATTCATCAACAATTTTCTTTCAAAATTTAAATTTTAATGTTTTCAAGAGTTAATAACCGAGAAAAATATGAAAAAGTAAAATAACAATATTGCTTTACATCTCAACCTTTATTTAATAGACGTATTATCTATGAAATTAACTAGAGATCTGACGTATTTACTCGAATAGGTTATTGAAATAAATTTTTGTTGGAATGTCGTTCGATACTGAGTATCAGTATCGAACATCGCGTTTAATGCGTTTCAGGTATTTAGAAGTATCGAATCGAAAAGACAGACTTATGATATGAACCAGTTTATAAAAACACATACTTCTATAAATTTATGGATTAAGTTTAAGGAATCAGTGTTTTGGTGTTCTCGTACTTGTAAGACGACGTTGACTACTAAGTTTAAAGTAGATAGTTCACCTAGTACTTCGGTACTGAAACCCGCAGACGGAGACGCGGAGCGCAAATTGAGACACATTATTTATATCTAATATCTATTTAAATATTAGTTTATTCCTCTGCATTCTGCAATCGACCTTAGAGAAAGGCGTTAAAACCGCCTTTTGTACGCACTATGAGTAAAATAGATAGTGTATTAATAAGCCATATATATGGTAATAATTCAAATTCATATTGTTATTGATCAGTTGTCCCAGCGAATTATTTACAATTAATGCTTATATGTAAGTTAAAAGATATTGGTGGTGTTTGGATTTTATGATTATTGAAACCGTAATATTTTCTTTCTTAATAGGTTCGGGAAAAAGTCTTTTCGCATTTTTGTATGTATGAACTGAACTCTACTGCGAACAACTGATGAGATTAAAGCAAGAAATTGAGAGAAAGCGGCTGGAATTAATCAAGGGGTATGGTTGTTCATCATAAAAAAATTAAGAGAGCTCGGCTGGGAGGTGTTAATGCATCCGCCGTATAGTCCTGACCTTGCACCTACAGATTTCCTCCTGTTTTGGTCTCTTCCGAATTCTTTAGGCAGTGTCAGTTTAACATCATGAGAGTACTACCAAAACCAATTGTCGCGGAATTGTGATCAGAAGCCCCAAAATTATAGCAATAGGATCATGTCCCTACCTACGACATGGCGAACAAAATGGTAGCTACATACTTTAGTTAAATGTACATAAACTATATTATAAAAGTTGTGAATTTTCTTAAAAAATGCGAAGAAACTTTTTCCCCAACCTATTACTATGATGAAGATATTTGTAAAGTTTGTATATGAAATTATTTATCCGCAAAAGGCAGTACAAGACCGCCACTGTTGATCTTAGCTACATAGGAGTTGCAGTTGACAGGTGTAATTGGGAGGGCTAATCCTGGTAAGTACTTAAAACTACTAGGGTTCTAGTAAAAGTGTAGGTAAATGTTAACTGAAAATAAACGTTTTAATACGTTAAAAGTGCATATAAGTGTCACATTTAATATTTATTAAGTTTTAATATTAAAAGACCAAAAAAGAAGTCTAGCATGGGACTGCTGTGCAACAGGTTTGTAAAATAACTAAGTATTTTGAACTTCTCGTAACAGCAAGACTTAGTATGTATTACAACTAGTACGAATCTAATTTCAGCACAAAAATAGACCAAAAAGTGTATGTAATCACTTAATAGATATATTCACTCCAAACAGAATATGTACATAATATAAGTATGATCTATTGAGAATATAATTACGTTTTGTAATTTATACGTAGCAAAAGTCATATTTTATACTATATTGATATTATAAATGCGATTCAAGTTTGTTTGTTACGTTATAATGCCTTAACTATTATACCAATAGGAAGTTACTTTTTTTAGAGATCCATATTAAAATCAAATTTAATTTTAAGTGATTAAATGGAGTCGATGGTCTTTTAGAAATTGTAAAAGCTAAAGTAAAAGAATCTATACAAATTTTATTATGTACGAATATTTATGCATGCAAATATTCCTACATATTAACATTTAAGAACCACCCAGAAACTATAATACACAGGAGATCCCAGTTTCGGGCAAGATGACATGTATGAAAACATAAGGAAAAGGAAAATTGCATATTTCAATGTAAAGCCTTCTTCTTAGTCTTTGAACAAAAGTGTGCTTTGGTCTGTGATTAATTTTGATGTCAATTGTCAAACGTAAACAAACTTCTTTTGTTTTTCTGTCAACATTTTAAAGTAATCAGCGAAAATATATTTTTGAATATAGAATTGTGCGAATAAAGTCTGTTATCGATATTGTCGTTAGTTGCCTGTTTCACAGTTATTTTCTAAATCAGTTTAAAATATTTTCTGAGTTTTAGCTAATATCCAGTATTTATATTTGTATTTTTTGCTAGGTTATTTCATGAAATATGGTTCTCTTGGGTGAAATTTTTCCTAATTTCACCGCTAATACAACGGACGGTGAAATAAATTTTCATGACTGGCTCTCAGAATCGTAAGTCTTATAAATATATGTAATTCATAATGTGAATTTGATAGGCTTGGAGAATAATATAATGTTTTGAATTTTTCAGATGGGGTGTTCTTTTTTCCCATCCTTCTGATTTTACTCCGGTTTGCACGACAGAGCTTGCCAGAGTAATCACTTTATTGCCAGAATTTATAAAACGTAATGTTAAAGTTATTGGTCTGTCATGTGATAGTATTTCATCACATTTTGAATGGTGCAAGGATATTAAATGTTATGCAGGTAAATAAATATTTAGAACACAAACACTTTACTCAGAACTTTACATGTATTATTGATGCAATGTGTGGAGATCAACAGACTATTGCCCAAGGGACTTTAAGAGCCTAAGGAAAATGTTTTTTACTTATGTTTCAAAGATCTTATTGTTTTGAACCAACAAGTTTTATCTTATATACTGGCAACTGTGCATGGATTAAATTTTGAAAAAAAAAAAAGATTTGATGGTACTAGTTGTAGTATCCACATTTGTCTGCATAAGGATACAAATTTGTGAAGGACAATAAAAGTATATTCATTCATAATTCATTCATGTATATTTAACTTTACAATCTTGCAATTGATAGACTAAAATAAAATAAATTGGAAACAAGACTATGCAAAAGTCATTTCTTTCACCTTTTGAAATAAGCTGAAGTAGATAGATATATAACAAAGAGTATTATATTTATTGCTTGAACTTCAACTATTTTTAATAAAAGTTAATGGTTTAAAAATGGCTAAATAATTATTAAGCTAACTATATAAAAAGCTGATTCATATTTTTTAAAATTGTATATTTTATTTTAAATTTGTCAAAGCCGATGTTGGTGTAAAAGTTTAACACTCCCTTTCAATTTGTGGATTGTGGAAACTGACCGACAACCAACTACAGTGGGAAAAATTCAAAACAGGTTCTATTTCTATTACTTTAGAAAAAGCCATAACTATCTATGACCATTCTTATTTTCTATTTACTATACATTGATACATAAAAGAGGATGCAAGTATTTAGACAAAATTTTTTGTTCCTGGAGAAACCTTATTTAGAAACAGTGGAACATTTTAAAATAAATACTTTTTCATCACAGTTATGTTGTAACTTGATGAAATTATTTATAATTTACACAACCTGTTCATAACTAGGAATGGATTTTTAATGACTTTTCCAACTGCATGGTGGTAGTGGGATCATTAAAAAAAAGCAAATTATTGTTAAATAAAAAAATTTAATGTTTTAATCGTAATTTATACCAGTTCAAAACTTGTTAAGGTTATTTATTTCATCACATTGAACTTAACCAAGAATGAATTTAACAAAACTTACCCATACTAAAGTTTTCATAAATTATTTGATGAATAACTGCAAAAGATTTAAAACTATTGACTATTTATTTCGCCAACCAAGAATGAATTTTGTGAAATTTACCACAACTGTCAGCTGTGCTTTAAAAAAGCGAGAAGCTTTACTTATTACTTTTCTATACATAATCAATGATGATTTACAATAGTTAGTCTTGAGTCTACTGAGGATCTCGCCATAATGGGAACTCATCTTACAACTCAGTATTACCTTGGTGATGTGGAAAGTTATATTATTTTTTTAACTTGTGTAAATTTATAAGTTAATTTCGTAAAATTCACTCATGACAAATAATTAGAATTTTATGTATTTTATGCACGTGCTGGAGGACAGCTAGCTAATTATTTTTTTCTATAGATAATATAAAATGGTCATGTATCTACTTATCGCTCACTACTGAAGTGGTTGCCCATTCACCAGTGTCGTAATTTGCGCGCTCTCTTGACTTTACTCACATCTCCCACTACTCTCTCTTATTGTACTTGTTTACACTTGTTTGTTCTTCTTTTGTTGTGGCTTCGTTCTTCAATCCTTAAGTGCTTTAGCTTCTTACATTGTGATCGGAGCAATGTATGTGATGTTGTCCCCTATCTATTTATGTAATTATTTTATTTACTTGTTCAATTCCTTTGCTCTAGCCAAGACAGAAACCTTCGGTCAACAAACAATCTCCTACTTCATTGTCCTCTCCGGAGCTCTGGCTTCCTTCCGGAGCTTCTTCATTTATCCTTTTCTGTTCAATTCATTTAGATTTGGAACGCACTGCCTCTCGATATCAGGACGTCTAAAAGTCGCTACGCTTTCAAGGTGAAGGTCACTTTCTAAAAGTTATGGCAGAATCTTCTTGACAACTGTTTCAGTGTAACTGTATAAATATGTGTATCAATATATACGAATTTTTAATATATGAATTTTTGTATATGTGTACGTATAGATTTATGTATATATTATGAATATGTTTATGTGGTTTATATTATTTGTATTAAAGTTTTCCTTATCCTCACTCTTATCACCTTTAGCTATGTCACTTCATCTCTGCATCACCCGAAGGTTGACGAGTAGGTAATGCTTCAGGCATTAAGTCCGCCTATACATTCTCACATTTAAGAAGTTGAATAAATAAATAAAAAATAATTCTGTTAATGCTTTACACTAGGACGGCAAAGGCCTTCGCTGAAATATTTGAGTTGGACGTCTCATTAGATGCTCCCATGCGCAGATTGGAGGAGATCTTGTCTAGAATTCGCAAACAAATTCTCTTCATTTATATCTCTCAGACGCGCGCTTACCTACACCGCCGATGTAGTGGTAGTTTCGGCAAGTACTTTCAGTTGATCAGGTCTCGGCATTGTATATGAGGCCCAATCCCTACCCTGACCATTGTGTTACCAAAACGTATACGATTATTGTACATATACTTAAATGTATTGTTTTTTTGTTAATATCTTTTTTTATAATAGGTTGTAACGATGATGAAAAGTTTCCGTATCCAATAATCGAAGATAAAGAACGACATCTAGCTGCGAAATTGGGTATGCTAGACAAAGATGAACTAGATGCAACTGGAATGCCATTGACTGCTCGTGCTGTATTTGTTATAGACCCGTCAAAGAAATTCAGATTGTCTATTCTTTATCCAGCAACTACTGGCAGAAATTTTGAGTAAGTGTTTAATGAATAATTTTGACGCAACGGGGTTATTAACATTATCTAAGATTTTATGATTATTTATTTACATGTGCAAATAAAATATAATACTCTAGCTCTAGTTATGTCCAATTTTAACAATGTATTTTATGAAATGAAACAAAGTGGATCTCAGTGGCTGTGATGATTTTGAGTACTTTTGCTGATACCAGAAATTAGCTAATGCGCATGCTTACGACCTAACTTCTCAAATGATCACAAATTTTTTATGACTTTAAAGAGAAGAGAATTCATCTGTGCAAAAGAATTTTCCGCGCTCGCTGATGGCATGGGTCGTGGGATATTACGAGGAAAAGGGTCATCCAGTTTTTTGTTTTTAAGCCCTAACGCAAAAAGGGGATTGTTTTAAGTATAACATATGCATGTGTTTGTCTGTCACAAAATCTAAACAGAGTAACCGGTTTTGGGGCGGCCTTTGATGTCAGAAAGCTGATGTGGTCGAATAAAACCAATCATTCATATATGTTTTGATTGTTTGAGATATTTCTTGGAAATTATTTTTGAACATCTTATCCGCTCAAGAGTTTAAAACACATATTTAATAAAATTTCGAAATAAGGTGCATTTTTAGTTTGATGTTATTTTCGAGACATTGCACCCTTGAACTGCTTCGGCACTATTGTGTGACTTCTTGTTATGCGGGAGGCATGACTACTTCATAGTGCCGAAGCCCTTAACAAATTATAGCAGATAACATTTAGGCTCATAAGAACAACTTCAAACTTCGAAAAGTTAGAAGGATAGAGAAAAAAGGTTAGCATCAGTTTTTTTTTCTGGACTATTACCAAGCCAGAAATTAATTGATTTCAACGAATACCCATTTTGATTTAGAATGTTTTCAGTGTTTGAATATTAACTTAATCAAGCGTGTGATCTAATAGGTCGATAGTTATTAGCTTAAATTAAAAAAATCTGTTCTGTTTCTTTTCTTCTAAAATCTTTACTCTTTTTTTCTAGTTCATTATGGGTTACTACAGCTCATGTAGAAACTAATAAGAGTCGCATAAAGGTTTTGAATTAATCTCATTATGATGTTCACATCATAATGAGATTACAATGTTCAGACTAGTAAAAATAAAAAAACACATGAATTCGTTGTTAGTTCAGATACAATATTATAGTGATAATTTGCTTGTACTATTATAGAAGTTTTAGGTGTTACCTGCAGCTTTGTCATCGCTCCCTCTAATAGCGCAAAATTAAATTTTTTTTTTGGGGTCATTGTAGAAGCGTGCTCGTCGCGACCCCTGCCAGCCCTTTTCAGGGCTGCAATTCTACACAGCTGCGCACCCATGCCAACGAGGGTTAGGGCGTCCCCCTCAAGGCGACGCACACCAGTTCGTCCCCGTTGGTGTGGAATGCAGCGCGCAAAGCGGCGATTGGGACCGCCACCCGTCACGCACAGCCCGACACGGCGGAAGGTGGAGGACGGGGTGCAGAGTTGGCACGTGGAATGTTAGAGGAGGCATGAGAGATAAGACGAATGAGTTGATTGAAATAATGAAAGAAAGAGAATTAGATGTCGTGTGTTTGTCGGAGACCAAGCGGAAGGGCAGCGGTACTGAAGAGCTCCCTGGCGGGGCGTTAGCTCTATGGTCCGGAGTCCCGGAAAGCGAGAGCGCCTGCCAGGGAGTGGGGTTGCTGCTGTCGTATCGGTTGGTCGATGTTATGACTGAATATAGTTGTGAACTCGAGACTCCTCTGGGTTCGCTTTAAATTGGGACTGACGAAGTTACTCCTTAGGGCTGTTTATGCGCCGGTAGCTTCGTCGTCCAGAGCTGAGCTGGAGGAGTTTTGGAGAATGTAAGAGAAGTTCTAGACTTGGTTAGAGGAAACGAAAGAATTGTATGTGGTGATTTGAATGGATGGGTTGGTACCGTTCGGCCAGGGTACGAGTCGGTGCTTGGAATGTTTGGCGATAAAAGGGGCTAACGATGCTGGCAAGCTTATACTGGCTGTATGCAAGGAAATTCTAGTGACAAACACAAGGGTAGCCGAAAAGCTGGACAGCATCGATGTCAGGAAAGAATGTGTGGAAGAAATATGGCAGAGCCTTAGATGGAATGGTTAGTGCAGCGGAAGACGTGTGTGGAACTGTGAAAAGAGGTAGTAGTAAAAAAGGTGATGCATGGTGGAATGACGAAGTGTAAGAAGCAGTGAATAATAAGAAGAAAGCATGGTTAGACTACTTGGCCTCTAGTAATGATAAGGATATGAGAGAGAAGAGGAAAGAAAGATATAAGCTCCAGAAAGTTCACACGAAAGCATTGATTGAGGAAGTGCGTGAAAGGAGTAGAATGGAAGCGGACGAAAGGTTGTCGCACAACTTCAAGGAGAACTCCAAACTCTTCTGGAAAGAGGTTGGAAGGACCCGGAGTGGTGCGACAGCCTTAAGAATGAATAAAGTGCTTTCGGGAACCAATGACGTCCTCTCAGAAAAATCGGACGTCATGCAGCGATGGAGCGAATTTTATAGAGAGATGTATGCGTGTGATGATCTTAGTGGAGGATCCGGGGGTGACGCCGTGACTTGTACGCCAGACTTGGACCTCGATGACACTGAGGTCATCAGTATGAAAGAGATTAAATGTGCGATTAGAAGTTTGAAATGTGGTAAGGCTGCGGGACTAGACAGAGTTACTGCTGAAATGGTCAAGTATGGTGGGCCACGCGTCTGGGACAGCTTTCATCTGCTGTGCAATTTGTGCTGGCGAACGGGGGCTGTTCCGGATGATTGGCGATCCGCGGTCATTGTGCCTTTATATAAAGGTAAAGGTTCACATTATGACTGCGGGTGCTATCGGGCGATCAGCTTGACCAGTTTAGCAAGTAAAGTTTACTCGAAGGTTTTGACACGTAGGATGCAAGAGAAATCGGAAAGATTTCTATGGGAGGCACAATGTGGATTTAGACCTGGAAGAGGATGCACGGATCAAATGTTTTCTCTCCGCATGATCACGGAGAAGCTTCTGGCTGCTAACCAGAAGATTTTCTGTGCTTTTGTGGATCTTGAGGAAGCATTTGATAAGGTTGTAAGGAAGAAAATGTGGGAACTGTTGCCGGGGTATGGTGTGGATGGTCGATTGCTAAGGGCTGTGCAGTCACTTTACTGTGACTGTAAAGCCTGTGTGCGGGTAGGGCATGACCTGTCACCCATGTTTAGCGTTCAAACTGTTGTCATGTCTTCCTGGCTGTTCATACTGTATCTCGATAGCTGTTTACAGAAGCTGAAAGATAGCTGTTTGGGTGTGAAATTGGGTGACATAAAAGTAAATTGTCTGCTATATGCAAATAAATTGTCTGAAGTATGTAGGGATCGTGACACTTGGCGATCTGTTCTCTCTGGCTACCCCGTCAGGGATTGTGCGTGAAGATAAATAAATAATAAATATATATATATATATATATATATATATATATATATATATATATATATATATATATATACATATATATATATATATATATATATATACATATATATATATATATATATATATATATATATATATATATATATATATATATATATATATATATATATATATATATATATATATAAATATATATATATATATATATATATATATATATATATATATATATATATATATATATATATATATATATATATATATATATATATATATATATATATATATAATTTTTCAACAGTAAATCCTATGTATACATTTTATCAAAATCGACTGTGCGTTTTAGCTTGGAAAGATATTAAATGGAAGGATAGACAAAAGACAGTTACATTAATATTTATAATATCGGTATGGATTTTTATAATGTAGCGCTTTCGCTAAATGAAATTAAGAATGCAAAACGAAAAGAATTTGAACGCATACAACTAATTTCTGTATATTATGTCAGTCAATAGCTCTACTATTATTCAATTCAAGGTAGTGTGAATTATGCGAGTTGAAATAATACATTGAAAATATATACAGTATTTCCGAGAAAAATATTTAAAGGTGAAATTTTTGTGTTCATTGTTTGTAATGACCCACTAACGTACTAGAAAAGTATTGTTACAAGGCCCGCATTACTGGGGGACTGAATTATTTCAATGCCGCCTCATAAATATTAATGTTTAGATTATATAATTGTACATAATCCAATTAAAAATATTACAGGTTTTCGAACCAATGTTTTTCTTCAACGTATAGCATTACAATAATATTTTTATGTTTTCACAGTGAAATTCTTCGTGTAATCGACTCACTCCAACTGACTGATAAGGCCAAGGTGGCCACTCCCGTGGACTGGAAGGTGAGTAATATAAGATGATCTGAAGCAAAATATTAATCGATATCATATCGTCATATAGCTAGGGAGCTGGCGAGCAAATTTTTAATATTTATGATCGCAGGTCTGGCACGTTACTAATAGCAACAATTATAGCTTATGAGACACCAAAGACCGCGTCTGCCACGTATGCTATAAATTATGCGCACATGTCTACATCTTGGACTAATGTTTAGATTTGTTATAAAAAGCAAGAAAATCGATGAGAATTGAGTTAGACTTTACATCCCATATAAATTATTGCAAATAATTACGTATATAAGCAATCTGTAGGAAAGATTTTCAAAAACTTGAGAAATGTCAAAAACTGTACAGCTGAAAATCAATGAGCAAAACGTCTGCTTAATGTGTTTCTATATTTAGGGAGTCATAATGAACCCAATAAGCGCAATTAGAACCATGTGCAAATGCCATAGTAAAGCTTTTTTTAGCATTTTTCTCAATCTGTCCCGTGAGAATGCTAAGCCCTGAATGTGTCTGCCTCTTTCATTTTCTTCGTTTTCAGAATGGTTGTGACCGTCAACCCAAGAGGCAGACATGTTCGAATGATTGAATATCTATTTAACTATTATTTAACTTCAATCCGTTATAACGCAAAAAGACACCTAAGACTTTAATTGACTGGTCCAAATCAGTTCTTAAACTACATTACACTCGTGCAAATAATGTACCAAAATTCTCGCCAGTTTCCTATAAAGTACTTGTACTTAGGATAACGGAAATAAATACGGGTAATAAAAGGAAGGAATAAGCTTCTCCAAATAAAATTTCATTAACATAGATCATGTTACATGCATTGTTTTGGAATATTTGACCTTCGCGTGGGTTATTCGTATTATTTTTGTACTACGCGATAATTCGGTCCGAGGTTATAACGATTGTTGTAAATCTAGTTTGTTAAACATTTTGTTGTATAAAAATATTTTCGGTTTAACTTATATAATAAGCTCAGGGTCCGGTGAAAACAGCGTCCGCTGTATGTAACTAAACAAATTCAATCAAGTTCATTTGTTCTTTAAAAAATTTTGATGAAAAACTTGATAGTTCTTTTTTATATTTATGTATCTTATAATCAGGATTATATTGAGAGTAAATATAAAAAAGAATAAAATAAAGAAATGTAAAAGATGATTTAAAATTGTAGTGCTCGTGTTCGGATCGCATCCGTCTATTTGGTAAATTAGCTAGCAATTAAATAGGAGGTCATTTCTTCTGACTTGGGAGTTCGATGTATGTATTTACATGAAGTTGACCGCTTATAAAGTCGCGGGCATCAGCCAGTTTTAAACGAAAACCTATATGTAACTCGAGCAGATTTCAACATACACTGTTTCATTGAAATAATGATTTCTTCAAGACCAAAACAAGATCAATCAAAGTTCTTCACGGTTGAGTTGATATTAATCGTATTTTTTTTTATTGATGGTTAGGTTCCAAAATAGCTTTGACCTAAAGTCAGTCACAATGTAACCGAGTAAAATTTTAATGTTTTTCAGATGGGTGACGATTGCATGGTACTGCCAACTGTGCCCGAAGATAATGTGGAGAAAATCTTCCCTCAAGGCGTTACTGTCGTGTCGTTACCATCAGGGAAGAAATACCTTAGGAAGACTCCTTGTCCTAATTTGTAATTCAAACGTAGGTTTTGTCGTCTGATTTGTTTAACGACGTATTAATTACTTTGTTCGTGGGACCAATTGTTGAAGTACTAAAAAGTATTTCTTAATAAATTAAATGTGGAGATTGTGTAAATATAAATTTAAATGATAGTTACCGGTGAAGATTAAATTTTAATCATGAAAGTGATTTAAATAATTGCTTTTGAATATACATAACTATAACGGTTCATTCTTAGTTTGCTTTTTTAATTTTTCGATGAATAACTCCTTGGGTTCGTCTAATAAAAGATTCAGTAATTCTGAATATTTGCTAATGCATGTTACATATAAAATCAAAATTCTTGAACACTGCAAAGAAAACAATTACAGAGTGATCATAATAAATATAATGAACTGTAGTAAACAGAATGGTAGAGGAATACCAATTACCTTTTTACTTATAGCTTACAGTCGTCTACCCGGAAATTACTTGTTAATCAAAATCATGGAATCGGATACTATGCTTGGCTAGTATCGGTTTCTGTAAAATGATATTACTTATCTAATATTGCACATGACATCGATAAACAAATCAGATTTTAATCCAAAGGTCATTTATTTTTTTTTGTTCAATGGCAAAAATTGTCTAAAACTAAACGAATGGGTGTTAATTTTTGTTTTATTTTTTCTTCTATTAAAAATGTTTTGTATTTCTTTTGTATTTTATTTAATTTTTTTATGTTCATTAACGAGTTTAGAAACGTGGTTGAAAAAAGTGCAGAGTATTAGTATATGTATTATATTATTAATAAATTTCCAAACAGGTTTCCACAAAATGTTTTTATTTGTTACTACTAAACTCATGGTAATTTCAGTACAAATTTAGTTAATAGTACTTTGCCCGGAGATCGGAACGTGGGTGATCGACACATACCCAATCACGTAGACTATTTACCTATATATATATATATATATATATATATATATATATATATATATATATATATATATATATATATATATATATATATATATATATATATATATATATATATATATAGCTATATAGCTTATCTTATCAAAATGGAAAATCATTAAATTTTATTTTCATATGTTTCTGTCTGCAAAACTCCGAAAGTAGTCAATGTATTGATTTCCGTTTTTATAAGATGTCTCTGACTTAGAAGTCACGATAGCCGAATGGTTGGGTGGTTAGAATTTCGAGTCAAAAGACCCGAGTTCGATCCCCAGGTGGCTAACCCAATAATGGTTAGACAGAGGAGGAGTCTAGACAATTAAGTCCCTTTGACCCACCGTCCACCGGAGATATTTTCGAGACAACATGACCCGTCGTGAGGGGTGAACCCGTCGCCGTCTTTATGTCCAAGCCCACGATATAATTCGTATATAAATTTTTGAAAAACCCATTGGTACGAGCCTGCCACCTGGGGGTCGAACTCGGGTCTCTCGACTCGAAATTGCAACCACCCGATCCAACTCGGCCATCGTGACTAATTTTGTAAGAATCTACTAAAGTAGCAATTTTGTATATTGAGTATATTGTACTGTATATTGTACTAAGAGGGTAAATAAGGGGTTGAATTTTTATTTGGGAATTCGTGCCTTTTTGATGGAAGAAACATGAAGTGCGTAATTAAAGCTTCTTACATTTAATATAAAACATACATGTATAACAAACATTTACGATATTGTTTTAAGATAGTTAATTGACTCAGGCGTTATTTTGCGGAAATTCCTTGTAAAGTTGTTATTGAAAAAATTACTTCGCAACATTCCGCATGCAAACATAAAAAGGTATATGTTACCTGATCCGAAAAGACGAAGAGCACCAGCCTCCCTCCCACAGATGCGTGCACAATTCCAATGTATGCACCACCCCAACTACACTCAAACCAGTTAACGCACGAGGTCTCCTTCTCTTCGGACCAGGTAACATATACCTTTTTATATTTGCATGCGGAATGTTGCGAAGTAATTTTTTCAATAACCACTTTGATATTTATTTATTTATTTACAAGATGTCTCAATTTTATAAAACAAACGTCATCTCTCAAATTTGTGTATAAAACGGCGGTATAAATAAAGCATGGTTATCCTGCACATCAAAAGAAGGGTATAGAGGAACTATAGACTAGCGTCACTTCTAAGCCAAGTCTACATACTGCTTTTGATAACAAAATAAAAAGAAAAAAAAAGAAAATATCTTCACGCACTTCCCAATACAGGGGTAGACAGAGGTCGAGCCTAGATAATTAAGTCCCTTCGACCCTCCTTCCACCTTCATATTTTCGGGACAACGTGACAGGTGGTGAGCCCGTCGTCGTCTTTATGTCCAAGCCAACGATATTCGTACATAAGTTTTTGAAAAACCCATTGGTATAAGCCTACCAACTGGGGATCGAACTCGGGTCTATTGACTCGAAATTCCGACCACCCAACCACTCGGCTATCGTGACTTTTCGATAACGAAACAAATATATCGCGATAACAAAATAGCAGATAAAAAATCAGACCGAAAAACTGGCGACTTCCAGTTTCCCGAACAAGCCGCTTGTCTTAATTTTTGGCGTAGTTTGCGTATGTATACAGTTTTCGGTACGTTCGAAATTTGGGTGGTGCCGCAGTCACTTCCACAGTACCAGGTAGGTGTTGAAATGAGACCTGACGATGTGTATCCGAGTACAGATTCAGAGCACGAAATGTAATCGGGTAAAAGTGTAACGTCGCTAAAAGAAGAAAGTGTATCCCCGAAACTTCGCCGCTGCAATGAATGCAAAGGTAATGTTTAGCTGCTGAACTGGAAATTCTACCTAGGAATTCTGCCTCTTAATTCTAATTCTACCTACGGTTTCCAGACGATATAGTCTGGATGATTTATAAAAGAATAAATATTTACGCCGTTCCTACTACAGGGGTCTAGTCTAGACAGTTCAGTGCCTTCGACCCACCTTTCACCGAATACATTTTTCAGGACAACGTTACGATTCCTGAGTGATTGGGTGTTCGGATCTAGTCAAGAGACCCGAGTTCGTTGTCCATGTGGCCGGCTCGTACCAATGGGTTTTTTCCAAAAATTATGTACGATCTTATAAATATCGTTAGCTTGGATATAAAGATGGCGGCGGGTTTCCCTGTCACATCCCGAAATCTATAAAAGAGCTTATCAATATCCTCAATGAGCCAACTTCAACAGTGTTGTGACAGGTCGTGACGACAGAGTTTAGTAACCGTGGGTTTGACACCCACGGTGAATCAACAGGAAACTACATGGCCGTCCTGACTGTTGGGATTTACCGGCACAAGGTGGCCGCACCAAGTCAGCTGGGTCAGCCCACTTCAGATTCGTGTTGGTGGGTTGTGAAGGGAGTGCTTGGGTCGTTACCTTCGCTCCGCTCACCTTGCCCTCCACAGCAGAAGTGAAGTCTGGGACTCTAGCAGTGGTCCCACTGCAGGGGAAAATGAGGCCCTATTACTATGTGCAGCCCTTCGCGGCTTTAATGTGGTTTGCGGCGGAGCCAAATTCCAGATCTGCTGCGAGGTGCGGGTTCCTGAGCTCCATGGCCTTCGGGTGGGGGGAACGGAGGGGTTCGTCGCCTACGTGGGTTTAGAGTCCAAGGTGGAGTGGGAGAGTCTTTATTCTCTCCCAACATTCGGCCATGGCGGAATACCGAGGGGTTTTAGTCGGTACCAGCCCGACACTCTTGGCTGTACTTGAAAAATGGGAATAGCGCTTAGCCTTTCTAAAGGTTGGTAGAAGGATACTTGACACTAGGGGGGACTGAAAAACAACAATCTGTGCGGATCTCTGACATTCTGTTGTTGTTCAGTTCAGTTAATGTGTCATAAAGCGAGGAAGTAACAACAGTACCGTACCAAATTTTTGTAGAAATCTCTCAAGACAAGGCACCTTTAACTGCAAGTTTTAGGATAGGCATTGAAAGATTGTAGAACTCTCAACTTGCCTTTTGCGAATAAGTCCTCTTTGTGAAAAGAAAAAGGACGGAAAGGGAGAGAGAGCAAATTTCTAACCTTTCATATAAGCAGCAAGAGAACTGGGCGACAAAGAAGAGATTATCAAGCTCTTATTAATATCTCATAACATATGCCATGGAGACGACATGGAGTTGATCTGATGCTGATGAAAAATACTCGTAATCTTGAGATAGGGTACGCGGTGTGGCATCGTGAGAAGTGCATGCCTGCAAAAAAAATGATTGAGAAGATATCCTAGTGGATAAAAAATTATATAGTATATAAAGTAGATAAAAAATTGAGTAGATATCCATAGGCTATTATCGTCGTCTTTGTTTAGTACACGAAAGCGTTCCGGTGGTTCCGTCAAATGCTGCTGAGCGAAATCCGTAGAGTTTTAGTAGGAAGGAGTTCAGCCTAACCCATGCGCCGCCTCCGCGCTGAAACGGTGCCCATTAATAAATCCGTACGAAATTAAATATTACTTTAAAGATAAACATGGACAAGATGAAGATCACATATAAGTTCAGTTCTATCTTCTTGTTGGTGGCATGCTCCAGAGGAGGGCAATGTTCAGCGGTAAAAAGAAAGAAGAATAGATAGGTAGCTTCTTCAATGCGTAAAATGTCGCTGGTCATAGTCAAAACTAGTTATAATAATAGAAAATGTTGATCATAATAGTACTCAACATTCTTTTAAGTTTCTTTTACTCTGTGAAGTAAAATATTACACATTACCTTCGAAATCCTATTATTTTAAATTTTTATTACAAATCAAATTCGTAAAGCAAAACCATTCCTGCGTAATTATTTCTTTGAATTACGCGAATATTAGACACTATAATAAAATAAATTTCAAGGATTTAAACGCGTAATAATTTGTTTTCCCGTGACTACGGAAGCTATAGAGCAGCCTAAAAGTGACAAGAAGTAAAAAAGTAAAATAAAACGTGATTAAATCCGTAAAATTTGGGGGTCATTGTAGAAGCGTGCTCGTCGCTCGTAGCTCTGTGGTCCGGAGTCCCGAAGAGAGATAGCGACTGCCAGGGTGTGGGGGTGATGCTGTCGTCTCGGTTGGTCGATGTTATGATGATTATATAAGGTTGTGAACTCGAGACTTCTCTGGGTTCGCTTTAAATTGGGACTGACGAAGTTATTCCTTTTGGCTGTTTATGCGCCGGTAGCTTCGTCGTCCAGAGCTGAGCTGGAGGAGTTTTGGGAGAATGTAAGAGAAGTTCTAGACTTGGTTAGAGGAAACGAAAGAATTGTATGTGGTGATTTGAATGGATGGGTTGGTACCGCTCGGCCAGGGTACGAGTCGGTGCTTGGAATGTTTGGTGATAAAAGGGTTAACGATGCTGGCAAGCTTATACTAGCTGTATGCAAGGAAAAGGGTCTTCTTGTGACAGACACTATGTTTAGTCACAAGAAAATCCATATGTATACTAGAACAAGAGAGAATGAGAGAAGTATGATCGATTTATTCCCTGTTGGACGACCGACTGCGAAAACAGGTGATGGATACGCGAGTGGTCCGGGGTGCTGACCTGGGAACGGATCACTATCTAGTGATTACTAGATTTAGGGGTCTGTTCGCGGGTTGGCGCCATCGGACGGCGATACCAGAACCACAGTCGGTCGGTAGCATCCGAAGCTGGAAGCTTCAGGAAGCGGACACTAGGGATAAATATCAAGCAAGGGTAGCCGAAAAGCTGGACAGCATCGATGCCAGGAAAGAATGTGTGGAAGAAATATGGCAGAGCCTTAGAGATGGAATGGTTAGTGCAGCGGAAGACGTGTGTGGAACTGTGAAAAGAGGTAGTAGTAAAAAGGGTGATGCATGGTGGAATGACGAAGTGAAAGAAGCAGTAAATAAGAAGAAGAAAGCATGGTCAGACTACTTGGCCTCTAGTAATAATAAGGATATGAGAGAGAAGAGGAAAGAAAGATATAAGCTCCAGAAATTTCACACGAAAGCATTGATTGAGGAAGTGCGTGAAGTGCGTGAGGAAGAATGGAAGCGGACGAAAGGTTGTCGCACAACTTCAAGAAGAACTCCAAACTCTTCTGGAAAGAGGTTGGAAGGACCCGGAGTGGTGCGGCGGCCTTAAGAATGAATAAAGTGCTTTCGGGAACCAATGACGTCCTCTCAGAAAAATCGGACGTCATGCAGCGATGGAGCGAATTTTTTAGAGAGATGTATGCGTGTGATGAACTTAGTGGGGGATCCGGGGGTGACGCCGTGACTGGTACGCCAGACTCGGATCTCGATGACACTGAGGTCATCAGTATAGAAGAGATTGAATGTGCGATTAGAAGTTTGAAATGTGGTAAGGCTGCGGGACTAGACAGAGTTACTGCTGAAATGGTCAAGTATGGTGGGCCACGCGTCTGGGACAGCTTTCATCTGCTGTGCAATTTGGGCTGGCTAATGGGGGCTGTTCCGGATAATTGGCGATCCGCGGTCATTGTGCCTTTATATAAAGGTAAAGGTTCACATTATGACTGCGGGTGCTATCGTTCGATCAGCTTGACTAGTTTAGCAAGTAAAGTTTACTCGAAGGTTTTGACACGTAGGATGCAAGAGAAATCGGAAAGATTTCTATGGGAGGCACAATGTGGATTTAGACCTGGAAAAGGATGCACGGATCAAATGTTTTCTCTCCGCATGATCACGGAGAAGCTTCTGGCTGCTAACCAGAAGATTTTCTGTGCTTTTGTGGATCTTGAGAAAGCATTTGATAAGGTTGTAAGGAAGAAAATGTGGGAGAAACTGTTGCCGGGGTATGGTGTGGATGGTCGATAGCTAAGGGCTGTGCAGTCGCTTTACTGTGACTGTAAAGCCTGTGTGCGGGTAGGGCATGACCTGTCACCCATGTTTAGCGTCCAAACTGTTGTCATGTCTTCCTGGCTGTTCATACTGTATCTCGACAGCTGTTTACAGAAGCTGAAAGATAGCTGTTTGGGTGTGAAATTGGGTGACATAAAAGTAAATTGTCTGCTATATGCTGATGATGCAGTGCTTATTGCACCATCAGAGGTAGAACTGCAGGTATTAGTCACGTGTATGAAAGAAGAATGTGAAATTAATGGTCTCCGTTTGAATGCTAATAAAACTAAGGTTCTGGTATTTCAAAGGGACGAAGAAAGAATGAAGTGCGAAATTTGGGTAAATCAGGAATGTCTAGAACAGGTGAATGAAATTGTATACTTGGGGAGTGCGTTTAGCCTGGATGGAAGATGTGATTTAGATGTGGACAGGCGTGTCGCTGCCGGGAACAAAGTAATTAGTGCTCTGACTGCGTTAATCAAAAGGCAAGGCGTTGTGAAAAGTGCACGCCTTGCAATACATAACGCAGTGTTGGTACCGACTTTGTTATATGGCAGCGAAATCTGGGTATGCCAGAAGAAGCATAAAAGCAGGTTGAATGCAGTGGAGATGCGATCTCTTCGTAAAATTTGCGGCCTTACCATGGCCGACCGAAAGCGAAACGAAGAGATTCGCAATATGGCAGGTTTGAAAGATGACCTTGTCTCAAAAATGGATAAGGGCGTGCTTCGATGGTTTGGGCACGTTGAGCGAATGAGTGAAGAGCGAATGGTGAAGAAAATATATAGCGCGAAAGTTAATATTAAAAGGTGTCGAGGTAGACCGAGACTAACTTTCGAAGACCATGTGAGCAAATTGCTCGAAGAGGGGAGGGTCAAGAGTACTCGGATACCTAGACGTGCATGTATGAAGAAGATGATGAATCTGAAAGAAGCGAAAGAAGTATGTAGGGATCGTGACACTTGTCGATCTGTTCTCACAGGCTACCCCGTCAGGGATTGTGCGTGAAGATAAATAAATAAATAAAATTTGTTTCATTATAGTATATCCCTCGAATTATTCCGGAATATAAACAATGTTTATAACTATTATTAAAATTTTATACTGCCCTTATTGCGCAATTGAGTAACAGAAATCCAAACGTCTAAATATACAAAATTTCACTTTAAGATATTTATTAAAATATTGGTAATTCCTGTACAATATTAGTATTCCTATTAACATGCTTTAGTTTTTTATGTAATAATAGATTTTTATTTTATAGGTTCAGTTTTTAATTAAAATAAGTAATAAAAATATACTAATACGTTGTATTTTATATTTTACTTGCAGTTGTCCAACATTAGTAGTTTTGTTTGCGCTACGTTTGCCTTTTTATGATCAGTGTGTTTAATAAATAAAAATGTAGTCTAATTTGTTTACCTTAATTAAAGTTTTTGGGTAATATGTCGACATTTCACAAATAAAGCCTCCATGTCCAAGTGGTTTGACGATAGTAGTATGTAATCAAAACCGAGGTTCGAATGCCAAGATGAAAGCTCATAACTCAGATTTTTTCTGCGTGTAGTAGTTTATGTACTATCAATACATGTATGTCATGGACAACGACGATAGGCTCGTCAATAGCTGTCACGGAACATCCCAAAGAAGCTCCTGTATGTCGAAGGGTCTAAAATTATCATGACCAGTAACTACTCCAGTAAAATATAAAAAAAAATTATTAAATTATAATATTTTTTTATTTTTATGGAAAAGAGAAAAACCAATGAAATTTCAATAGCATAGGATGCTTATCTTCTGTCTATATAAATGAACTGTGTCTGTATATTGAAGGTCATCATATTCAACATAACGGTCTTTAAGTCTAGTATAGGAGGGCATGCCATAATCGCCACGCTTGGTAATCCTAATGGAATAACAACAAACACCTTGTATTTTTAGGCGTTGCTGCCCATAACTGGTTTTCTAAAATACGGCCTGGTTGTTTTGAGATGTTTATCTCACCATTTGACGGTAGCCAATTAAATTTCAAGGCTTCGTCCTTGGTCGCCTCCTACGATAAACGGGAATAAAGACCTCTCGACTGAAGATATCTGAGCCAAAATATGCGCATCTCTGAATTCTTATTATATTTATTTTCAATATTGTTACTTTGAGTTTTATCCTTAGTATTTTAAAATTGAAATTAATCATGTCTATACACACAAGATATCCATGAAAATAGAGGTGATACAAATTGTAGAATTTTGTCTGCTTGTGTTTCATGCTAAAACAATTAACTAAATATCGATTCTACTTTGAATGTTCAATGTATCATTGTCATATTTAAAATATTGCAAGAATTAATTAAAATCGGTTAATTAAAACAAGCCTGAATCAAGTTATAAGTTGTGCAAGTTTTGTTTGTGTTTTTATTACAGACTACTGTAAGAATTTAATGCGGTGTCCCGTCTTGTCTCATATATATCTAACAGTATAGAGTAATACAAAACTCTGAAAAACTATTTTAAAATTATGTAATATAACAGAATATATAATATTAAAGAATATGTAAATCGTGAAAGTGAAAACACTAATTAATTATTATAAAATATAGAAGTAGTCCAAGTGTAGAAGTAGTCAAATATAGAAGTAGCTGAGTGGTTAGTTGATCTGAATTTGAGTCGTGAGATCCGAGTTCGATCCCCAAGGCACATAATAAGAGGGTTTTTCAAGAAACTTATCTAGAATGTATTAGGTGGAAGGTGGGTCGAAATGACTTAATTGTTTAGACTTATGTCTAGACCTGTGTTGGTAATGGCGTGAAAATATTTTATAAAATTACAGAAAAAGAAACCTGTATCCATTACCATCCGATATTTTAAGACCTGTTGTGCTCTTTTTATTCTCTTTATTAGATTAACAAATAGTAAACACAATATTTACTTTAGAAGTCACGATAGCCGAATGGTTGGATGGTAGGAATTTCGAGTCGAGAGACCCGAGTTCGATCCCCAGGAGGCAGGCTCGTGACAATGGGTTTTTTTAAAAAAAAAAAACTTATGTACGAATTAAATCGTTGCCTTGGACATAAAGACGGCGACGGGCTCACCACCTGTCACGTTGTCCCGAAAATATCTTCGGTGGAAGGTGGGTCGAAGGGACTTAATTGTCTAGACTAGACCTCTGACTACCCCTGTATTGGGAATTGCGTGAAGATATTTATATTTTAATATTTACTTTAGTGTACTTAGTGTACGTGTTTAGCGAATAGGCCGTGTACAAAAATGTTAACGAATGAATCCATAATTTATGTACCAATGAATGAACTTAATACCTCTTCGCAGAGTCCTTTGAATCCTCTGCATTGATTCAGGGCATAAACGACTAAATAGGCGACTTATAGGACATAGGAAAATGATTCGTAAGTTCAATAATATGTCTATAGATGTTAATTCATTGATATTTTGTGTGTACATTTATATAGAGCTTATGTAGGCAAATTGTGATGTACGTTCACCAGAATTCACACTGAACTTAGGTAATGTAAATTTTTTATGATATTTGCAGCATCTGTTTCTTAGATTTTGAATTCATAGTTTCCTTCTTTCTTAGTTTTATGGTCCCTCTTTATTAGAATTCTACCAATATCAAGTCAGTCATGGGAGCGTTAAGAATGTTTAGAGTTAATATTAAAATATTATTAAATTTAAATCAAATGTATGTAATGGGAATAATTTATAATTTAAGCGTCTAAGATATACTTTATCCCCAATAGGCATTATGTATCAAACTATTGCTAAACCAACGGACGACGACATGATAACTGGTTTTCGAGCCCATATTTACCTTGCTTCTCTCCAACTTGGTGTTTTGATTTTGTTGTTTTCAATCCTTGCGTATATAAACAAAGCAAAATTTACAGGCAGTATGAGCCCTATTTGAGAAGCAATCATTTTGACGTGCAATATGTTATTTAAATTATGACTTCTTACCAAATAAGAGCTACTTGTTAAAATTGTACCCATTTATTTTGTAACGGTTTTCATCAATTCATTTCGTAAACAGTGAATTTATAAAAGTTTTGGACAACTTGTGATTGTGAGCAACAATTCTGTGACATTAAGGTAACCTTTAGTTTCGAAATCAAAATAAGCCGCCGCGAAAACTTTATCGCATTTTAAGATACGTACTGCAGTGTTCTTAATATTTTAATAAATAATAAACCTATTACGAAATTTAAGTGACCGAAGTGCGCTCTTGATAACAAATAGGTAATTATACTTCACTCATGACTGTCAAAATCTTTAAATCACAATCGTTCCGCTTAGACAGGTGAGTCTGGACATGCTGAGTTACGATTATGAAAACATGGCTAGGGATTGGCTGGGCACCCTGACAGCGTAGTACGAGCAATAGGTGACCCGGTGAAAGCCCTCACTTTCATTCATCGTAGTGGGGCGGGCGACAGCCACCGCCACCGCCGCTTCACAACTAAAGTGAACGTCGCCGAGAGCGCATACCACGCGAGTCGGTCAGTCACTAGCGTGACAGTACGTTTTCGAGCGTGTCTTGCGCGTCTCGTTCGCCCCGTGCTCTCGCGATGCCCAAGTGGTGGATGGTGGTGCTACTGGTGGCGAGCGCGGCGGCGGCGGGTGGCCGCCTGCCCCGCACCTCGCCGCCCGCTCCAGCGCCTGCGCCCTCCTCAGCGCCCGCTCCTCGACTCCCTCAGAGGAACTTCACCCTCTCCAGTCGAACTTCCGTCAGGAATAGGTCAGTATAATTTTTTTTTAAACTCTACCAAAATTACCGTAAACTTGAACAATTTTGTAAAATCTTATCAACGACCGGAGAATTATAATCAGTACTATATAAAAACCTAGCGATAATAAAACTATGTATTTAAGATAGGCACTGGAAATCCTACCAGCCAGAATCCACTGTTACCTAAAATAAAAAAATAAACGCAACCGTTTTTCATCTTTCAAAAGCTTCGCTATAAGAGGATAATTTTGGAGTAAAAAACTTATACCACGAGTATGTTTCAGTTGTCCATTGATTAAATTTGTTAATTTATTCTAATATTTCTATATTATACTATAGGTAGTCGATGTGGTTAATGTTAATGTTTTTACCAGAAGTTAAAGAAAAAAATTCGTAATTAGAATGTCGTAATTAGTTCAAAAACATGTCGATATTTTGTTATTAAGACTGTATTTTGTACCTTTGACCTAAATGCATATTTTTAAACGATATATAAGTGCCTCAAAAAATACACATAACAAAAAGTGTCCTCCGGTAACTAATTTATTTGCTAGCGCGTAGGTGATAATGAATGTGTGCTTTTGTATTTTGGCTACTTTGGCTGGTTTAAATAAATTTGTGTTATATGTCTCACTGTTCAGTATATTATATACCATAACTACATTATCACTTTTTTAATATATTTAGTAACCAGGTTTTGCGCAACAACTGTTTTAAACATAATTTTGGAAAGTTATTTGTCAGGTACAAAGAACCCTAAATGTATCAAGGCTCTTGTAAGTTAGTAGAATATTATTCATATAGTATTAAAAGTATAATTCGCTTTCGTTCGTGCGATAAAAAAAAACTAAAACCTCGGTAGCCGGTAATATTTCCTTTTAAATGCGTGCAATATTTAATGAATTTGCAATAAATGTAAATTTGTTAAAGTAACTTTCAAGCAGAGACCAACTCTTAGGAGTTGTCTTCGAAGTAAATTGTTTTTTTTTTAACTTGTCAAGTACAACTACTGCGTGTCGCAGTCCGTCTGGCAATGTATCATAATATAGTTTACAAAATGCGCCAATTGCACCGTCGGTAATCTCTGTAGGGTTTGATTCAAACTGAACACTGGAACTACTTTCACTATTTGTATAGCATGTGTCTATCACCATGAACCAACCTCCCATGTTGCATGGTTTAAGTGAGTTTCGTCGTTTCCGCATAGCTCCATACTGGAACGTAATGATAGTTTCTTTTTTGTTATGAATTAATTGTCAGATAGCATTGTTATAAATATTCTGTAACCCACATCCATTGTCCCAAAAATGTCTTCGGTGGAAGGTGGGTCGCAAGGACTTCATTGTCTAGACGCAATACACAGGTAGACAAGTCTACCTGGGTATTGAGAATGGGGTGATGATATATTTTTTTAAAAGTCACGATAGTCGAGTTGTTGGGTGGTCGGAATTTCGAGTCGAGAGACCCGAATTTGATCTCCAGGTGGCATTATGTACGAATTTCATCGTTGGCTTGGACATAAAGACGGCGACGGGCTCACCACCTGTCACGTTGTCCCGAAAATATCTTCGGTGGAAGGTGGGTCAAAGGGACTTTATTGTCTAGACTTGACCTCTGTCTACCCCTGTATGGGGAATTGCGTGAAGATATTTATTTATTTATTATATATTTTTTTATTATTGGGCGCTTATTAGGTTTTAATTACATGTTTACAAATAATTCACGTTATTTCTAACGTAATCTTTGTATTCACGAAACACGAGTAAATTCACCATTTTTATAAAAACCATATTCACAAAAGGCTCATAGTACCACAGCGTGAAAAGCATAAGTCGTGGGTTAAATGTTGTTGTTGTAATCGTGAACAAATTCTCAAGAACAAATTTGTTATGAAAAATTTGAATTAGGGACTGCATAAATAATTCGTTCTAACTTTGTTTCATAGTGTAAACACAATCATTTCTTAAAGGCTCATTAGTCGAAAATTATTAATAAGTTCTTAAAGAAACTTCTTGTAGTTATACATTATAGATTATGTTGACGAAATAGTTTCAGAACTACGATAAAACTTTGTATTACTTTATAAAATAATCATAACATACGTATAAAAAGTAAGAAAACTTTAAGCGAAGTAATTTTGTTCATACAAATTATTATAAGCATTTGATTTGAGATAGACCGCTACATTTCATCTAGGTAGGTTAATGTTAGACAAAAACTTGCTTTGTACCGTTTATATATATATATATATATATATATATATATATATATATATATATATATATATATATATATATATATATATATATATATATATATATATATATATATATATATATATGTATAGAGAGAGAGAGAGAGAGAGATTATACTTTCATATTTCTACTGGTAAGTCGTTATTCTTGCATCTGATGAAATCAAAACAAATATTAATTAAACTTTAAAAAAAATTAAACATGCCTGTAGCAGGTATATGGACATAGTGAAGATAATCCGTTAAGATAAAGAAGACATTATATCATAATTATATTTTCAATAGTTCATACATTCCACTGATGACTAAAACCTATACTCAGTTTGTGAAAAGCAATTATTGCAACGGGTTCTACGAACGGGTAATATGACACTTAATAATAACTCACAGTCACAATGATTATATAATATATCGATACGGTCTTGCACATTGAACGGATTACATTAAATAGTTAAATAAAAAGTACTTTATTTATTTGTTTACTGTGCTAATCAAATTACAGTTTTCCCATCAAATTTGCCTTGCTTCAAATATCATTTTTATAAAGCTCTGACTTCACGGGCAGTAGGTACTTATGAAGTTTAGACACGTAATTCATTCAGTGATATTTGGCCGTCGATACTGTTATTGGGTGGCAAATATTATGCATAATTTTGAAGACAGCTACGCATATTATCACAAAGATAAGTTAGTGAAATATACATATGTGTGAAATAACATAAAATACTCACATTTTCTCCATTTAAATTTATGTGATAAAAACATACACTCTGTATACATGTATGCCAGGTTGATATTTTTTAATATTATCAATAATTTCATATTAAAATGTTATCGGTAAGTTTCATTTTTAGCCCTAATATCCGTGGGAAGAAAGACGGTACTGAATTCTTATGAATATAACACACGATCAGCACATAATAATTCTAAGTTTAAGGAGGAAAGTAAGATTTTGTGGATAATTGAGCAATAAAAAAAAGCTACGGTATTTGTGAGAGAAACCTTTTGTGAGAAAGGAGAATAATTGAATTTCTAATATTACACCTTCAGCTCATATCACCCAAATATTATAATTAAACGTTCTGTAGTTTAGTGTCAAAAGTCATTAAAACGGATAATTCTTATTAAGTGTAGTCTAAAAGACTACCTTTGACAAGCTCCGTGATCGAAAAAGCGACCTTTAAATGGGACAAAAACTTGTTAGATAATTTATCATGTATAATAATTTTACGCATGTGAACTGCTGCTATTTTTTAATATCTAAACCATTTACAGTAGTTTCATTGTCGCGATCATCAAAAGTGCGGTTTTTAAAATAAACTTTCTTTTAAACATTAAGCGTGTTAAGTGCGTGTTTGTATTTCCTAAAAAAAATATATTTCCCATCTTCGTTTTTCTGTCGCATTGTTTTCTCGTCACGAACGATATTAATTGCTAATACATGTCGTGTGAAATCCAGTCACAGCTTAAACTGAATGTAAGATTTATCTTATCGCTTTCCTTAGTACGTCAATTGTTATACGTATATTGTTGCTAAAATGCATTTTAGTGAAAGATTTATAATGAATCTGAGTGTCGGATTTGGTTCAGTTTTATAGTACAAAAAATGCATAATATCTTTTATATTGTATTTAAATTTAAAGGGTGTCTATATTTTTAATCGTCTTGTTTTTTGTAAATTTTTAATTGTCTATAGCCAATAAGTTTAAATAAAAATTGGAGGAAATTAAAATATTTCACAGAATGAAATATCACGTCAAAGTCTTTTCGTCTTCATTTCTACCTATTTAATAAAATTAGAACACATAAGGCTCCTATTACCATTAGTTATTACAACTACTAAAATAATTACTTTGTTATACTTTCAGCATTACAGTTTTAGTATCAATATTATTATAAGCACAAGTATAACTTTGCTATATTAAAATATTGTCGTGCACTTTTAAACGAGAGGTACTTATAAAATCATGGTCACATTCACTTCCGTAATATTTGGTAGTCAGTGGTCTCAACGGTGTATGACCATTGTATCAAAAAGTTTATATCAAATTATTATTTCATAAATGATACACATTTTAAGCATATATGCTCAAATTTCTACTATTTACTATAGAATAATATTTATGGGCTTATAAAAATTCCCATTAATGTTAAGACAATGTCAAAGACACATTAAATTAAAATGAAATAAGTAGAAAATAGGTGCTGTATTTATGAAGTGGTAATATTTCGTAGATGCATCCCTATGCGTAATTTTAATAACTTTGTTGTGATATTTATAATAATTACACGTTTCCCCTAAAATATTATTTGAACGGCTTGAAATGAGTAACAATTGTTTAGCCATGTATGATTAAATAAACCGCTCAACATCTCGAGATAATATTACTAGTATTACACCAGTCCTCTCTTAATATCCATTTAGTAATAAAGACTGAGAACACAGGTCTGTTACGTTTTATCATAATTTATCGGTGAATTATTTAGGTGGACATTCACTGCCGGGCAACTTTTTCTTAAGCTCCAAGCACAGACTGGTGGAGGCGCTTGAAACGAGATCAAGGTCGAAAGGCGTTATTGTTGTTGGTCTAACTCTAATTAACATGGCTAATATCTACCGCTATGTTTATGAGTCAATGATACACGATATGCACGTATAAACAATCAATCTTGATATTTTATGGATAAGCAATTGTAATCTGCATGTTTCATTCTTCTCATAATCTTAATATGATTTTCTCCGCTCTCATCATATCTAGTCCTCACATAATTATAATGATAATGATGTTTATGATTTATCTATGGCAATCCTAGTTGTACCGCCCTCGCGATGACTTAAGAATACTGTTGTTGTAAATCATATTACTAAATACGTAAATTCAAGACAGAAAAGTTACGATAGCCGAGCACCTGGGTGATCGAAGTTCAAAGTCAAGAGACTTAAGTTTAATGCTCAAGTGGCAGGCTCGTACCAATGGTTTTTTTTTTTCAAAAAAAAAAAAACTTAAGTATGATGATTAGTATACAAATAGTATACGCTTTTTGTAACAAATATTCAACATTCTGAAGAATGTTGAATATTTGTTACAAAAAGCGTTTGATGTGAGCGCATCATCAATTTGAAGGGACAATCGACCGACCAAGGACACAACCACAAAGCGAATGTATGCCATACTCGTGAACTTTGCAAGTGATGTATACAAATTAAGAGATCGATTTATTTTACTGCATATGACCTTTTTAAAATTATGTGATCTCTTTCACACTTGTCGACAACGGAATATACTGTTCCACTACACTGTACTGCCTAAATGTCAATGTCAACTTAAGCTAGCATACAGGAAGAGTATATGGGCGTATGCCGTATTACGATTACGCTTGATCTGGTTACTTGCCCGCATATATATCGAAACGTCTGAGACAAGGATGTAGGTAATTTGTACACCTACCTGTCAGTCGATCTTAGCGCGAAGGATTGACCGCCACTGCAAAGATAAACGAAAACATAAAACCACTGCCCAATATTTAGTCGAGTTTTTATCGAATCACAAAATAAGACATTTTATGACATAATTTTGTTTGTATTTAACTTATTAAATTCAGCCACGCTTCTCTATGATTTAGTGAGTGATATTAAGTATTAAAGAAGGTATTAAACGTACTAATTTCATATAATATAGAATCATTGAGAAAGCGTCATTTAGTTTAACGCTGCATTACAGTCTATGCATCCATTTACATGTAATTTTCCAATATATCTTTGATCCCGAACGGACACATTGAAATTATACGACGATTTGATTTTAAAATTATACAAAATACTTTATTTTTGGTATTGATATGTAGATTTTTTATTAACTTATTGGTGAAACCTCGTAAACGTTGATTTAGATTTCCTTCAAAACAACCGCAATCACTTAAGCTATTTCTTCTAAAAGGTAGCTATAAAAATGCGAGCATGTCGTACCACAATAACGACAACGAGACAAGTGATCACGACAAAATGTAAATTATGTAAACTCCCGAATTTAGTCGCAATCTATAAAAGATGGCAAAGGCCTTAAAATATCGACATCTCTACAAATCAGTATTTGACAGTTTTCAGTCTGTGTCATTTTACAAGAAAACCAGTATCGCGTCGCTTCTGGACTATTTTGTCATTCAAATTATAGACTGACGTAAACGACTTTTGCTTAGCTATTGATATAGGTTGTACTCAATGCAATACGCCCTGCACCTCACGACTGCATATTCAGTTCTATTGCGGATAATGTCGGTAGTTTACGTAATTTAACCTGATTGCTGGGCGGAAGCCTAGTTATGGTATATGGTAATACCTAACTGTTTATATGCTCTATGTAATAGATCATTTTAGTTTGTAAGTGTAATATATAACATTTACCGTATCCTTACGTACTTACGATAGCCGAGTGGTTGGGTGATCAGAAATCGAGTCAAAAGAATCGAGTCCGATCCCCAGGTGGCAGGCTCTTACCAAAGTGTTTTTTAAAAAAAAACTTATGTACTATTTATGTCGTTGGCTTGGATATAAAGACGGCGACGTGATCACCATCTGTGAAAAATCAACCAAGTGTGATCTGTGAAAAATGTCTTCGGTGAAAGGACTTAACAGTCTAGACCTTTGTCTACCTCAGTATTGGGAATAGCGTCGAGATAATTTATATCGTATCTTTTATAAAGTAGCCTATCTCTGTTTTATACGAGTACTCGAACGAAGCGCATTACATATGAAGCCGTCAATAGCAAACGGTATGCAAATTTAGTTTCAACTATACTATTTGAAATTTAGTTAACAATGTCGAAAACTGGTTTATCAATGATGCTGTTGACTCGTAGGAAGTTCAGGACGGAAAATGAATAAATGCCTGCACATTACTCAAGAAAGTTACGCCATGACTAAATACTCGTATAAACACCTTTACGTATTGATTATAAGCGTAATCCTGTCCAACAAACTAGTTTCCACTGACCATTTTAATTTCGTCTAACATAGCTTCCTCACTCCGTACCTTCTTGCTGAATATGGTTGGAAAGTTTTACAAAGTGTTGAAAAAACTAAGCACTTACGATAAAGATATAAATCATTCCTTTTTACTGGTGGATGATTTTAGACGCGACTAAAGTCCTGAAAACCTTTATTACAAAAAAGGGTTATTATAATATAAATGATAGTGGTTGGAGATAAAGTAGTTGGGTGATCGGAATTCAAGTCAAGAGTCCCTAATTCGATCCCCAGGAGGTAGGCTCGTATCAATGAGTTTTTTCAAAACTTATGTACCTTTTATATCGTTGGCTTTGGACTTTGTTACAAGGTTAGCAGATTAAAAATGTACAATCGATCTCTATTATGAATATATTGTAAATAAATGATTGGATATAATTTAAGTTGGCTATATGACAGATGGCGCAATAAACACCTTGTAAAATACCAGACTAAAACATAGCAGACCGGTGATCAAAAGAGACGTCTAAGGTGCAAGGTGCCTGCAACTGAGATCGCCAATCCTCTTGTCAAGTGTCGAGATTATAATAAATCCTCCTACGTAGGAGAGATCTATCCGGCAGTTGACTTTTACAGGCCGTTACGATGTTGATGATGATTTTGAGGCTTTGTATAGAATTTTTAGCTTGTAATAAATATTTTACAGCAAAAGTAATAAAATTAAGGATAATAATCATGACAGCGTTTTGCAATAGTTGCCACACTGAAACATAAAAAGAAGTATACTAGACTAATTATCATAAGTTAAACTACGAAGTATACAAAAATATACATACAAAACCTAATGTCAGACCTGATAAGTAAATACAAAAAAAGAACCCACTATTAATTACTCCAGGTTTCGTTCAAAGAGGTTAACAATGTCGGATGATTTACGCAAAAGTACAACGATGCGCGTTTAGGTTGAAATTGTACGTAAAAAGCGTTAATTTATTTGCATGCAACTGTGAATGTAATAACTTTTTGCGAAAACCAATTTCACCTGCACGCAATGACAGACAATAATCAACTTATGGTGGAGGAGTATGGAATATCTACGAATGAATGTTTTAATATCCTGTCAATGTTATCATTAAAATCGTAGCAATATTAATAAATAACCATTTTAGTTGTAAATGTATGTATGTATAGGAACCAACGGCTTAGCCGATTTAAGTGCAATTTGATAAGCTTTTGTTTTGTATTAACTCGACTACTTTTATTCCCAAATACAATAAACACAAAACCCCAGTGTTTCGTGTTTACAGTGAGACGGCGTGAAGTATACTTCTATTACGATGTTAGGCGATTTTAGTATTCTTTTACTCTTTACACTTTGACCCACCCTCCACCGAAGATATTTTCGGGACAACGTGACAGGTGGTGAGCCCGTCGCCGTCTTTATGCGCAAGCCAATGATATAAATCGTACATAAGTTTTTGAAAAACCCATTGGTACGAGCCTGCCATCTGGGGATCGAACTCGGGTCTCTTGACTCGAAATTCCGACCACCCAACCACTCGGCTATCGAGAGTTGACAGCTTTAACGCTTGTATCAATTTTTTTATATAATTTATTTCCATTTCAGAGCTTCTCCAAATTAAAATGTCCTGATTTCTAGTACAATTTTATTATTATCCCTGCCATATTAAAGTGTAACAATAAAATATATTTATTAACTTATAAACGCAATATACTTAAAAGCAAGCGGTAATACGTTTATAAATTATAATACTTAGGAGCTGGATAATCATTTTATGTCTACTGGATTTAGGAAACATAAATACTGTAGGTAACAATACCGTTAATGATCTTAAAATGTGTCCGTATAGTTATTTTTTTTTGTTATTAATTTTTTAAAGTCTTGTTTTTTCCTTTTTTTGGTTTAGTAGTAAATTAACATCCGCTAATATTTAATTAGTATTAATATAATTAACAAAGTTCAAATGGACCATTACAGAACTATTTATTGTGCTATTAAGGTGTATTCTAATATGTGACGAGTATAATTGATAAAAAAATATAATAATTGATAAAAAAATACCGATGATCTTCTAATTCCTGATTACAGCTACGAAGCATCTCTAATACTTTAAAATTAGAATTTGGAAATGGTAATTGGCAATTTAAAGCTAAAATGAAACAGACAGACGCACGCACACATTTGTGCGTGTGCGTGAACATTTACACTTTGAACTAATAAAACTCCTCTTTTCGCATCAGTGGTAAACATTTTAAATTGGCTATCCTTTAACCTTCAATATTCGTCTTTTTTTATTTATTTATTTATTGCCAATGTAATTTTTGTTCGGTGATTATGGAATCCTAAGAAAATAAAGGAAATCCCGCAAATTCTAAAACTATTTTGAGTATTTCACTTCCTCTACGACGGAGTTTAATGGTTTATGTCTATGAGTCATCATATCAGGATGCTGAGCTGATGATAGAACCCACAGCTCTCTTTAATGGTTAATAGTTTTGTAGTAGTATATGATTTGTAGAGAAAATTGACACGGTATCTTCGAACCGGTTTAACTCTTTTCGCAGACATAATGTCGCACTCACCCATGGGGATTTCTTTGTCTTTTTTATTTATGTCTTCTGCTTCAGCGGATTTAGTTACAGGGACATTGAACCTAGATTTTGCAGGTATTACAGGTTAACACTGAGATTTGGGCATGACAGATTAGCCTTACAATGGTAACATACAAACCCAGTTACTAAGTACATGATTTACATCGGGAATTCCCTCAGCTCCGGTGATAATGGATTTTGCTGCGAATTATATGTTATTTGTAGGATAGATGAAGTAATATTTAATATTTAA
Source organism: Sericinus montela (assembly GCA_029286605.1). Classification (NCBI taxonomy): domain Eukaryota; kingdom Metazoa; phylum Arthropoda; class Insecta; order Lepidoptera; family Papilionidae; genus Sericinus; species Sericinus montela. The sequence goes on along the minus strand of JAGSMR010000083.1, from coordinate 69,946 downwards.
TCACCACAACTTTGTAACACTACAAGCAAAACACATTAATATCCATAGAAAGGTCAAAATAAATATCAGTTTTAACTTTTACAGTATTTGTATTAGATGAGACATAAAAAAATATTATAACAACAAACTCTTCTCTTAATGCCATTACAATACAACACAGGGGTATGTCTCCCCCTATAATTCTAGACAATTAAGGCGTGACTAAAAACTCTGAATTTACTTTTTTCGTAAGAAGATTTTCGTAAGAGGATTTATGCTTGCGATAGCGAGCCTATAAAAAACTTCAGTCCGGCAATTTCCTAAAAAGGGTTCAGTAATATTGTATTCAAGTATTAATATTCAGATTAGTGATAGAGATTTATTTTATTTTTAAATACTTTATTAATTATCTTATAAATTATTAATTTTATTTTTAAATACCCTTAAAAGCCATAAAGTTGAAATTTGTGTATGTAGATAGGTACGCATAGGAGAAGAAGACAAAAGTTTTCTTACAACCTTCACTTTATTAAACCATAGTGAGCCTGAATAGTTATCACTTACCACACACCACATACATACATTAATTATTAGTTTATATAGCCGCGCATATTCTCGGCGAGAGGCAGCTGTTAAAAGGAACAAGAGAATTAAATTTCGTAACTGACAACCTTCAAACATCATTTTATACTTACAATCAAATAAACGACTTAAGATCAGAATAGCAACTACAGCAGTAAATTAAGTTGACATAGTTCGAGCAAGCCATGTGATCGGTCATTGAAAGTCTATCATAATTTAATTTTATCTTCACAAATAGTGTCAATATTGAGGTGGACAGAGGTCTAGACAATTAAGTCTTTTTGACCCATCTTTCACCAAGCTTACGAGTATTTGGGACATCGTTACAGATGGTGCGCCTATCGTCTATATTTTAGTTAGAATTAACCAAATATTCGCGAAATAAATATTGGTGTTGACAAGTTTGATCAGCGATATACACCTAATATTATCAGGAGCAAGTTGCTCAGTATAATGTAACGTCGTTGATTTATGAACTCATTAGTGTGTTATGGCCATTTCGTTGGAGACAACATTGCCGATTTGTAAAGGCTTGGGCCGTTTCTACAAACTTACGTCACACGACACTGCCAAGTGTTTTATGCCGTGAACGTTTTACCATTGTGACAAAATGAATTTCTTAACAAGGTGGGCTTAGTAATGATAACAAAGAGCGTGATTTATGGTTGTCTTACTCTCACACAAAGTATTTGCACGTATCGTGATATTTAGTAGCTCAAATTGGAACATGTGCTAGAACAAACTTTTCTCTTCATTTGGTACTTAAAACCTAAAAAAATGCTCTAAATAGCTAGGCTCTAGAACTTTAAGTGGCTATACTATGTGCAGAGCCGAAGATCTCAAACATAGGTCGCAAGATACGAACAGCGGTGCGTGCACCCTTGACCTGCTCCAGACGAGGTCGATTTCTTTCGTCTCTTCCTTTGCTTTAGTATAAATTCAACTAAGAATCTGACGTCTCGTTAAGTTTTATCATAGTTACATATCCGTTAAATTTCCGTAATTGACAATAAAACTATTATAATGCGTATATTGATATAATATTTATTAGTCTTCTCGCTATCATAGCGTAGAGCTAAGCATTCTAATGTTAACAATTCCTTATTTAGTTTTTACGTCAAATTCTTATATGATACATGAGACATTCTTGTTTTGTATAGTTGTACATGTACAAGCCTTGTCTAAAAAAAGATTTTACAGTTACGTCTATTTTCGAAGGACACCTATATCTTTTTATTTACAAAAAGTGTCTGTGTCTTCGCCCGCTTGGAGAGCCTTTGTAGTCCAAAAATTGTTTTTTTTGTGCCAAATTATTTCCTATATTTTAAGAGTACATTAAAATCTGTTTTGGCTGCCTAGAAGAGATTGCTATGCAGGGCGCCAGTTTATGACTACCTTTTAAATTTTTTGATATTATTATTTATTATTTACTCAATATTTAAAGAGATTTCTATGTATAAAATATATATTTTTAGAAAAGTTTTCCCCCTCTGTTGGGTGATGAGCTACTTGAATATTTGCTTGGCCATGACCCCTTCTACTTACATGGAAATTTTGCTATGTTATATTTGTCTTAATTATGCATTAAAATACATACCACCTACTTTATGGGGGTAGTCGTTAGTGATGTGTTAATAGACTTGTTGTATTTATTTACCACACCTATCGTCAATCTAAGCTATGACGTAATACATAACTGCCACAAAAGATTAGACGCAATTGCAGTAGGGCTCGTTAAATCCCTTACAGGTAGTGGTAATTAATGATAAATTTGACTTCCTGCCCTCTCCTATTGCTATTAGGATATATGATGATAATCTTCTTACCCTCTTCCGTGTTGCCTTAACAATTCAAGTAATGACCTTCGCAGATCTGTGCCAATTTACATCGAGAACATTCACAATCTTGCAAGCGTGATAATGATTTAAAACTTTAATGTAAGATGCAATTATTTTAACTAAGAAGTTAATTGGTTACATTTACATTTTTTTATTTGTGTATAGATTACTACTTTAAGAAAATATGAAACAAAAACAAGTTTATGCAACAATTACAAAATATGGTATGAGCTTTACGTTATCATTTTTCATTTCTGATGTGTGTCAGTGTTTTTCGAATATTTATATTATATCCGAAAAACACTGACACCATACAATATTATACAATAATTGAGCATAATTATATTCATGCGGTTGTTATTATTCTTAGTAGTACCGGTATAAACAAAACTATCAGCGTTGGCGAAACACAGTTTGCGGTCACTTGTGGTTTCGAGTCACTTGCAGAAGTTATAAAATCTACCAAAATACCACGTATTTTTTTATTAAAATATGTTTATTTATTAGCAAAATAAATATATCCATAGAAGACTTAAAGATAATTGAATGACAATGTACATATGAATGTTCGCTTACAGGATAAAAACATTTATCGGTCCGTCATTATTTGAAAATAAAACTAAAAACATACAGCACATTTGAGAGACAGCTAAAGATATTAAAAACAAAAATAAATACATTTAAATAATGTTAATGAAATAACTAAAATAAATTCATATGCTTCCGTTACGCGGACCGTATACTGGGCACCCCATACATACTCGTATACTGTGTTACACGGTCAAATATCCCACTTCGTTTCATTATCTAGTAATCGTAAATATCGTCAGCTATGCCTTCTGCTCGCTGTGTTTTTTGTGAATTAACTATAAAGCGTTTTTAATATATATTCTTATATTAGTCACCACGACCAAGTTGGGTCATCGGAATTCCAATCAGGAGACTTGAGTTCGATCCCTATGAGGTAGGCTTTTACCATTCAGTTGTATCATGTATTTGTATTGTACTCATGTATTTTCTTAAAAAAATATCTTCACGCCATTCCCAATACAGGGGTAGACAGAGGTCTAGTCTAGACAATTAAGTCCCTTCGACCCACCTTCCGCCGAAATAGTTTCGGGACAACGTGACAGGTGGTGAGCCCGTCGCCGTCTTTATGTCCAAGCCAACGATTTAATACATAAGTTTTTGAAAAACCCATTGGTACGAGCCTGCCACCTAGGGATCGAACTGGGGTCTCCACTCGGCTATCGTGACTTTTTATGTATTTTCTATGTATGTTTATGTATTTTCTAGGGGATAACTATTTGTCACAACGACATAAATACGTTTCGGTTCTGACTCTGACTCTGACACTGTCTCGCTCTGACTTCCCCAGTATTGTACACCTGGCACTTTAGCCTTTGCTTATCACGGAGTATTTTTGAATGGTTATCAACCTGTTGTTAGTTATAATTTTTATTTTTAGGCTTCTCCCTTAGTTTTTTCTTACAACAAATTCGTACTTAAAAAATAGTAAGTAAAAATTATCAATATTAATGTGTGAAATATTGAAAATTTTTACTTACTAACTATTGCCCATGATAAAATACTGTATATCATTTATATATATCCCTAGACGTGCGTGAATGTAAAAAAATCAGGAATTTTAAAGACGCTAAAGAGGTATGTAAGGTTCGTGACACTTGGTGATCTGTTCCCTCTGGCCACTCCATCAGGGACTATGTCTGATGATATTTTCTTATGCATATTACGTGTTAAATCTGTTTGCATGTCAAAAATTCGTAACCTTATGTTAACCTGTTTCTACGGATTTAGTTTACCTCAGGTTTTTTAAACGTAATATATGTCGACTTTAAATGTGATAGCTATCTTAATTTTTAGAAAAGAAATATATTGATTTATAGATTTCTCATCAAGCAGTAGAAATGAGCTAAATTTTACAGTTCTTAACTATTATTTCAAAGTGATAACCTCCTGTGTATTTCTAAAGTTTTCTAAGATTTCTTTCTCTATATTAAAAGTTTGAATTAAGGTAGGCGGTTCGTTTTGAACTAAGAGCACTCGCTGGATAGTGCTCTTTTGCCTTCATAAATTAGTTAGGTTGAAAGTAAGCTAGATATGAACGTGCAACAAATGTATCTGGATGTATCATATTGTAACCAAATGTAGGCCTTGTCTTGTTATAAATTAAATAAAATTATTTATTAAAAATTCAACGTAATTATCATCGCTCGGTAAGTCGAATGAACTCATCTCAATTACGGAGTGAAGCATTCACTATTTACAGTGGCTTAACCTTGCATGTAGCAAACATTCGAAGAAGTTGTAGGGCAATAAACGTCTTTATTTTGATTTGGTATTTGAACGTTACCTGTTTACAGGTAATGAAATAGGTCTAATGACTTACCCGAGTCAACGGAACGAGATTCTTTATATATGTATTTGGTCAGATGACTAGAAGGCAGATTCTTATCAATATAAGAACATTTGCTTATGGAGTAATGACCATTTATAATGAAAATAACTATCTGAAAAATTTATTCATTTGTAATTATTTTAATCAATGGCATTTCTCTGCGTAATGGACTGTAATAAATATATCATTTTACCAAAGTATAATATTTTGTGTTGCAGAAAATTTTTGTTTGATAAGGGCGCAGTCATAAATTAACCATTGTGGGTTTAATTGGCGTTGAAGAAGTAATATGTTGCTATCTGCATATAATATAATAATTATATAGATTTATACAATTTACAACGAACGGGTCTTGAATATACATATATTGACTACTATTTGTAAAATAAGTGAATGAGATTTTCTATTTAGTTCAGTGTATTTGGAGGAATGTCCCAGAGAAATGAACGTTGTGATGGACATCGAAAAATAAATCCTTAATTACTTACCTTTTTATACTGTATCTAAAATTATATATAATATTAATATAATTGTGAACATAACGCTGTCACGGCTATATACTAGTCTCATTTAATGATTAACATTTTGGAATCCCACCTGTTCTTATATAAATATAGATAATTTTTATTAAATTAATATTATAAAACATATAAAAGTACTTTTATGAGTATATTATGTAAATTTCTTTTACGGAAGTGGCCTCTTTTGCCTTCTATAATATTCCGTCCTAGCAAAATGAGTTTCGCAAGTATATAAACTACTTTATAAATCGCAACGTCGTGACATGGTACCAAGCATATTGGTTGTTTTTTAAAAATTAGCATGAATTACGTGCGACGGGCAGTGTTTTGTTTATCTCATAATTAATCACAACTAATTCTTTCGAAGTTATGTTCGCAAAACGTTACAACTGCTTAATGCAAGACATGGGGACATTTAGCCCTAATAGCAAATATCTTACTGTCTGTGGTCAATCTATTTGTTTTGGACTGTTATTTTTTTAATCGATACTCGTTAGACATTGACAGAAATTTGTGGCTTAGAAATTCATTACTAATTAGTAGTCGGACCATTTAGTGAATTTAAGCTAAATTGACCCAAATTTTATATATTCGCTTATTAATGTTTATTATAAATGTATTAATTATGTAATCAGAATCTGTGTGTTGAATGTACTTATGTGGTAAATATACTGGGAGGTCTTATAAGATATGTTCAGATCTATAAAACAGCTCAGTTATAATATAACTTTGGACAGGCCTTAGTCGTATTTGCCAACTATGAACGATTCTAATAATATCTCGTTTATTGCTTGACGCAATACCAAATACCTTTATGAAAAATGTATGGTAAGTTACCGTGCTGTTCTAGCTAGATCTAATCACTTCGCTTAACGACGCAATTCGGAACACATAGTTAGATTATTTTATATAATAAGTGACTGATAAATCGATATCTGAAGTTCTTTATGTGATGTTATTATCTAAAATATTACATTATTATGACATTGATAATGCGTGAAAACTAAAATTGGCCTTATGCAAGTTTATCCACTTGTAGTGATTGTTAGAATTATGTAATAACTTATATTAGTTTATAATTTATATTTATAATTTAATACCGTATATTTTTCAGTATGCTATTCCAGACTGTGATCTGCTTCTGTGCCAAATTTCATCTAAATCCATTCACCGTAGGAAGGAGTATGAGGATACGGAGTAGATTAAAATTGGTGAAATGAAATAAAATAAAACAGAAAATTTTTATTTTATTTAATGCCATTTATTTTATTTCAACTTTTACACCCCAACTTTGTCTTTTCTATATCCCGTCATCCAACGGTTGCCATTGCATTTTATTACACATACGGGATAAATACGAGTAAATATTTCGATACCACACAAAATAAGGACATTTTGTTGATTTCATCTTCAGCTTTCTTTAGAAAACTTTTATTAATAGCTACATAGGTTTCCTTTGTGCAAATCTGTGACAAGATACTTTTCTTAAGACGAAGATGAAGTTTAATTTCTATGTATAATAATATATATTATTGTAATAAATGCCAAAAAATGAACAAAATATGTTTGTGTATAAATACAGTAACCACCATAAAATTCGTCACATAGCACGACAGGAAGGGAGAAAGAGCGAGTTTTAATTTAATAAATTTTTTCGATTGATTTGACGATAATTGTGAAAAAAATCTTCACGTCATTCCCAATACAGGAGTAGACAGGGACAGACAGACAATTAAGTCGTTTCGACCCACCTTCTACCGAAGACATTTTTGGGACAACGTGACAGGTGGTGAGCCCGTCGCCGTCTTTATGTCCATGCCAACGATGTGAATAGATAGAAAAGCCGAGTGGTTGGGTGATCGGAATTCCAGTAGAGAGACCCAAGTTCGACCCCCAGATGGCAGGCTCGTACCGATGGGTTTTTTCAAAACCTATGTACGATTCATACGATAACTGTGGGATACAATTTTTACGCTTATAATCCCAAATTCGAATAAATCCGAACATTTATTTTCGCGCGTCTCATACCACGCGTTGAAACTTTGCAAAAAACCTCAAGCTTTTGATAGGTGTTGGCCGCTGTACTTTATAAATTTTGTAATAATTTTCAGAGAACGAAATATGCACATTAATTGGCCTAAATATTAACCCAAAATTATTTTAAACAAGTCGTGTAAAATGCTCTCATAACTGTATATTTAATTTTGTTACGAATAAATAATTGTATGAATATTGCATCATAAAATACTACATGTTGCTCGATTAATTCGTATCGAAGTATTAATTTCCCAGACATCGATTTAACTGAGGCCGCCTTTGCCGTCTTTTCTTTATATTATCGTGATAGTCGTACTTAAATTGATTATACATTGATAATTAATCGTTATTTTATTATATTTTTTATTCAATTTAAGCGTGTAAATAAAGCCGAAAGTACCAAATAAGACTGTTGCATTAATAATTTCACATCAATTTTCATAAACTACTTTAAAATTATGCTATTGTGAAAAGGTAACTTTAAATTTTATAGATTAAGTTTTGCAATAAACACGTGTTACATTTTCAAATAGTGTTTCTCAATATCGGAATTGTAATTAAAATTGTCTTAATGGTATCATGTAAATAGGCTAATTTTACATGATGTCATTAAAAGTTATTTATTGTTTATTTAAAGATATTTTACTTTATACGAAATTTTACTTCTGTTTTATAACGTAACTCGGAATTCTTTGAACGAAACCTTGAGATAATATTGACTATGGCAATTAATGTTTCTATCCATACTCGATGGCAATGGCCATATTGCTTTTGTGTCCGTGTGGCGATAACGACTAATAACGGATTCGATTCTAACACATATACTTTTATAAAATATCGAGCAACAGTGTGCTATTTTTTATTATGTTATATATTATACTAACTACACTTACACAAATAAAGAATGTTTTAGTGACCTATATTTAAAAAAATAAACAATTTTTTTTAATTGAAACTAAATAAATTTCAAGCGATCTTTACCAGATAATTAGTCCAAATGAGAAGCGAACGTTTGGCGCTATCATATTAAGATTTTTATATTAGTGTAGGACTTAATTAGATTAAAAAATACATATGTATCTTACATATGTATTTTTCTTAGATTCTTTCTTTTTTAATCGGTAGAATTTTTCATTAAACATTTTAATAAATAAATAAATATCTATCTTCACGCAATTCCCAATACAGGGGTAGACAGAGGTCAAGTCTAGACAATTAAGTACCTTTGACCCACCTTCCTCCGAAGATATTTTCGGGACAACGTGACAGGTGGTGAGCCCGTCGCCGCCTTTATGTCCTAGCCAACGATGAAATTCGTACATAAGTTTTTGAAAAACTCATTAGTACTGCCACCTGGGGTTCGAACTCGGGTCTCTCGACTCGAAATTCCGACCAGCCAACAACTCTGCTATCGTGACTTGTTAAACATTTTAATTTTAAATACTTAAAATGTACTACCTTCTCTGTCACCAGACCCTTGATGGTAGTCATAGGTTATGCATTAAGTGGTTATTAGGTAAATGAATAAGATAAAATAAGAATAAATACCATTGAGGTAACCTTGATTACCTTATGACTCTATACAAGTTCCCATTTTTAACAGAAGCAGGTCACCGGTATAAATTTTATCTATTTTTTTACTTTGGATTAGGACGGTATTTGATCTCCCAAACTATCATAATCCTTATCAGTGGAAATTTTTAATCTCACTTTTGCATGTGTTTGCCTTTTCTCTGAGAGATTTTGACTGGCTAACAAATTCTAACTTGAAATACACAGCTTTACGACTATGAAGACATCAATATGATAATATATGATAGATAGATGATCTATGCAATATAAAAAGTAATTCGTATATATTGTATAATTTTATAACAATTTATTGTAACATAATTAAAACGGTTACCTCTTTTAAATAAAAGTGAATCGAACTCGATTTTATACTGGTGGCGAAAATTACACGAAAATTACAATTAGATACATTTCGTATTATGTATTATACCTCTGTTGATTTTACGAATTTAGACATAATTGACGTGCAAATTGTTGAATTTGTTCGTATTCGCCAGAATAAACAAAAGCAAGCAGTCACGCTTAAATAGAGTTCCCATCGTCATGTCGGCAAGTGCACGACTCTAAATCTAGGTCCATCCTCACGATTGTTACAAGATAGGGTTATATAAATAATGCAAATTCTGTTGAAAATTGCCAGTGACTAAGTTTTACCTAGAGATTTTTTAAATGGGTTGCGACATCCAGTTTGTTCCCAATTTTGTTAAATTATTTTATATATTTACGCAATCTCCAATATTAGGTAGGCAGAAGTCTAGAGACTGACGTTTTGCCTACCCCCTATGTATATATTTTTGTACTATATATAATAAATGAAAATGTGACAAATTTATCTATACTAACGGTCATAATATATAGGTCATAATACATAGGTATAATAGTTAGGTCTTGTACACGCTAGATGAAATGCAATCTCCGAATATGTTACCAATATCTAGAGTACAATCGAAGCTTAAGCAATTCGTGTAGCTATAAAAAACTTCATAAAAAACATTTTTTCCAATAATCTAAAGTTTCGATGTATTTCTAATCATTGTTGAATATCATTATTGATCATGTGCTTAAAGAGGTGAAAGATATCTATGTGAGTCTGTGTTTTTTTTTACAAAATACGTGAGGCGTATTTTGTAAAAAAAAGCACAGACTCACATAGAAGAACGCGAATTTTATTCAAACGTGTTATAAAAAGCCATAGTCAGCGATGTTGATATTTTTCTTTAATTACGATTTACCACAATCTGAACTAATCGAGCTCTACATATTAAGCCAGTCTGTACAAGTATTTACGAGAATATTCGTCGAGGTTACCCAATCAATTATCAATAGCCTATATCCGCTGTCAAGACGGTCACTAGTGTTCGGACTATAGTAGCCCTTTACATGTAAAATTATATAAATCAGATTTCCTTTGCTTAGTGTAAATCTAAACGACATGTTTACCAAATTAGGAGTTATTAATGCTATTTTATATTTACAATTCCTAGATAACCTACTTACTAAGAATATAAATTGCCAAGTATTAATAATGTTGGTTAGCAACATGCCTAACATTGACTTCGGTGGTCAATGAAGCGTCAAAGTACGCGTAAAAACGAAAGTATAACTTTCAATTATTTAGAGTACTGTGTGAGGTAACATCGTGGCAAAAATGTTTATCTCTTTTTCATTTTTGCAGATTTATTTCGAGGCCTGTTAGATATTGTGTAAGAATTATGATAAAAGTTATTGAAACTCTTGCAAGAGCTATACCAAATTTAATCGCATTAAAGAACTATGACTGACTCAATTATGTAAGCAATTTGTCGTGATTTTTTTACCGTTTGTAGATATGGTAGTTCGTTATTAATAGTTTTCAAAGCATTTGAGTAATTAAATAGTTTCTAGTGGCTATGATAGAAAATATATGCGACTTTTGTATAAGCTAACAGCACATAATATTTAGAAACAATGAACGCTTTTGAATGCTTACAAGTAGTAATTTGTAATCGAACAAATACGCAAATGTATTGTGACTAAAATTTTATGTCTACAGTTACACTTCTAACACTCTACTTTCCAAGAGTGTACATTACCTATTCAAATATTATATACTATATTTCCTATTTAAAAGATCCTATTGTTACAAGTTTTTTCTGCCATACCCGGCATTCATTGTCATATAGCATTCTGGTACCGACAAGCAATAGGAGAACCCTACATTTTACTAACTCCGATTATCGATACCATCTCTATAAGTCTCTATAAAAGAACAGAAATATTTATTTATTATAATATTGTTAGCAAGCTAAGAAATTACTTCTCTTCTTATTTCAACATCTTTGAATTGAAGAAGTAAATTTTTTTGATCTCTCATAGACCTATTCACACCGTAAATATATTAAGTACGAAACTTATTACTTTCTTAGAATTGTGTTTTTAATTTTATGAATATATTATTACACTTTGATGAAGAGATATCTTTTTCAATTTTCATTCTCCTAAAGAGTACACGTACCGACATAAACTTGTTTAACTATTACCTTTATTGAAATTAATAATTATAATTTGATTTTTTAATAAACTGATGTGGATGGATTGTTATTGTAAATTTTAATATTAGGTGGATCAAGATTTTTAGAACATGTGAGGTTATTTATGACTACGTTGTCCTTCACACTATGCTTTTCGAATGTTGGATATAAATCAGTTATGTTGAATTATTACGCATATTATATCGCGGTAGCGGATGACTTGAGAGGCAATTTTAGGATGAAACCACTGAGCGGGAGCGTAAACAATTTATAGAGTCTCTTTTGAAATGGTATCTAAGAAGAAAACCGGAGCTTAAATTCATTGTGATTTAATTTTTGTGATTTACATGATATCATAATAAAATGCGTTTATCACGGTGCTTCGAACAGAACTACATGGTAATGTAGCATTAGAGCTTAGTAATCCTGGCTGAGACAGCTACGTTGACTAAACAGGAACACATAGTCCGCCGGCAGGCAATTACAGTAACTGTAAACTGGCCTGCCCTAAATGGCCGCTCTTTGGTAGCGGTGGCCACACTTGGTGCCCATCCTGGGATGCCCCTTGTCATCTTCTGCATGAATGATGAAGTGATTTCGCAAACATGCAGCGAAAACGAAATTCGTGACATTTTTGTCGGTGCAATCCTAACATTACCGGTAATTGCCCATGCGAGGTAGTTGGGTATTACGTTTTGGGTGGATAATTCAGAAATTGCTCAAAAAGCGTTTTTGGAATGCATTTTTTATTAAAAGGCTTAGGTGAATTAATTCTTATGATGGATATATAAAAACCAAGTAATTATTGCTCTTGAGTCTTTTCAAATTTAAAATAGCATCACATCTAGTTTTTCTTGTAGTACAAAAGACATCAACGAGATTATTTTTTGTTATCTACAGCTATGTATACACATACATATTACTCTTTTAATTTGCACAGCCAGTAAGTAGTCTAACACGCTAAAGACGTGGGAAGACGTCCCACTAACAATTATTTACAAGGCCCTCCCCCCTCAGGCTATGCTGCACTTCGAGCTGCTCCTAAGAGTATAACAAAGCACCAACTTTGTTGTTCTCAGATATAAAAATAAAAGTTATTTTTTTTTTATTTTAAGGCTCATTTTTAAAATGTTTGGCTTAAGAACTGAACGAAAACTAACCAAATTATATAACCGATTATATAAACACATAACACTGAATTAAAATGAATTAATTTTAATAAATATATACCGGCGCCTTCCGTAAATGAAGCGTGGAAATTTATTTTCAAAAAGGCCTGATTTCTCTTAATGAAGCGGTAATTATTCCTCATTCTATTATGAAGTAAATATGAGCTTTCGCTAGACATTGTTACTTTCCACTATTTCACACATACAACGGACATGTACGAGAAGCCGTGGGCATTAGTTTGAATTCTACGCATATATTTTTATCGTGTGAATAATTTTTGCGTACCGTATTCTGTAATTAGCTTTCAAAGCGAAATTTTTAAATGTATATTCTTAGAAAGTAGATACTTGGCATACACTTATTATTTTAGAACTTAGATCTCATTGTATTTAATTTTTTCCTTCTTATTATTTAAAAAAAAAAGAGAATCTTAAGTAAAATTAATTGCATTGCCTGTGTAGCACCCATATATTTTACATTATTTGTGTTAAGTTGTGAAATCTAATGTGGGACATATTAGAATAAAAATATGCTGACTTAAAATGGAAACGTTTACTAGAAGAATACAATTAAAGTAGAAATGTATTTTGTATTTATGCGCCTTGTTTGAACTAGATATTTTTATACCAATGTATGTCATCGAATTAATAAACTTAAAGTTAAGTAGATGACATGGTCACAAAATTTCGCTAATGGAAAAGTTTTTCAGAAACATCATCAGAGAAAATATATAAATACCTTATAAAGCAAGCTTTTTGTGCCAACAATACGATTACATAAAGAATAAACTTTTAATTAGTTTTTAATGTTATTATTTCTTGATGCAAAAGGTGAACATACGAGAGCATGAATTAAGAAAAACAATATTATTCCAGTTTGAATGAAACTATTGAAATTTATTCTCAAAATCTAATAAGTACTGAAAAAAAAATCTGAAATTTATAGCCAACAAAGTACATAATCTATGTATTAATAAACGCCGAAAGAATTTCTAGTGTGAACATTGAACCTGACTTTCAATTTTGCGTAGCAACACTGCACCTTTAGTATTATAATACATTTTTTGTATAAAATTTCTCTTTCTTTTAACGTTACTCAAATTTCTTTCTATAATATATGTATTACTTCATACTTAAATAAATTAAAATTAATAAAGCAATTATTTTAGATTTTTCCTATTCTTTACTTTCATACTCCTCTTTATAATTTATTGTACACATATTTAATTAGTATTATAACGTGGAAATAAATCAAATGTTTTAAATAATAGTTAAAATTGCAGAACTATGTATGTTTGTAATGTGCCATTTATAAAAGGGATGTATTTATACAAGTATATGAACAACATTAGTACAAGTCGTCCGCTTTTAGACAGGGAATCATTACTTTATTATAAACAAATATGTTACCTGTCAGTTTGCATCACTCGATTTACTTCATTAAATAAATTCAAATAAAATTTTAATAATCATTTATAATAATGAACTATGAAAGTAAAGGGCCCAACAATTGGTATTTTTTGCAAAGTCCTTCTCTCAAATATTCCTTTAGAAAGATTAGAGCAATTGTAAGTCCGCCACGCTGTTCCAGTGCGTATTGGCGGATTCACACATCGTCTATATTTTGCGATATACATATTGATTATCGTTGTTTACATACAGACTTTGTAAGCCTGCGAGGGCAGGTAGGAATTTGTAGATAATACTATGGAAAATATTAATAGAAAAAAGGCTAACAATTTGTATACATGTAAGATAGTCTATGATGTATTTATGATTTAACGACCTCCGTGGATGAGTGGCGAACACACTAGTTTACAAGGTGTCACTATCTCTGAGGTCCCGGTGTCGAATCCAGGATGGGTCAATGTAGAAAAACCACAATTTCAACATTTTCACGAGTCTTGTGTTTTGGTGTTTGTGGTGCTTTCGTTATTTCTGATTCCACAAGTTCTTTAGCTGTTTACTTTGGGACCAGAGTAATGTATGTTGTCTCTGTATATATATGTCTATGTCTGATTAAAAAATAATTGATAATGAGCCGTAATTCGAAGATCTTTTATCTTTACCTACTACTTCCTAATAGTAATTAAGTGAGTACCAGCTTTCTTCTTCTTTACAGCCTACCCCACAAAAAATCCACTGTCGTCACTCGTGCGATTTCACAAACGCTGTCTATCGTAGATGCCTTCGCCTAGGGCTTGGTTTAATGTTTCTATTTTTAAAAGAGATTTCATTAAGTTTGTGCAAAAATGCTTCCCATTTTTTAATAAATATTATATACCCATCTTATTACATTTTAATTTAAATTTTTTAATAATAAAAACCTTATAGCGGTATGTATAAGGGCTTAAGAGCTTTATTACGAAAAATGACATAATACCCGTAATACATAAGGTACCTAACGTTTCTCACGGCATACATTTTTCTATTAGAGGTAAGACAGACCTTGAGCAATTAAATCCGACCACTAGAATTTATTATCTTAAATTTTTTATAGCATTGCTATTAATAACGTGTTAATAGGTACTTACATTTTGTAACGAGACATTAAGTTACCGAACACGTATACCATCCGGAATATCAATTAAAGTAAAGTAAGAATGTAACTAGGTCATTTTATTCGTATCCAAATAAAACTTCTTCATTTCAAATGAATTTCGTTTCATTAATCTTGAAAATCTTTTGAAAAAAACAAAGCTTTGAAACTGTGTTACCCAGAAACGATACATTTATAAATATAATAAATAATATCTTCACCCCATTCCCAATGTAGATGTAGACAGAGGTCTAGTCTAGAAAATTAAGTCCCTTCGACCCACCTTCCACCGAAGATATTTCGGGACAACGTGACAGGTGGTGAGCCCAACGCCGTCTTTTTGCCCAAGCCAACGATTTGAATCGTACATAGGTTTTGAAAAAACCCATTGGTACGAGCCTGCCACCTAGGGATCAAACTCGCGTCTCTCGACTCGAAATTCCGACCACCCTTCCACTCGGCTATCATGACTAGACGATATTTATAAATAAATATAAATAAATATTAATAATAAAATCTGTACCTTCAGAGCAGGTGTCTCACGTGATGGTAAGTGATTACCGCCGCCCATGAACGCCCGCAATACCAGGGGCATAGCAGATGCGTTGCCGGCTTTGAGTGTCCCCCCCCCCAGAATTGGGGGGGTGAGGAGGGGTGTGGGTCTCCGGTTACCTGCACTTACCAGACGAAACGCAGAAGTTTGTTAGACTTCTACTTCACGCCGGTATTCTGTGAGGTCGTGGTACTTCCCCGGTCGAGCCAGCCCATTCATGCAACAACAAAAGCTGATGCGTGGCTCTACCACTGTTAAAATGTGTGTAGTGCATACCTATTTCCCATCTTTAAAATTCTCTAGTAATTTTTTTTGCACCGATATCATATAAAATACCATACTACCATACTAACACAATGTCCTTGATTATAAATAAAAAATAAAATGGAAATGTATGTTTTTTATGTAATCTTCCTCTACTTATATATATATATATATATATATATATATATATATATATATATATATATATATATATATATATACATATATATATATATATATATATATATATATATATATATATATATATATATATATATATATATATATATATATATATATATATATACACTTATTACATATATTTTACTCTTCTTATATTATATATCTCTATGCCCGAAGGTCCTAATTTTAATACAGAAAATATTCGCGAAACGCCAGGACTATCGGTTGGGCATGTGGTTTATTTCTTCAAAAGCGTGGATGCTTCGGACATGGTTTACAGTTTAATTATTAAGAGCGTAATTCACATTTACATTATTTTGGATACCCGCAATTAATGCTGTTCAGCGCGAGTCTTTACTGATACTTTTTCAGAAAAGATACTGAAATTTTTTTAGTCAACTTGGTACATACAAAACAAATTACTCCGCATTAATTAATAATGTTAATGCTATAGAAGTGCATTAAGCTGAAGGTAAAAAAGGATAAATTAGAATAAATTAGGAAATTTATTTTTGATTATTAATTATTAAAAAAAAGAAACAAACTCAAACCAACGGTAGACTGATAGAGAATGCATTAAGGCATTAAGTCCGCCATTTTGTAAATTTTTGTAGTGAGCAAATAAAGTTTAAATAAATGAATAAATAATTACTTATTATATTACGATTACTTCAAGTAAGTATGTATGTTGACTAATCTTCACCATTGTGTATCATCTGTTTCTAATTAGCTATCGTAGATTTAACCAATACGAAAAAGAAGTCACGATAGCCGAGTTGATGGGTGGTCGGAATTTCGAGTCGAGAGACCTGAGTTCGATCCCCAGGTGGCAGTACCAATGAGTTTTTCAAAAAAAACTTATGTACTAATTTCATCGTTGGCTTAGACATGAAGGCGGCGACGGGCTCACCACCTGTCACGTTGTCCCGAAAATATCTTCGGTGGAAGGTGGGTCAAAGGGACTTAACTGTCTAGACTTGACCTCTGTCTACCCCTGTATTGGGAATTGCGTGAAGATATTTATTTATTTATTATAACCAATACGAATCATAAAGTACTATATGGTATTGGCGACAGCAACCAAGGTTAACGTTAAAACTTAACGCATGCATTCCTTTCAACTCATGCTTAAATTACAAAATTGTAAATGAAGTAATGTAAATTTCCTTACTCAATGGTACAGGAAATCATACCGAAATGTATTGCATTTCTGAGACGTGACAATTTAAGGAAAGAACCTTCAATGTTCAATAGTTCCAGAGCTTATGTGGCTATAGTTTAGTTTTGATAGCATAATTAGTTAACAGTTTTTTAATTTAATTGTAAAGCTGATATCATATTTCACTACTAATTAAATGGGTTTTTTCAAAAACTTATATAATATTTATACCGTTAGCTTGAACCATATTATATCATTTGGAGAATACTCTCGATTGATGTCTCTTGGTGGAACTTCACCTTTAAACACATTAAAAGTCACTTTTACTAATTCCACATATATTTTTATTAAATTACCTGACCGATTTGGCCTTTATGGTATTATCAAAGGTTTATTATATCATCATATTAGGTTCTGCTAAAAATGTCTTCGGTGAAAGGTTGGTTGAAAAGACTTATTTGTTCTCTGTCTAAACCAGCATTGGGAATAGCTTGAAAATATTTTTTATTACTACTAATGTATTGTGAAACATACCTTCGGTACAAACACAATTTAATGCTATATGAATTTTATCTGATTTTAAAACCCATTATTTACCTCAGCTTAGAATATTGAGATAAAGCTCATAA
The DNA here is from genome assembly GCA_029286605.1 of Sericinus montela. Taxonomy (NCBI): domain Eukaryota; kingdom Metazoa; phylum Arthropoda; class Insecta; order Lepidoptera; family Papilionidae; genus Sericinus; species Sericinus montela. Next base: position 51,992 of record JAGSMR010000083.1, on the reverse strand, counting down.
TGAACTTTTTTAACATCCGCTTAGTTATTGTGAAATACAGATTCGTGCCTTCCGCCCTTGTGAGAAAATGCTTTTTGTGAACAATAGAATAGTATTGTCAACGTTTGAGATAACTGGGTGCACGGTCGAGTGTTCACTTGGTCAAGGATATCAGTGGGCAAAAACGCGAGTAATTTTATAATAGGCTGCATTGCAAACGTAAAGAATCTTACACTAAAAAAAATACGGTATATTATATATACCGTATTTTTTTTCATAACGGAAAATTTAACGACAAATTTTGCAGGTATCGTTCTGGTACAATATTTATTGTTTCGAAATCAATGGAGAGCATGTTCTGAACACATAACAATAAATCCACTTCATACTTTCACCGCAGATAAGGAATGAGCTCTTTCTATTGGCATTTAAGTATTTAGGGCTGCCGTAAATTCAGTTGCACAAGTTCTCTGCAGCAAACAAGTTGCAAATTCTTGGCAATTAACTAGGCTTGCGAGTTTCAGTTCAGGAATAATGAAACGGATTCGTGTCACAGTTGTGAAGCAAAACAAACCACTTCTATGACACGAGCGTACAGGCTTACTGGTGCTAAAAGAGTAATTATTAAAATTTATTAATAAAACTTTTTGATAAATTAATAAATAAATAATAAATGCAATAGTTTGTTCGTCATTGTATAGTTACACTCGATGGTCGAATAGATAATTTAATGAATGTATTTGTTCCTATAAAAATTCCTTCAAAAATAGTTTAACAAACATAAACAATATTCAAAAAACTTATTAAGGAACTTTATTATAAAAGTATCGTTCCTTTAAATTCTACAAAAAAGATTGTATTGATCTAGATTGTCGACAAAGATAGTTAGAGAAGCTCTTACTTTTAATTTTCTGTCTGTTACTACTTGTCTTACTAAACAAGTTTACAAAAATCTTTTGCGCATTGTTTTTTTTTTATTAACAGACATTGATTATACAAAAGGATGTAATATAAAAATTACTGAAATTATTTTCAATTAAATTTTTAGTTTTAGCTATGGATGTCATGATTATAAATATGTGCATAACTTATCAAACATATAATAAAAGTGTTAGGTGTAAACCTTTCTCTTTTAATTTTTGTACCAAACATAGTTTATATCGATCTACTATATAAGACCTTATGGCTATTGTATACTTATATATTGTATTGCATAGTAAATTAAAATTACTTTTGTTTATTGCTAATATTATTATATCTCCATAAATCATCTCCAGAAGGTAGCTAGATAGAAACATTCGTAAAGCATAAAGGTCTTTGCATGCTTTCCTTTATATCAGATTCATCATTTTCTGTATACACGTGCTCCGTTTGGGGTATCCGAGAACTCTTAACTTTCACTTCTTCGAGCAATTTGTTTCACATTGTCAAAAATTACTCTCGGCCTACCTCAATAGCGCTTTTATTTTCGCGTTATATATTATTTGCCATTCGTTCATCACATATTCTATCAACGAGCTCCAATCAAAAGTTAGTTAATATCTTTTTAAGTGATCTTTTTCCAAAGTTGCTAAATTATGAATCCTTAATTTCTTTGGTTAAAGTACGGCCGACGGCCTACATTTTATACTATGTTTGCTTTCCTGCTTATTCCGGTATTCCCAAGTGTCACTGTCACATATTATTATAATATAATTGAGTCAATACCAGTATTGCGTAGTACAAGACTATGCTGCATTTTCACATTACATTTACATTTTGATGAAATTTTACAGCTTAGCATCAGTATTATTTCAAACTTCTTTACACCCTCAAAAGACTGTGTTCCAGTGTTTTAAACTGTGAAGAGCAATTGGTAAATGGTTACTGCCATTATGCACGCAAGTATTGAAACAATTGATAAGTGTTAAGTTGCAGCACCAGATGTCGTTGGTGTAAAAAATTATATCACTGAACGGTAACGTCGACCATAAACCAGCGTTCGGTCAGTTACGGGAATTATTTTCTTTTTCTTACCAATAAAAATTCTGAAAGACCACTTATCTGCCATGCTTATATTTTTCACGTTACATAATCAACACATTACGCTCGACTTTTGCACCGCTAAATATTTTCGAAAGCAAGAAATTCGCAAGATTAAATGTTAATATCGTTACATAAATTAACCTGTGCTGGGTACTACTGGCATCTAATTAAATGTTCGCCCTTTTCGTGTCAAAAGAGATATAAACAACATTTCGGAGGAGTCGGATTTATGAGTTATGCACCATATATCAGAGGAAAGGTAAAGTGATGTAAATTAACGCTATCTATGGCCCTAACTACCCCCAAGTAACAAATCTAATATAAGTTACAATAGTCTCAAATATCAATTATACACGTAATTATATTATTATATTTAGATTGGAGATTAACATTAAGCTTAGTTTGAAAATTAATGTATTTAAAATTTTAATGAAAGCTAAATGCTAAAGCTAATGTAGGGGGCTTTTGTTATCAAAAAGAGTTACTTATAAAAGGTAAATTGTACCTCTAAAAGTTAGGGTTTAAAAAGTTTTTTTTATTTGGCCTCTACAAATTTTGGTTGAGATTACCAATTTCGAACACTATACACTAATTCCTGCTGCACATTTGAAGTTAATGGTATATTCACTGCTTACTTTAATCTTGATAAAATAATAAATATCAAGACGCCATTCCCAATGCAGGGGTAGACAGAGGTCTAGTCTAGACAATTAAGTCCCTTCGACCCACTTTCAACCGAAAATATTTCGGGACAACGTGACTGGTGGTGAGCCCGTTGCCGTTTTTTGTCCAAGCTAACAATATTAATCGTACATAGGTTTTGAAAAAAACCGATTGGTATGAGAGTGCCACGTGGGGATCGAACTCAGGTCTCTCGACTCGAAATTCCGACCATCTTTCCACTCGGCTATCGTGACTTTTTTTTCTTGATAAAGGTTTTCGATAAAAGGAACCTTAGATTTAATCCATTCTTTCTAATAAGCTTGTGTAAATTGATCCAAGATAATGTAGAAAAGTGATAATTATAAAACTAACTCTTGTCTTTCACTTTCCGTAATCGACGTAGACAATTGAGATTTAGAATTAAAAATTTTGCTCACAGGTTTTAATAGAAAAAAAAAATAATGTCACTTTCTTACAATATAGTATCAAGCGAGAAGGGCGACGCAGAACGTATTCGACTATCATCTCTGTGATAGTCCCCATAAATTTCCAGAAAATTTTAATTTTACAATTGACTAATATTAAATTTTAGTGGAAAGATGTTTCCTAGTTTTTCTTAAGACTCAGCGTATTTATTTTTGAATAGCTATCATAAAATGTGGGTGCATTGACGATTTCATAATAATTTTCATTCATAATTATCCCGTGTGAATTTATATAAACTTATGAGTATTGATATGTATTCTACTTGTTCAAAGATCAAGTTAAAGAACAGGTTTTGAAAAGTGGTATTCTTATTAAATAGGACGTTGAACTTTTTGTCCCCAAAACTTTACGTAACCGTACACTCGATATCAATTTGTTTTCTCTTCAGCATTGCGTTGGGTCAATAAGTTTGCAAGCAAAATATGACTTTGTTGTCTTAAGTACAAAAACACGTTTATCAACTAACCAATTTCAGTTCGCAATCAAAAAACCGGAGTACGACCTAACGAAGGCTTGTGTTTGTTCGGCACGCTTGCATACGCCTTAATAAGGAAATCATTAACATACATATTCGATTCTAGAAATATTATTTTAACAATCAGTTATCAACTTAATTAACTGTTAATTAAGATAGATTTGTAACGAGAACTGTATAGTATTCATAGATTTTAAAACTCGTATTCGTAGTATCGCATACCCAAAACTACTCAAATATCTTTTAAATGTATAACATAATTTAAAATATAATATGACTCTATTGCTGGCTATTTAAACCGAATGAACGACATTTGTATTTTTTACCATCACGCATTTTGAGCCTAACTAATTTGGGATAACGTGACATATGGTGATCCTCTCATTGTATTAATGTCCAAGCCGACTATAAATCGTACATAACATTAAAAAACTCATAGGTTCTCAAGGGGATCAAGCTCGGATCTCTTGACTCGAATTCTGATCACCTAACAACGTGGCTGTCGTGACTCTACATTTGAAATATACCTTCACAAGATATTTAATAATAGATCGTTCCTGTTACGTTATAAAAAAAACTTTTAATAATTGATTTTACTTTGTAATAGTACTTATGTTACGTTATATTATCTAATCTGTGTTTATGTCCCACGGTAATTACCTCGACAATCAAGTATTTCCATCCATTCAGCTTGCCGAAAATATTGTTTGATTAAATAATGAGCTCTACTATTACCTACGTCTGCTGCTTAGTAGTAGTGTAATTACTGTATTCCGGTTTTGAAGCCAGAAAACAGCCAGCGTACAATGTACCTTAATATTAGCACTCAGGGTGACACAAAAATACCAAGTAGACTGTAACCGAATGCGCTCCTTGTTTTATTCATATTAAGTCCTCGTAGCTTCTGTCCCCGACTTAACTAATTATCATTAAACTCCTGCGGTGTCCTGGTATTTAATTTTTCGCAGTAGATCGTAGCCTATGTATCTGAACGATCATTCAAAACAACAATTCAAAAACCATTTATCGAAATAATGTTCTGGTCTCTCCAAGGGAATCGTAATTTTAAAGCAGAATCCTATTCGCTATTACAGGTTAAACTCTAACATTGTACCAAATGTCATCGGGTCCTGCTCTACCGTTCTAATGATTGAAGAACACATAGATCCAACTATCCAAAATTCACTCAGATCAAACGTGCATAAACTTTAGGTAATGGTATTCATACGGAGTTATTTGGTCAATCTAAAAGAGAAGTTACATGCAATAAAGAAGTGATAATATGTATACATGTACATCTTTTTCTGTTTCAATTTTCAAAATCATTTTCTATTAATTTTTTTCCATTTCTGTTACTTTTCTTTAATTTGTATCGCAATTTTAATTATTGTTTATTCATTAAATCCTAATAGAATAATTTTAGAATATTTTCGATATTACAATCAAGCGGAGAATACTTTTAGTCGCTGGCATTAATTATATGCTTTGAAATTCTTACCTAACGCATCTTTATATTTCAACAATAAATAAAAACACGATACGGATTCAACGGGAAAAATAAAACTAGAATCTAGAGTCAAAGAACTTCAGTTCTGTTAATGAGTTCTATAATATAGCTGTATTATCGAAATTTATTTTTTAGAATAATCATTAGAATTTTTGAATATATTAATTACGTATTAGCATCTTATCTAATTCGGTAATTTATGCTGATTTACTGATACTGCTGTAACGGGATTTTTGAATATATTTTTATGTATTTCTAAGAGTAGTGACCGATTGCACTAAACCTAGGCATTGACCCCGTCGCAATCGTTATAATTAAAAAGTTAGTCGTTTCTTAATCAATTAGCAAATAATTATTACAACAACTTTGTGCTTCGCATTTTAGCATGGAAGAATCTTATTGTTGGTCTGTGATACCTACAATGAAAGTATTCATTACATAGAAAAAAATATTATTAATTTAATTTATAAATTTACGGCACGTAAAAAATTTTACTAAAAAGCTCGGCCAAAATAAAAAAAAAATAATAATAAAATTTCAATGTTAAATAAGTCTTTAACATCTATTGATCCAACCTAATGCCAGATTACATAAAACTAATAATGTATACTATGGTGCGAGTATTAACTACAGAACCTATGTTATCAAAGTCTTTAATTTGTAACAAATAATATTTTTAATACTCACGATTGTTGTCTCTTGCTGGAATTTCATCTTTAAATAAATTAAAATTCACTTTTACGTATTCCACTATTTATTTATTTTAATTTCAATACCCTACCGGTTTCACCTTTATGACACTGTCAAAGGTTTTATTTATCTCGTACATAAACAAATTAACAAGGATTATTACACCTATCTATATAAGTTTGGAACTTAAAACACCATTTAAATACAAAACTTTAACAAATTCATTAATGTGATTACTTATGTGTTCAAGATTATCAGTCTAAAGCAATGTGATGTAAATGACGGAGATACTACGTGGAACAAATGAAAGACATAGAAAAAATACAAATGTATTGTCGAACCTTTAACTCATTTTTACCAACAACGTAGGAGAGTCTGACTTACCCTGAAACATTTTTCTTTATAGTTGTTCCTTCTAGAGCGTTAAAACTCTCTTTTTCTAGCCTAGAATTGAAATTCTTGGCTAGAAAATGCTTGCCTAAAATATTCGCTTATCACTTTTCCTTAATTTAAAAGGCAATTTTCATGGCTAAAAATAAGCATGACCAGCGTGAGCAACCTTTATTTATAAATTCTTTGTTTTTACGAACTGACAATAAATAAAAAAATAATGTTCCTCGACTTGTCTGACAACGACATTTATAACGTAATAATTACACACTCTTTAGTTTATATCACATGTCTACTGCGCATTAACAATATGTAATAGTGATAAAAAGTCCTAAATTTCATTGAATGGTCTATAGTTATACAATAGCATAGAGTAATACTTACATATGCTGACCACTATCCTCATGATATTGCAAGATTTATCGTGATTGTTTCATATTGTATTATATGATACAAAGAGCCGTCATTCAAGCGAAGTCGTGGTTTTCTTCACCGACAAAGTCGGGGTAACTGTCCGAGGCATAGCCTCCCTCAGTGGTTTCCGTTCGCCACCCATCAATATGAGTGGGTCCTTGGGTTTGGTCCTTGTAGACCGATGGCCTCCATGACCGCCCTCGAGCGGTCGAGCACCGTCAAGATCCTCCCGCTGGGTTTCCGTACGGGGCCCTCCGATGGCTGGCCCCCGGACTTCTTCCCATTGGGTGGTCATGCTGCTGATATGAACGCTGGGCGTGACATGTACCGTCCGGGTTTTCTGTGTATTTGCAGAACTCGTCTCGTCCTTCGTCTACGCCGCTAGCTCCCTAGGGAGCGCCTTGCCCTCAGGGAGTCGAGCGTGCAGCGGGGCGATGTTCCTCAGGTGGGCCAGTTTGAGGCGTCTGCACGCTCGAACATAGTCGAGGCGAGGCGCCTTACAAACTCCTCCAATGTTTCGAGCTTCAGGTCCCGTCTGATGGTGGCATTTCGTACGCACCAAGGCGCGCCGACAATGGCTCGCAGGGTGGAGTCTTCTTGCTGTGTTAGCTGCTTTCTCGACGAGTCGCTGATCAGTGCGAACCATGCCGGCGCGGCGTAAGTCAGTCTGGTGCGCACGTACAGCTTGTATACTCCAAGTTTGGTCTTTGTTGGTAAGCGGGACCTGAATACCGGCCCCAGGAGAGCTCTGGCGGATCTGGCCTTAGCCACTGTTTCTTTGACGTGGTGGACGAGGCTGAGTTTGCGGTCGATTGTCACGCCCAGGTATTTGACCGTGCTCGACCAAGGTATGTCCTGTCTCATGAACTTCAGTCCAGGTGGCAGTCTGAATTTGTGTCCCAGCAGGATGGCCTGTGTTTTGCCGACATTCACCGACAGTCTCCAGTCGGCGAGCCATTTGGGAAGTAGATCCAAGGTTTTCTGAAGCTTTGCCACTGCGTGCGCTGCACTCATAGATCTTGTTAGGTATGCCGCGTCGTCAGCGTACAGCGCAAGCAGGGAGTGGTCCGGATTCGGTATGTCGTCGGTGAAAACGGCATAACACGCCGGCGACAGGCAACTGCCCTGCGGGACTCCTGCTGCTATTTGTCGGGGTTGGGACAGTAATCCTTGTATGGCCACCTGGAACGTTCTGTCCTGTAGGAAGGAGGCCGCCACCTTTATGTAGCGGCGAGGGATTTCCTTTCTTGCTAGCTTCAGCAGAAGACCACTATGCCATACCCGGTCGAATGCCTTCTCCATATCGAGAAATACGGCGGCAGTAGTCTCGTGTTTGTTTCGACCGACCGTGGCATAGTGCAAGACTCGGGCGAGCTGGAGAGTGGTCGAATGTTCGGCCCTAAAGCCAAACTGTTCCGTCCTCAGCTTCAGGTACGGCTGGATTCTTTGTAGCATTATCTTTTCGAACACCTTCGAGATGCTGGGCAGAAGTGAGATGGGCCGGTAGCTCGACGCCTCCAGGCAGTTCTTTCTCGGTTTGGGGAGCATGATTATACGCCCCAGCTTCCACGCTTTTGGGAAGTGCCCTGTGCGCAGGATGCCGTTGAACAGTCGCGCGTAGGCTGCGATGGTCTTCGGTGGAAAGTTTCTCAGCGCGGCGTTCGTCACGCCGTCCGCGCCTGGGGCCTTCTTGATGCTGGTCTGGTGTATCATGCGCCCCACCTGCCCTGGAGAGATGGCTTCCCAGTTTGAGTCTTCTGCTTCGTCCACCGGCCCGTCCAGGTAGGCTCGAAGGTGCTCCTCCACTGACATCGTGTGGCTCTGATCTGAGGACGGAAAGGGCCGAAACTGTTCTTCGAGGTAATCCGCGAAGATTTCCGCCCGGTCTTCTGCTTTGAAGCGTAGGGTGCCATCCTTGTGCTTCAGGGGTCTGATAGGTTCTTTCGCGCCGGAGAGCTGTCGGCAGAGTTTATGGATCGCCGGCCAGTCCCCTTCCATTCTGCCGACGTGGTCAGATCAGCTCTCGGCAGAGTGTTGTTGGATGGCCTCCCTAACCCTCGCCGTTAGCTCATTCAGGGAGGTCTTCAGGGTAGGGCATCGCGTGCGCTGCCATTCTCTTCTCATGCGCCTCTTCTTCTCCAGTAGTGAGGATGCTTTGGCAGGCAGCGTGTCCTGAGCTGTCCTTGCTGCTGAGTTGGTGGTGGCCTTTTCGAGGGCGTCTTGAGCGGCTTCCTGCAAAAGATTACAAAGGATCTCCACTTCTTCCTCCGTGCCAATGGGCATGGTCTTAGTGTTTTCCTCGAGCAGCTTCTGGAATTTTCCCCACTGGATCCTCCTCCTAGTCGGTGCTGGTGCCAAAGTGTCCTTGGGTGTTACCGCCAGGACAGCCAAGACCGGAAGGTGATCTGACCCAAGGTCGTCCAATAGGACTTCCTGTGTTGGGGGGACGGCAATACGGTGGGTGACCATCACGTCTAAGACCTCCGCCGTGTGGTTCTCGCAGGTCGGGTACCTGGTCGGGGTCTCCGGGCCGTAGACGCGATAGCCTCTGCTTTCAGCGTCATCAAAGAGTTTTCGCCCGTTCGGGCAGATCTTGGTGGAGTTCCACCCTGTGTGGCTGCAATTTAGATCACCAGCGATGACTGTTGGGTAGGGGTTGTCCAGGAGTTTCCTAATTTCCCCCACCTCGAGCCTCTCATTCGGGGGCTTGTATGCTGCGAAAATTCTATAGACGCTTGTGCCTATATGTGCGTCGATTCCTAAGGCGTACATGCCTTGCAGCCTCACGGGTGGAACCGGCTGGTGTACGACGTTGCGCTTCACCAGTATTGCCAGTCCCCGATACGCGCGCGTTGGTGTGGCTTCGTCTTGGCGGTAAGTCCAGTAATGAGGAATCTTCAAGCTATCTTTGGGCCGAAGGTGTGTTTCCAACACCAGCACAAAGTCGGGTTTCTGGTCCTTCAGCAGCTGCTTTAGGAGTGTGACTCTGGGTGTCACCCCATTGGCATTCCAGTGGATGATCCTTGTCTCCGCAAGTTCAGTCATCGGTCTGCAGAAGTTTGGCTATGCCTCTTGTGATCACCAGTACTGGGTCAGCGCCGGAGCTCAGGGCTTGCAGCACGTCCTGAAGCACAGAGAGGGCTGCCATCGCGGTGACGGTTCTCTCGTTTTTCTGTGCTTGCATGGCTTCTTTGTCTGCCGGTTTAGAAGACTGGCCAGGGGTCACTGTGACCTCCTTCTTCTTTGGCTTCTTCTTGTTCTTTTTATTCTTCTTTCCGGTGACACTACGGGGACAACCGTCCCCGTAGTGTCACTGGATGACGCCTTCTTTGGCTTGAAGTCGTTTGCCGGTGCCATTAGTTTCGGCTGGCTCGGCGCTGCCTCCACTGCTCTTCGCTGTGCCGCCGGTGGTCTGGTTTGACTCGCCGTGCCCGTCTTCCTGTTTCGGAGTTCCCTCCTATACACTGGGCACGACGAGTTATTGGCTGTGTGCGCTTGCCCGCAGTTTGCGCACGTTGGTGGCTCTTCTTTTGGCCTTGGGCAGTCTCTTGCTGGGTGCTCTTCGCCGCAGCGCACACAGGCTTGCGGTCGGTGGCAGCAGTGCGAGGAGTGCCGGAACTTCTGGCACCGGTGGCATTGAGCCGGGCCCTTCTTCCCCCTCCATGCTTCAATTTTGATGCCCGGCATATACAGGAGTTCATCCACCCTGTATATTTTCCAGGGCTCCCTCTGTTCTTCGGAATTGTGCAAAGAATATGCACCCGGGTCTTCCTTGCCTAGCTTTAATTGCTCTTATATATTCCGGTTCGAACCCTTTTTCCCTGAAGGCTTCAGTGAGGTCTTCAACAGAGGTGTCCGTCGGAAGCCCTCTAATAGCCACTTTGATCCCCCTATCCGCAGGGAGCGAGTAGGAGAACCAGGCCACGTTCTCTTCCTTCTCCAGTTTACTTAGGTACCGCTGTAAGTATCGGTACTCCTCGTCGGATTCTGGGATAAACCACACTCCCTTCCCATAAGGGCGGGCGTTGAGCCTTCTGCCCATTTCCTGCGCCATTGTTCTGAAATGGCGTGGCCAATTCGGCAGGTGCTCCACCACTATGGGGAGGGGGGGTAGCGAGGCTTTTTCGGTTTCGGGTTTTCTTTCTCAGCGGTAGCGCTGGGTCCAGAGCCGGTGGCGGCTTTAGCGGCTATCGTGCTATACGATGGGCCTTGCAGGGCGGGTTGAGCCGGGGGACGTGCTGCATCCTCATCCATGTACTGGCCACTTGGGATGGTATTGTCATTACTCGGGTGCGGGTGTCGCGACGGACCGGGTGTGGGTTCGTGTGTTCGCGACGCGGGCGCGGCCTGAGAGGCGCGCGGGGTGACGGGCGCAGCCTGCGAGGCGCGCGGGGTCGCGGGCGCAGCTGGAGGTGCGCGCGGAATCGCCGGCGCAGCCTGCGGGGCGCGCGGGAGGTTTGTTTGGGTGACCGACAAGTCGGTCCGATCCATTGATGAATGATTGACCGACAAGGCGGTCAAGTCGGTCAATCCCTGCTTGACCGAGTAGTCGGTCAGATCGGTGGTCACGTGACCGCGGGTCTCGAGACGGAATTCGACGCGGGCGCTGCCGGCGGGGCGCGCTTGGGTGTAGCGGCGGGTTGGGGGCGGGGGCAAGGGTTCCCCTGTCCTCCCCCCTCAGACGCGGGTCCTTTTCGGCCCATGGCGGGCGTGTTGTCTCATCGCACTGGCGCTTGCGTTCTTCATCTTCGTTGTCGTCCGGACTACGTTAACGTCGCGTCGGCCGAGTGCGGTAGTTTTCTTCCATTTCTCTGAACGCTTGGTCCAGAGTAAGTTGTTCGTGCGGGGGGATGATCGCTGCTGCTCGAATCATCTCCTCGCGGTATTTCTCCAACAGCGCCAAGGTCCTGTCCGCAGTAGAGGGTTGGACCAATTCCAGCCGCTTCAGGCGCCTCATCATCCCCAGGTCATGCTCTAAGCGTGAGCGTGGTGATAAATCGCTGATTCTGAAGTGGGTGGTTGTGCTTGGCGGAGTTGCATCTTCGAATTCCTCGTCTTCTTCGTTCATACTTGACGAAGTCTCCGGGGAAGAGCCGCTCATGGTTGCCCTATCCCTCGCTAGTTGGCGAACTCAACGTACAATCAGCTTCCCACGACCGAAACTGTGCGCCGCCGATTCAACCGTATCCCGATCCCTAGTCCCGGTGGTTCCCGCTGGTGGGAGGCCGGTTTTCGGGCGAGTGTTACTGGTGGCCGATCCATTCAAGCGAGTGTTCTATGGACCGGTATCTTAAAACACCTCTCCCCCCCCCCCCTATTTTGAGATGCCGGTCCGTAGAATCTCTCTTATAGCAGGTTTTTTTAAAGCTATGCTTCTTTTGTCCAATGGGGAAAAATGATAAGAATATAATACAATACACGCGTAGCCCGAAACTTCGTCCACTGTTGACGCAGCTGAGATGTAGTCGCGGCCGGAGAGTACTATCGGGTATTATATGCTTGCGATTGCTTTTTCCTGGCCGAAATGTGGTTGACGACGGAACCAAAGTCTAGAAAACACCGCGGTGACGGGTGGGCTAGAGCTCCTTATAGCCCCGCATTCTTGATACCAATGGCCTACGGGTGACCGACTTGGGAAGGTCCGTAGCCCATGTGGAATTGAAGGCCGAGGAAGTGGAAGCGTCCGTGTTCCGGCACGTCAAGCCAGAGACGCGTGGAAGAGAATACTTTTTAGTAGGTCGAGCTCGTTTTCACTTATCCTTGCACTCGTGTGACTAGATCTACGATAGTTTTTCACTCCATCGCCGCACATGATTCGCCTTTTGCCGGTAACTATTTCTTATGTCTTTCTTTGTTGCCTTTTGCGACACTCACAAAACCAAAAAGCACTCCGATACTCACAATACTTTTGTAGTATTGTGAGCGTCGGTATATTTGGTAAATTCTGACGCCGATACCTAACGGCAAATATTGCAGTTCTTGTTAGACTTCCCCGTTACACTTAATATTAATTGCAATTTCACAAGCTTAATATGTCTATTAGTGATTGTTGTACAGATTATTTGAGTAGCATAAGAGAATTCACCAACTTATACAAAATAAAATACATGTAACTATTGAAATTTACTATAAAAAGGATATTATTCTGTTTATGCAGGTTCTCAACAATCTAATATTTTTCAATTCAATGGTTCGGACTTTAATTGAAGTTTTTTTTTTCGTTTTGGTCTGAGATGTTCATTCAGAACTTTCAAGGAACTTATTTCGAAAGGTTCACTTTTAGAGATTATTGTCGAATTTGTCTAGCGCCGGTCATTATCATGTCCTCTGCCGAAATGAAGACTTCCATTGTCAATAAGCTACTTCATTTTTGACGTCGGAGTTCGTCCGTATCTCGAAATTAACCCTAAAATAAATCTGAGGATGCCTGAGATTTTCCTTATAATATAATTTTATGAATTAAAAATTTTCTCGTCGTGGTATCAAAACAATTTACCACTACTGTGATACTGTACCACTATTCCAAAAGTGTGTATAAGAAGACCGAAATTCTTCTAATTAGACAAGACATTTACGCATTAGACAGGATCCTAATGCGAGATTAATAAACTATTTATAGTCAACCTCCCCCGCAACAGATTAATTGGTACTAGCTACTATGTTAGGGTATTTATCGGGCTAATAAATTTTAATTTGTTATCTATTTTTGAACTTTTCTAACCAACTTTTTGCAAATGTTTTCTTTTAAAATAATTAAATAAATATACTTTATTTAGATATAACTGATAAAATAATGGAACGCTGAATTTTAATATTTTATTCCCACACTAACTTAATTATTTATGAATTGAAAAGATAGCAAATTGAAAATATTTTTTTTAAATATTATCAATACTGAAATCGTTTACTAGTAGTTATTGTGGTGGGTAAACCAGTTGAGCCAAGGGAAACAGTCATCGTAGTAGCTCTCTTAGATAAAGTATATCTTATGCCTAGCTTCCTTTCATTTATATTCATTTATTTTAGCTTTTGTGATTCTTTGTATTATGGAATTACAAATGGACATGGACTTTACACGCTTAATCTGCATTATATATATTAATATATATCCTCATGGCTCAAAAAAAGCTTATATGCACATACTTATGTACTAATTATTGGAGCTCTTTTATCACCAATTTGATTTGCCCAATTTACTGCTGTTATTTCAACAATGATATCTTAACGAATCTTTGTGCACAACCACTTTTTGAAAAACCCATTAGTATGAGCCAGCCACCTGGGGAACGACCTCTTGGATCTCTTGACTTAAAATTCCGTCCTATCCTGACTTTCCTATCGTGACTTTAATATATAGATTGTCAGCAATAATTTATTTCATCGATCTTTTTTCATAGTGCAACGATACAACAATATAGCTAATGTTATCTTAAATAATACGCAGACTTATTAACAAAAACGAGATTTTCATTTAAATATAAATTACGCATTTACTGTTATAAATTACCACAGCCTTTTTAATATGCAGCTTATTCAGAAAGGTGTTGAATGAGTAAGTAGCAGTTTCTGCTATTTAAACAATCGCAATAATTTATTCAGGCTCAGCGTGTCCGAATGAATTACATGTAATTTGAGAAGTGTACACAACTTCTATTACAATTTGAATAGTATATCAATGTAACCACATTCCATGTTCGAATAATCTATAATTAAAATCACGGTAATTTATATACAGTAACAAAATTTTATTTTTGTTTAAAAATAACTTATTAACAATAAATCTAATTATCGTTCATCCCTATACCGGTACCTTGTAATACAGTACTGGCTGCATTTCCACTTTAGATGGTTACACTTAACCTTTGAACGTAAAAATAACTAACCTCTTAACTAGCCGCTAGGGCCAGTAGCGGTTAAAACTCGTTTAGAAACAAGTTTACAATGTTACATTTTAATAATTCAAATAAATAATAAATATTTTCACGCCTTTGCCAATACAGGGCTAGACAGAGGTATATACAATTAAGTACTTTCGACCCACCTTTCACCGATATTTTATCGCCGCCATCTTTAAACGATACAAATCGTGCATAAGTTTTTGAAAAAAAAAAACATTTTTGAAAACACTAAACTCCGGGTCCCACGACTCGAATTCCGATCACCCAATTCCTCGGCTATCGTGACCACATTTTAATCAGACAGATTATATAGAAAACGACATACTTCATCTAAAACATTATGAAAATTTCTACTTTTTTACTGTAATTGACTAGTACTAAACTAACAAGATAGCCGGGTTGTCTGAAATAATTTCATTTTCGACTAATTCGAATCAGACCCACGACTTCGATGCCCAGGCGAAAGGCTCGTGTCAATGAGGTTTAAAAACAAATTTACGATTAGTGTACTTGACTTTGCAGATTATCCAACTGTTACGGTGTACCAAATAAGCTCCAGCGAAATGAAAGTCAAATGGACAAATTTTAACTAGACTTCTGACAACTCGAAAATTAGGAAATTTGTAAGGATAAAGTAGGAAATGCGCAAAAAATATGGTATAAAAAATAATTAGATAATCAGATAATGAACTTCAGCTAAATTTGGTTGTAACATTTTAGAGACTTAGTAACATTTAATTGTCTGTCTAAGTTTACAGCGGGATATAGGTCCCAAACGCAAGGAGGGTGTCTCCTTATCCTATACTAGAACTGCGGATTGACGTTGGATTGTGATTAGCGATCACAGTCTGCTTTTCTTTCAGTCTGTTTTGTTATCTTTCGTGACTTTAAATATTTCTTAGCTTTTAATCACTAGTAAATTAATTATTTTTTTATTATTTACATACTGTTACATTAATCCGTTATAATGATTTTAATAAAACGATTTCGTAATAACAGACCAGTCTCTGGTAAGACAAGACCGCTGTATTTCGAATGGTGTAAAGTCGTTGATGAAGACCTTGCAAGAGCGCATTTGATAAACGGCCCATAAACACTTCGCTTTGGCCTCCGACAAAGTTTCGTTCGACGCTCTCTGCTCCAAAAGATCGTAAGTGCTTGCTAGGTACAATAAATATTACGTTTGTGTTTATTTGTGGTACTTTAATTGTGTAAGTGTTTTCAATAAATGTATGCAATTCCGAGATGAATATAGAAATAAATATACGATAAAAGCCGTAAATACTGTTTTAATTACGAAAAAAAATACTTTTACACATATTTTATTTGATCTTTAGTGAAATTTGATATTTAATCAAACTGTAGTAACCAGGCTTTCTTAATTCTTTAAGAAAAAATACCTTTTTTAACTTCATTTCCATTGCTATCTTATGAGAAATAATATATGCAATGGAAGCATAAAAATCGTTTTCGTTCCATTCCGGTCCCAAAAGGCCAATATCCTTCTTAATATTAGGTTCTGTATTTCACCGCCATTTTTCTCAGTAATTATAGGGGTATTTGATATGGGAGATTAAAATGCATTAACTTCTGCCCAAAAACGTATAAAACTTTATATTTATGACATGGGAATAGCTTTCAGCATAAATCTTGTATAGTTTTGGGACCCTATAGGAACCAATTTATTGTTCCTGTCTACCTTATACCTGTCTGAGCGCAGGATTTCACTAAAGAAAGCTCAACTTAAAGGGGCATTGACAGCTTATGATAGGAAGACTGAAACCTAGGTCTACAAAATGGTCTTTCGCAAACGTTTTCACACATATACAGGTCGAATAGTTAGACGCCCCGACTCCGAATTCATTCGGCTTGCTATCAGCAAATGGGCACTCCTATCTAATCTAATCTGAACTTCTCTAAAGTATTGAATTTCATGTAAGAAATTTATTGAGGATGAATTAGCTTAATTTTATAAAAGGTAATGGCCTGTAGAACTGTGTATCATCATAATAAAAAGGCAGGCACCTAAAATTTTATTTTAATGGTCAGTGTAATAAATTGAGATTTAATTTTAAATGAGAGGTCCAAAACTACGCAACATTTTTATCTTCCTTTAAATCAGCTTCCAAATATGGATAAATTTAATGTTAGCTTACGACCGAATTACCTTGTACGATGTTTGTACAAAAATTTTACGATAACATTGCGGTTTATTCAATTGAATAATCACCGAAACATGGGTCTATCTTCTCTCCAATTCTCTAAACAAGTTCGATGTTTAAAACGTATCTTCTATGATACCAGATATAGCATTAAATAATGTATTTATTTAGTATATTATATACAATGATACAGTATTAAGTTGTAGTAGAATAATTTTTTTCTCATTATTCCTTTGTTTTCCGTTTTCTCAAAAGATGGGTAATAATACCATTGCATGATATAAAATACATAATTGAATTTTAAAGAATTTGCAAGATTACAGCTAAATTTCAGATGCATTAAGCATACAATCAATATCTTTACTTATTTTCTGAGTGTGTGGTTAGGTGTTATCATGATGAAAAACTACACCTTTCCTGTTTATCAATTCCGGGTCTTGGCTGTAAAAATCTGCGTTTAATTTTTCTGTAACATTCTTAAAAGACTAATTAGTAAATATAACATTAACAAATTTTGATAAACAATAGGCTATAAATACTGACAACTAGTAGAATGCCTTTTTAAATATTGTTTGCCGTGTCTCTTACTCTTTGTCTGTGGGTAGTCCGCTAGTGTCGGCAGCCACCAATAATGATTCGAACTAATATTATTTGTAACATTAGTTTCTATAACACGCGATGTACCCTTTATCGTCGCACTTGTACTGACTTTAGACCTTAAAATTGGTATTCAAGGTACGATATTGAGTAAATCGTGTATTGAAATGAGCTACGTCATCAAATAAGATAAAAAAAACAGATGCATTCTCTTGATATGGCAGAATAATAATAGTTTTTACTTTATTCTGACACAAATGAGCGCTAGTGCTTTAGTACCGTGGTAGTAGCAAGAATCGTAGATCTTATCCCTGATGACTGTAAT
The DNA here is from genome assembly GCA_029286605.1 of Sericinus montela. Taxonomy (NCBI): domain Eukaryota; kingdom Metazoa; phylum Arthropoda; class Insecta; order Lepidoptera; family Papilionidae; genus Sericinus; species Sericinus montela. The sequence continues at coordinate 34,381 of JAGSMR010000083.1, read as the reverse complement.
TCATTGTTGATTCTTACGTCTATGTTATTACTGGTCTTTTGTTTTACAGAAAATTACAGCCATTTAGATATAGTTGTGAGGTCGGCGTTTTGCCGTCGGTGAATAATAAATATCTTGTGATTGATGATACTGATTCTAAGGATACGAGGCCCATTGTCGTGGCCTAGTGGAGGCTGCTTGGGCCACTCACCGGATAACTGCGAATAAGGCCCCTGTCAAGGTCGTTTTAAAATTGTCAGTGTTTCGTTATAAAATTGTCAGTGTTTTTAATAATATCCATTATTATTTCCGAAGGGTATATTTTATAATGGCTATTAATAAAGATACATTAATCGACTATACCCAAAGCTGGAGAACCGCGCAATAAGGTGTTTGGTACGGGTGATTAAAAAGACATCGCTTCGGATTTATGCTTACTTCTTATGATACTCAAGAAAGATATTAAAAGATATTAAGAAAAAGAGTCTGGATCGACAGAAACTAGCTTGTTAATGTGATTGTTGATGTGTGCCTCCGTGCAAAAAATAAATTAAGTTTCTTCCGCTTCAGGTTAACATAAAAAGAGGGTTGTCAAAACTACTTGGCGCCGTTTATTGATCAAAGTCCCAAAATTTCTTCAGCAATGAGACTGCGTTACTAATTACAAAAAGGCAACTAGTTATAAAAGAAATGGTGGTGGTATGGTGTACAAGAAATGTGCTTCGAAACTGTAAAATAATTGTGTTAATGTTTAGAAAAATTCTTATTAAAAATTACTTAAATTTGTTTATAATATCTTAATACTGTGTATACATATATAATAATCAAATCAAAATAAATTTATTTTTATTTCAGACAAAAGAGATCCATATGATATAATTAAGACAAAACTTAAATCGACATTATTAATATAATGCTAAATAATATAAATCTTTTTTAATTTATCCTGAAGCTGGGATGTGTCGTGTTCGAACGATAGCAAGTGCCTAGTTGCTTATCTTCTATTGAGTTTGTAGTTCGGCCGAAATGCCTCAGTGTATGTGCATTCTCATCCTTGCCTCAGTTTTCAGTATCACGGTGTTACCACACCATCCTCATCAATGATTCAAATTTTTATTAATGACGGCATGAAGACTGTCAGTGAGGGAATGCGCGAGCATAACGGCCTCCGTTAAGGCCGTCCGGCCTCAGTGGATAAAAGAGGGCGACTGAACATCGTCCTCACAATGTTGTTACACTGAAGTATTTAGCGATCTTTTGGTATAATTCATCAATAAGTCACTCGTAAGCAAAATCCCTTGACGAGGGTGGTCATGGCAATATTATATTGTCCATATTAATAAAATTCGAATAAAATTTTCTCTATCCTTATTATTAACGCGATGAAAAATATATTCCTGATTATATATTTTATTATTTTTGCATAACTTTTAACTACATTTTATATCAAATCAATCAAACTAATTTTTGTTCCTATACTTAACTATAAGTTATAGCGCAGGCCTCCCAGAAACGGCTGTTCTATTTCATAAAAACAAATAAGGCAGGTCGAGTACAATCTTTTAAAGTTGATCTGGGACGCGGTTAATCACAAACATGTACAGCGATATCTCGCCCATCGACCGTGTTACAGTTTTGAGTCATGTGTAATTAATGGCGCATTACGTAACTGCCTTTCCCCGGGTGGGCGCTGTCGCACTTGCTGTCAATCAGCTAGCTAAGATATAATCGTTATGCAGACTCTGGCTGCAAGACCACCTGGATACTCAGCGTACACCATCACCAATACATCATGCGTCTTGATTCACGGACATAACACTTAATAAACTAATCTGCATCAATCAATCTTTCGAGCATAAACAGACCACCGGATTATTCGCCGAAATGCAGCAACTGTCGCCCGCAGACATCGATGTCACAATACTGTAAAGTTATCTGCATAATCTTATGTGTAAAATATATGTATAAAATTTGTACACAGGTGTTTTGTAAACCACTTTAACCACTGACCACTTTATTTAACCAATAGAATTTCGCATTTACATACGAGTATTTTACTATTAGTATATTAAATTTAACTCCGAAACAATTTCACAGATAAATAGAGATTCGTGACTTAACTTCTATGTTACACCAATTATAAGGCGACAAAACATATGCCATTACAGCTCGTTAGTCTTTTTTATTTACTTACGATCGCTTATTTTACTTCGTTACGTTTAGACGCCTTCTATAAATGTAAATTTATCCTGTCACGTCACCATATATCATCGTAACAATACACATTCACAGAACAAATGCGCGCGTTTAACTATTTCTGGCCCACAAAACTTTATACAAAGTAAAATTAAAATTAATTTATACGAAGTTTAAGTTATTTATTAACTTTAAATGCACGGTTAAACTGCAATTATATTTATTACTTTATATTTAAACTATCTGCATTATTTAAATATGATATAAATATATTTTAGATGCATGCAGTATGCATCAACTCATTAATAATCTTATCTTATTGATTTGCAGATAACGTTCTAGTTCTGAAGAAAGAAAAACTGTCGACTAAACTAAATACTAGACGTAACTGAATGACATAAGAGATATACTGATGGAAGATAATTTTTTGATCTCTATCGAATGACATCTTAAAATATCTTAGCAGTTATGAACTTTTAAATGCCAATAAAACGTTAATCACTAAATAAAGCATTTTTTTAAATTTTTAGTGCCTTTTCGAGTATATTATTTAAGAAAATTTACTGTTCGATTATGGGTTAGGCGATTATGGTATGACAAGATTATGAGTTAAATAAAAAATTGTATACATATTATGTAGAAAACATATATCATGAAAAATACACCTACTGTTGTTGATTTGAATGTATTTCGTCAAAATCAAACATAAAGTTGTTTTATGAAGGTAACGCCAACATGGATAAGAAGCTATAAATATTCATAACAGTAAAGGTAAATGATCGACCGTCCTCCGTGTATACCAGATGCCGTATACCAGCTGTGTAGCAGCCGACGTACTAGGCATAACCCCTATCTTTCTGCGTTATCATAAGGGGCGACTAAGGGAAAAACGTTGCAAATGCTAATGGCTACTAAACGAGATGATGATTAGATGATTCCCGAGATGAAGATCATCTGATTCGAGATAGCTGGTTGACTAGAAAAATACTTGACCAAAATAAATAGACCGATCACGTCTGTGGTGCGTGATGATCTCCTACAGACCCTAGTTTACGAATGTACGTTTCTTTTAACTTATTTAGTATTCTTATTCTATATAATGAGTTTATGATTAGTTCTCTTAATTAAAAATACTATGCCCCAAGATACTACATAGTATTGCCATATGAACTAGGTTTACGTTGATACGACACTTACATTACAATTTAGACACGTAGGATAAAATTGACTTCCAAGATTTTATTGAATTATTTGTTAGTTATGTAGTTAGTGGCAAGTGATGCTAATAAAAACGTGTTAAAAAACGTGTGGTTACATGTAAATCCAAGTTTATGATATTTTGATTATGATTGATTTCATCTAATATAAATTTCTGCATTTCTTTAATATATTCTCACATTTATTAATTTATAATATAAGATGAGTGTAATAGATTGTGCTTCTTCACTGTATACGTAACTATATTGATTATTTATTTTTTTAAATTTATTTAAAAAAATAAATAATCAATATAGTTACATATTACTTATTGGTCATTTTAATCAAATCTTATAATGTATCTTCGTTATCATATCTAGTTATATTTAACGGAGTTAAAGTACTTGAATTTTTATACTCTCCTATTCCCCGTAGTAATTTTATAATACCTTTATCCACGGAAAATGCAAAACGGTAAGGCAACCTGTAAAACCATAAGACGGTCACTGTGGTCTATTTTCGATTCCACCTACCTTGGTAATAGCAAATTTAAATATTGAAATCACCACAAACTCTGATAGTTATTTCACTAGGAACCCTGCAGTTCTGAGAAATTATAAAAAAATATAATTTTGTGGACGTGTAAGATCAGCGCGGCGGAGATTTACTCCCCTGACAACAGTCCACCTAATATTTGATAGAATTTAATATTTAAGATAAGACATTATCGAGCAGTTGGCGTTTGCAAGCTACTAATTTAGTATTGTTATCATAGTAAAAACATGAATTGGACGAGCGGTGGAAATTGGTGGACGAGCGGCGAACACGACGGTATTCATGGGTGTCGCCAGCGCTGAGTTCTCGATCCTTCAGCTCTAGCTCTATAGCTTCGATTCCTGAACAGGTCAATGAAGAATACCACTTTCCTCTTTTTTCAATAGAGGTATGTAAGCATCGAGGCACTTGGCGATCTGTACTCTCTGGCTACTCCGTCAGGAATTGTTCGTGGAGATAGTATAACGTAAGTTCTCGGCCTAGGTGTTTGTGGTACCGCCGTTGTTTCTGTTTTCATAAAAATGCGCTTTAGCAACTTGCTCTAGGGACAGGACAATATATGTGTTGTTGTTTCTGTCTATATGATTATTTATTATTATTATTAGCTACGATAGCCGAGTGGTTGGTCGAAATTTCGAGTCAAAAGCCCCGACTTTGATGCCCAAGTGGAAGGCTCGTACCAATGGGTTTTTTATGTACGAACGTAGGCTTGCACATTAAGACATCAACGGGCTCACCACCTGTTACATTGTCCCAAAAATATCTTCGGTGAAAGGTGGATCAAAACAACCTAATTATCTAGACCTCGGTCTACTCCTGTATAGGAGATGGCGTGAAGATATTTTATATTATTATTATTTATGCAAGTTAATTCGTAAGATGTCTTCTTTGTCACCTCGGTACCTAAGACTATTACACCGTTGCTTTGTACATCATAATACGTAAGTAGTTTTTTTACAGCTGTGGCAAATGTGTTGATTGTAATACAAAAAATAAGAACCGCTAGCCAGAATGTGAATCGGGCTTCTATTGTAGTCTCCTTACAATGTTACGTAAGAACCTTAAAACAAATAAACATAATTTAGTTTTATGTCATATTTACTCACACTTTCTTCTCAAACAGCCTAGGGAAAGTGGTTTTCGAGCACATCTGTGTAAAGTTTACGTCATTATATGACATAAAGATAATGTTTTAAATATTTTTTGTAACTATTTAATCTTCGTTTTCAACTATAAATATGTAACTATTTCAAAACATATTATAAAGAAAACATTATTATAAATTTTTTTTTAGGTAATATGTAGTAAATAGCATTATCATTCAAATTTGTTAAATGTTTAACAGCATTAAACTTTATTTAAATCAATCTATATAAGTACGTGTCTCGCACGTAGTCGGTAATAGCCTTACTGCAAGATCTCGACTTGTCGCAAGGTCCTTTCGTTCTTAATCTAAATGAGTGCCGATTGTCGATGGACAAGTATGCTATACCTACGGTTAATAAAAGTATCAATTTCTTAACTTAAACAAACCTAACAAAGGGTTACCTCAGCAATAATCGTTACGTATTTGTTACTTTATCACTGAATTTATTGCAACAAAAAAGTTACATAAAGGGTATTCTTTTTAGTTTAGCGTCGTAATGACGACTCGCGTCGAACCCTTTAGAGGCTAAATGGTTCGTTAACTGCTTACGTGTATTTATTACGTATAAGGAATAACCACGAGTGGGTAATTAATGTTTAAAGAGACCGAATATTTGCTTTACAATTGTGGACGATAAAGAATTGCGCGGGTCGTGTGCTAGTAATCGTATCGCCAGCCATACAATGCCCGAGGCCGTGAGCCACATACAGTCGAGTGCGGTAATCTATTACTAGGGCTGCCACCTGTTAGATATTGCTGCACAGAAAGAAACCTTGTCGTTATTATAATGATTTCGTCTTCATAATGACATACATTAAATACATAACGACATGGGCCTCTCCCGTAAGAAGTATTTACTATATTCGTCTCGCTTGGCTAACAATTGCCTGTGTGTTAGTGGTCAACGTCTCCTGTAGTCATGTTATTCATCCCGTCATCTATCGGAGGACATCAATAATATTTATTTATTTTGCATAAATATGTACGTATATTGGAGTAAAATAATAAGTTCTCATTTAAAGGTCTTAAAAATAAGTAGAGAGAATCAAGGAATTTTCATTGTTGATATATATTTCTATAAACTATATTATAAAATAACTATTTATTACGTTCATTAATTTAATTTTACATTTATAATATTAAATAAATTCATTTTAATTAAATTTAATGTTTAAGACTTCCCACTGTCGCCTTTACAACACCGAATGTAAGAAAGCGGAAGGTATATTCTTACACCGACACCACACACTAAATAAATGTACTAATTATGGCAGGCGGTAATAAATATTTAATATTTAATAATATTTATTATAAATATTTTACTTTTACTTTTTCGTAAATTTTTATGTAGTGCACATTTATTTGAATTTAACAATAATTTTACGGTTAAAAATTGTACGGTTAATTTTACGATGAAAACCTTTGATATATAGGAATAAGCAGCATCCACAAATTCAGAAAAATAACTCTAATCGGCTAGCAGTAAAATATAAATTTTGGGCAGAAATACAAAGTTAATTCAGAAAACTCAGATAAGCTGATGGATATCACATAGTGCTTAATAGGCAAGTAATATGACCAAAACACATATAAATGCTATTTAATGTATGCTATTATAGGCGCTGCTCATCTGTCCAGTGTTTTAAATAAAAGCAAGCTAACTTTGGAGGGCCCTTTATTGGATATGTCTGGAACACTCATATTTATTATGATAATACAAAATGTTAAACTCGTTACGCTTCAATCGTCACTTTGAATTACTTTCCAATCGACTTAAAAAAAGGTGATGTTCTTGTTTTCGGTTCGGTTTCGGTTGTATGTTTATTTTTTTGTAATTTGTAATTTTTCTTACCCCTTAACTTTTTCATATGTTAACTGATTCCGAAAATTATTTTTTCTTTATAGGGATAAATTTCAGTTGGGTTCGTCACTACAATAATGATTTGATGACGATGTCCCAAGTAAATTAAGAAAAATCCTGAAATTTTATAAGTATTTTGAGATTTCACTGCTTATCTGATGTAATTGAGTTTATTTTTTGTGTGCTATCGCCAACCCTGTTTCTTCTGCATATCAATGACTTGTTACAAATTATTAACATACATTGATATGCAGATGACAGCACTGGTGATGCCCTATATACCGGCCATGCCAATATTTCTCAGGAACACGTCGACGAGTACCGGAACCAACTTGTGTCTGAAATCAAGATTTTGTTAGACGAAATCTCGGACTGGGGCCGACTTAATTTAGTCCAGTTCAACCCTAAAAAGACACAAGTTTGCGCGTTTACCCCTAAAAAGAAATCCTTCTTCGTATCACCTCGTTTTGAGAGCACTCCCCTTGTTGCCTCAGCCAGCATCGGAATTCTTGGCGTCGACATATCAAGCAACGTTCAGTTTCGCGGTCACTTGGAAGGGAAGGCCAAATTGGCCTCTAAAATGCTTGGCGTGCTCAGTACAGCGCGACAGTACTTCATGCCGGCCCACCGCTTGCAACTTTATAAGGTGCAGGTTCGGCCGCACTTGGAGTACTGTTGTCATCTCTGGGCGGGGGCACCCCAGTGTCAGCTCCTTCCATTTGACCGTATCCGAAGAAGAGCGGTTCGAATTGTCGACGACCATACTCTATCTGATCGGCTAGATCCCCTGGCTTTGCGAAGAGATGTTGCATCTCTTTGCATTTTCTACAAGATCTACTACGGGGAGTGCTTCGAGGAATTGTTCGGATTAATTCCAGCCGCTGAATTTCACCATCGCACCTTACGGCATAATCCAAAATTTCATCAACACCACCTTGATGCTTGGCATTCCACCACAGTGCGTTTGTCGCGGAATTTTCTGCCACGCACTTGCACTTTGTGAAATGAGCTGCCGTCAGCGGTTTTTCCGGATCGATACGACTTAGGGACCTTCAAGAAAAGAGCCTATACCTTTCTCAAAGGACGGCATCGCATCCGCTATTCCTCCGGTATTGCAGATGTTCATGGGCGGCGGTAATCACTTACCATCACGTGTGCCACCTGCTCGTTTGCCTCCCTTTTCTATAAAATAAAAATATTTCATCCAGGGGACATCGTATAAGGCTGCTTAGATTACGATCGAAAGGCATAATATATACATACACGATTTGTCGATAGAAACTGCCTGATAAAAGAAGCTTAGGCGTTAAATGTTTTGCACAGACTGGTTAGTAGAGATTTTGCATATTATACTCATCATCATCATTTAGACTTCACGTATATATATAATATATTGGCCTCCCAGGGATGTTGCCCTCAAAATATTATAGTATTCACTACTTCTCTAGTTATGTTTTTCTATATTAAAGTGATAAAAAAATTTACTTTACTTATTGTTCAGCAGAGCGTAAGCGTCATAATGATATTTTATATTTGCTATTCACTTATGAAGCATATAAAACACGACATAGAGTCACGATAGCCGAGTGGTTCGGTGGTCGGAATTTCGAGTCAAGAGACTCGAGTTCGATCCCCAGGTGGCAGGCTCGTTTTTCAGAAACTTATGTACGAATTACATCGTTGGCTTGGAAATAAAGACAGCGACGGGCTCACCACCTGTCATGTTGTCCCGAAAATATCTTCGGCGGAAGGTGGGTCGAAGGGACTTAATTGTCTCGACTAGACCTCTGTGTACCCCTGTACTGGGAATTGCGTGAAGATATTTATTTTTATATAAAACACAATTCATAATAGACAAATATATTTTAAACCGTACTTAATAGTCTTAATATGAAACAAAATTTTAGCTAAAAAGTATATTGTTGTATATATTGTGAAAACCATTTACCGCGCAATATAGTTTTTTCCCGGATTTTAAAGAATCCCCAATCTCTTCAAAGTTATTTCTCAAGAATCAGACAGGCAAGCAGAGTCATATTCACATATGAAATATGAGCGAAAATATAGATGATTGATTAAGAGCGAGCAGATTGTTTTCAATTTACTCGCTGGTTTCATACAACGATTCTTCGACTAATATTAGTGGAGATCAATTCTCTGGCGTCTCACCTCTCGGATCTGGCCGGATATTTCGCAAACATAATCTATATCGTTACACCTGTTTTATTTTACTGGAAAGTAGTTCTAATAGCGCACAGTACATAATGCAAGGCTAAGTCACGTCTTACATGTTTATTACTTATGAATAATATATATTATTTAGGTACCCACATTTATATAATGTACCAGATTATTAATTGAAATGAATTAATTAATATAAATGAGAAAATTAAGATTAAAGGAAGAAAAATTAAGTGCTTAAACAAAACTAAAATAAAATAATTATTCTTATATCTTCACGTAACAAGTCTCTAGGTCAGGTCTACATAGGATAGCCAAAGCGAAAGAGTCTATTTAATATCTCTTTTGTTTCTATCAGATTTATGTTTTATACCGTAACATACCAGATGATTTTCTTAATATACTTTATTAAGTTATGTTGTCTATGACAAATTTCTGCTGTTCATACGAAATCTACTTATTAAATGTGCGAATACAAGATTACACTTTATTTTCAAAAGAAGCAGAACGACCATACCGCTACAATAAGACTTAATTAACTTTCAATGAATAAATGAGGCATACTTTCTTATATACACTCAATGATAAAAACAAAATTTAAAATAGGCGGTCTTAGGCGGGTTATTTATATAGAGCGCCATCTTCATTTATCTAACTACCAGGTTAAGGTATACACTTAGGTCATTAATATTTAGGACACTTAGGTGATTAAGTCACGATAGCCGAGTGGTTGGGTGGTCGGAATTTCGAGTCAAGAGACCCGAATTCGATCCCCAGGTGGCAGTAACAATGAGTTTTTCAAAAACTTATGTACGAATAACATCGTTGGCTTGGACATAAAGATGTCGACGGGCTCACCTCCGGTCACGTTGTTCCGAAAATATCTTCGGTTGAAGGTGTGTCGAAGGGTCTACCCTGTCTACCCCTGCATTTGGAATTGCGTGAAGAAATTTATTTATTATTATTGTATATTTAGGAGGAAACACAAGGACACAAATGAGGTTAGTAATATAAAAATACATATATATATATATACATATATATACATATATATATATATATATATATATATATATATATATATATATATATATATATATATATATATATATATATATATATATATATATATATATATATATATATATATATATATATATATGTTACAACAAAAATCCAAGCCAATTTAAATTTTGTGATAGAATTGGGCCAACTTGCAAAATGAATAAATACCTAATACCACCTGCGGAGTTGTTGGTGCATAAACATTTCGATGGCAGGAAGAAATGCAGCTATGCAGATAATCTATAACTAATAATTGGTTGCGACAGGTTGCAGTAACTGGCCGATTTAATAAAATAAACATTATCTGACCGCTCCATTTTGCGGACAGTGTAATTTTAAGACACCTAAGTGAGATACATTTGCGTAACATCGACTGCGTAAAGTGCTTTAATATTGGGCCACGCCACGCCGCGCGCCGATTGCTTGCTTCAGTAATGAAGGTATAACATATAAAATTATTTCAGAAAATTTTCTGTTAGGTTTAGAAACTACGTAAGATGAATACGTAGTAATTTTTGCTTAAGAATTTTATGTACAACTAATTTATGTATAATATTTAGCCAAATTAAATGATTTAATCTTCGATAAAAATATGTTATATTACATCCATAATTGTAACTATCATGATTGTAATCTTATTAATTTACAACTGTTTCTTCCTAAAATGTTCCTATAACGGAGAGTTTTTTTATATAATAATAATATCTTCATGCAGTTACACAATACAGGGACTATCTAATCTAGGAATCTAGACCTCTGTCCACATGGACAGAGGTCTACATTTTCTACTGTATATTTTTTTTAAATTTATTAATAAACAGGCTTTGCACAGCTGCTGTTATTTTAACCGACTTCAAAAAAGTCACGATAGCCGAGTGGTTGAGTGATCGGAATTTCGAACCGAAAGACCCGAGTTCGATTCCCAAGTGGCAGGCTCGTACCAATGGGATTTTCAAAAATTTATGTACGAATTATATCATTGGCTTGGTCATAAAGACGACGACGGGCTCTCCACCTGTCACGTTGTCCCGAAAATATCTTCGGTGGAAGGTGGGTCGAAGGGACTTAATTGTCTAGACTAGACTAAACCTCTGTCTACCCCTGTATTGGGAATTGCGTGAAGATATTTACTTATTTATTTTATTTTAACTTCAAAAAAGGAGCGATTCTGAATTCTTCTGGATGAATGAGTATGTTCTTTTTTTGTTTCTCTATTGTAAAATCAATATCGTTTCTACATCAGATGCTATCCCACAGCAAAATACCATAAAACTCAAACTCAAACATTGGAAAAAATAAAATAAACAAATCTAGTTATTTTTACTTTACATTCAGATTACTTGTATTGCTTAAAGTATAATCAGCATAAGTGACCCTACCGTCTTTATTTTTTAATTTAATTTCACCGGAGAGCTTCAGAAGCGGCAACGACATCTGAAATATGTTGGTAGTAAACGTATTAGTGCCCGACTAAATCCTTTAACAGGTTGACGGATAATAGGAGCGAGCTGTGTGATGGGAATCGGAATTTTACTTCAGGAATCCTTTGTCCGACTTCTGGTTTGTCCTACTTTTTCGGTTCATTAGGTAGTATCATACGATTATGGTAAAATTATGATAAAATGAAAAGTATGTCACTGATAAAGATAGAAAAATATATAATAATATTATCGAGTGTCAGAGGCATTATCAGGAATTTAATTGAGAATCGACGGAATTCTTACAAAATAATTAAACTGCTCTTTATAGATCTAATAAAATATGTTCATGAATTTTTATCGACGCTTTAAAACTCCTATCATCCAATAGAACCTACTAACAAATAGCAATGATTCATTACGATTAGTGCTTTTGTACATGGGTATTTTTACAAAATATGGTAAGATATTTCATGGCTTTTTAAAAATTACCAGAGTTTATGAAGCTACATTCTGATGTCCGACGCAATCTCGACAATGTTCTTCCTGAAATTAGCAGATTTTAACGCTGCTCTTTTATGCTTTTGACGTCACAGAAATTAATCAATATGTTTATTCTAGAAAAACTGTTAATTTATTAATAAACAGATTTAAAGTTTCTAATTAATTGTTTTAATTTACTACATAGTATTAGTTAGTATTTTATACAAAATATTCATAATTCATGCATGTCATCATATGTACGTAATACACACTCTTTACAATTCCATTGCATATCAATTTATTGAATCACACTCCACAACTATACAAGTATGTATATATTTTGCAATTGCGCGCACTAAATATGCCTTAGAAGGTACAGTTTGAATTGAGTTTATCACGTACATCGTCTTTCTCTCATATGTATATTTTAATACGTTCAAGGTACATTGTGTAAAATATTTATAGAAATTTAAGTAAATATGCAAATAGCATAAGTTTCGCAAATAAAACTTATTAACGGAGTCAGATTTGTACAGTACGGATTTCATCGTCCAGATCGGCTAAAATGCATCTTGTGAAATGACGAGCTTACTACTCACTATCACTCTTCATTTACCACGTTGAATACGAGAATAATTTACATACAAAAGCGTGCAAACTATTAACAACGATATGCATTGTGATTTTTATTTCATATTATACGAGCACCGCAATAAAACTGCGTATTGAATGACTTCGATTAACATTCAACACGACGAATTTGATTATTGCCTACAGAGTTATCGTCTGTTAGAACTCCCAATGAAAAATTCGTACATATAATTCATGAAACATCGAAATAACCACAGGATAAATTGTAATAAAATCAGCTAAAAAGTAATTCCGAAAAGAATCATCAATCGCTTTGTTGTATATTATTAGATGAATATGTGTTATTGCTTCATTAATTAAGTAATTCTTTGAAACTGAGGTGAAAATTTAAATGACTTTAGCTCTAAATTATATTATATTATTATTAGGTTTCAACACGTTTCCCCTGATAAGTATAAAAAATTAATATCGTCGTAGGTTACTTTAATTCAACTTAAAATATTTTCACTATTCTATGCCATAACTATAATAAACATAACTCTGTGCCTCCTATTATATGTGACGCACATTGATTAGGTTTCTACTTTTGTCTTACGTAACAGTATTTCAATTTTTTTCCAACACGTATTGACGCGTTATTATTGATGTAGTTAAATTTTAGATTACGAATCACGCTAAGGTTGGTAAGGTTCATGTGATACGGTCTTTTTAATCTCAATATAAATTAAGGTAGTTTCGTGAGCTCAACCTGCAGCAAACCTTTCGATTTTCTTTTGACGTTGGTGATCGAAAACATGAAGTGTTGCAGTAATTAAAGATTACAGTAATGACAGAGTACTACTAAACTCATCGGCGGGTGCCCGCAGTAACTTGACAATAAAATTTGTAGCTTGCATAGCTTAAGTATAACAAGATTGTAAACATGACGTTTAATGGCAGCACGATGGATTATGTATTCTAAACAGTTATGCTCTTTTGACGGTATATTAGTTTAAGTAACTGGACACCTGAAACACTCTGTACTAGTTGCATGGTGAAAATATATAGAAGAACTTTTTGGAGACTGCCTCTCCATATCTGCCCGAGATCAGACAGATAGATACCAACGGGTTTTATGTTATACATACCAGATAAAATTTAGAACATCATCATTATAAAGTTATACACCTTCAATCGCGTTCAATCAAGATGTTTCTTCTAAAACGGTTATTAACAGACCTTATTGAACAGCTGAATTCGGCAAACTCCATTGTTGTGTAGCGTGCACATCGATTTTCAAGATGTCACCAGTTTTGAAGTCTCGGGTTCAATGCTGATTAATGAAGAAAACCACTTTCCTAAATTTATTATTATTATTTATTTTAATTTTTTCTTAATTTTCATAGGTTTTGATATTTGTGGTACATTCGTTATTTCTGTTTCCATAGCACTACTATTTCAGTTACGTACTTCATATTAGGACAATATATATATATATATATATATATATATATATATATATATATATATATATATATATATATATATATATATATATATATATATATATATATATATATATATATATATATATATATATATATACATATATATATATATATATATACTACATTTGTTTTCATACTATTCCCAGTACATTATATGCAGGTTAGAAACCACAATCTTTAGCCCCATTTGCCCTTTTTCCCTACAATACTTTTTTCTCGTTTAATATCTTTTTAAATTAATTATCTCATATTTAATAATTACTGACTAATTGTCTTATTTTTTAATAATTTCATTTTTTTTGTTTCAGGGAACAATATATCTTCAACGTCTTCGAAGTTATAGTAAGTACTTTGGAAACTAAACTACAAAGAATAGAGAACTTGGACAAGGCTGTTGAGCATTTGATGCGTAGAGTAGAGGCATTAGATTCTCGAGTAAATGACAACATTGATAAGACTGATGCCATCATATCAAAATTAGGAAACCTTGATTTAAAATTATTTAGCCAACCGATCCAAAATGAAGATGAAACTTATACGGAAAGAACCATTAAAAAGAAAAATGAAAACAGGCTTAGTGATGCTCAATTACTTGACAAAAAGCTAGAATCATTAGATCAAAAGGTTTCAGATATCGATTCCAAATTAGTAGGACTAAAGAATCAAATTGATAATAACTTCTTACCGGTGGATGATATCAATGCTGAAGCTAGTGAAAAGAAACCCATAAATTTAAATGTTGTAGAAATAGCTAAAGGTCTTAATACAGAAGTTGTGAACACAATCACAAAAGAAGTTGATCAATTAAGAACATCGATGTCCACGGTTGACCGTAAATTACAATTTCATATTAACCTGGTTTCTGAAAACTTGGGAAAGGTATTATATATGATGGCCGATGTACACGCAGCTATAGTAGAACCAGACGCCGCCTCAATAAATGTTAATAATATTTACAAAAATAGGACTACAACTAGTACTCAATCTCCCATATCAAAAGGAAGTAAAATAGATACACTTGTGAACAAAATTATCCCTATGATGAGCGTGTCTGAAAAGATGGACGAAGTTTGGGATGTAGTCGTTGGAACCAAAAGTTCTGTTGATGATTTAGTACCAAAATCAGATGAACTACTGACTCAAACTCAACGGCAAGAGCGGGCTATTGGACAAATTCATAATGATTTGAGAGTTAAAACGAATCTCATCATAGAAAATTTAGATATGGTGGAAAAACGTCTGAAGAAACAGGAAGATGATGTTGCAACGTTAGCACAACGACCAGTCCCCGCAGAATTGCTTCTGGATCCGACCATCGACAGACTAGTGGAATACGCTCCGAATAGATACAGATATGATGAACCCTCCACGGATCCCAACACGAGTACGGTTGCAGCCACTACGCCATTTACATCTTCCTCGACAATCAATAACAGGTGATATCTCTCTAAATACAAATAGCATTTGCGAATATCTAAGGTTGCTAGCGATTTAGTAATGTTTGCGAAATTATGAAAATATGTGTTTTAACTTTACATATTGCTTTGCGTTTTTATGCTTTGTATACAGTGTCTAATAGTTATGTCGAATGCAGCCTGAACACCCCGAGCAGTCCCAGCAGTCCCAGTGGAGCAAGTAGCACAACTACGCCGGTTACCATAAATCCCAGCATCGCAAGCGGAAGCATCGTTAACACGAATGGCACCGGTTCACGCCCCGCTAGCCGTAAAGGTGGCATCATCTTTCCCAGCGTTAAAAACAAACCCATCATCGGCAATAATACTTTCGCCTCAGAGATCGTCGCCAACTATAAAGATGTGAAAGTGAGTTAATATTATATAAAATATTCTATTCTCATACTTGATATTTGTGGTTGAACATAACATTTTAATGTAACTTTTAACTATTTTGCTTGAGCGAATTATAAGTATCATACTATTCTGTATTTGGTATTATGCAGTTTTATGCGTCTTATTGTAAAAACATATTTTTCAAATAGATGTTAGTGCCATAGCCGTGAATCAATATAGAATAAATTTTATGCTACAGTGAAACTCGGCATGAAATATAAATTTTTACTTTTTACTGCACGAAAAATTAATCGGTAAAGTTACAATATTGTTACATGACTATGCGAAAGCTAACTACTATTAATTGCTTATTGTTTTTATTTATTTATTTAGCTTAATTGTTCAATACTCATTTCAGCACACACATGTTCTAGCTCTTATTATAATCAATATTTACTCTGTAGTACAAAATAGAATACAAAGTTTACATATAAAGAAGTGGCTCCCGCGGCTATGCCCGCGTTTTAACACTTAAAAGTTAAAATAAAAATAAAATAAATATCTTCACGTCATTCCCAATACAGGGGTAGACAGATGTGACAATTAAGTCGTTTCGACCTACCTTCCACCGAAGATATTTCTGAGACATCGTGACAGGTGGTGAGCCCGTCGGCGTTTCAATATCCACGATATAATTCGTACATAAGTTTTTTGAAAAAGCCCATTGGTACGGGCCTAACTGGGGTTACTCGACTTGAAATTCTGACCAAGCTACCACTCGGCTATCGTGACGTAGAACACTTTTTTACACTTAAAGCAGAAAATTAATCAGTTTTCTAAAACAAAAGTAGCCTAAATTACTTCTTACAACTTTAGCTATCTGCCAGTGAATGTCCGTTAAAATCGATGAAGCCATTTCAAAGATAAGCCGTATTCCGTATTTATAGGCAAGCATGCAGAAAAGGTGATAAAAGTACATGCTGTAATGTACAATTTTTTTCATATATTACTTCCTTTAAATAAAAAAAATGCTGTTTTTTAACCCAATTCATAATACAGGGGTAGACAGAGGTCTAGTTTAGACAATTAAGTCCCTTCGACCCACCTTCCACCGAAGATATTTTCGGCACATCGTGACAGGTGTTGAGCCCGTCGCCGTCTTTATGTACACAAGTCAACGATATAATTCGTACGTTAGTTTTTGAAAAACCCATTGATACGAGCCTGCCACCTGGGGATCGAACTCGGGTCTCTCGATTCGAAATTCCGACCACCCAACCACGCGGCTATCGTGACTTCTTATTATTTCCATTAATTCAAATAATCTGAAAGTTTAAATAACCATATCAAACCCATCCGTCATCATCACTGCTAAGCGTTATCTTCCTCGTTCGTTAATTTCTCGTCACATTGCGTCCTTTCTTTAAATTTGACATTTAAAACTTAACTAGCTTGCAGTTATGGTATGAAACGATTAACAATTATGGTATCTTTCTCTCTTTGTAGTAGTAAGTAGTAGTAACTTCATCTTTAATCAAAATATATTAAACGAAAACTCTAAACTATTAGCTCCAAGTCCATGTTTTTACCTTTAAAATCGAATCCACGAAAAAATAAATATACTTAAATAATTATCATTCCGTAATTCACGTTAATCAATTAGATATAAAACTAACTAGAGTCGATTCACGTCGTTGAATAAAGCAGGTCCAACTCAAGTCGATACAAATGGAGCTAAATTCTGTTTTCGGAATTTTAATCAACTCCTCCGCAAGCCTGTCGCGGCAGCTGCAAGTAAAATGCACATACCTAATCTCGCAGCAACGTTACAGAACCATTTACGGCTCCTAGTTAAGCAATAAGGAACACAAATACGCAATACTTTGACTTAAATTTTCCACTTGCTTCAACCTCCTATAGTTTAAGTTTGAGCACAACTAAGAGCCGTCAATACTTTTAATTTTAATCAAAGTTTTTTTTTATCTTCCCGCATTTTTCAGTTCTGGGATAAACAGAGGTCTTGATTCCAATTCCCAATACAGGGGTAGACAGAGGTCGAGTCTAGTCTAGTCCCTTCGACCTACCGAAGATATTTTTGGACCAACGTGACAGGTGGTGAGCCCGTCGCCATCTTTATGTCCAAGCCAACGATATAATTCGTACATTTAAAAAAAAACCATTGATACGAGCCAGCCACCTGGGGATCGAACTCGGATCTCTTGACTCGAAATTCCGACCATCCAACCACTCGGCTATCGTGACTTAAATCTTCGTGAATAGAGGTCTTGATAATTTCGATTTTTCGAAACACCTTTCACGGAAACCTTACTTGAACAAAGTGTCAGGTGATGAGCCTATCACCGGCTTAGTGTCCAAGCAAGTAGATAAAGATAATATACATCTATTCATCGGTTAATTAATGAATGTATTTATACATAATCGTATTTTGACGCAATGTTCTAGTGAAGCAATTATAGATGTTAAACATATTTTTTTTAGTTTAAGAAAGGTTCTTCTAGCCTTAAATTTGTTTTTTTTTTTATTGCATGGGATGACTTATACAGCATGAGGGATGAGTTTATACAGCATTCTTTGTCATTTTACAAAAGGTTACGGAGGCAATTCCGTTTATGTTTCATAAAAAAAATCTCATTTTAAAATACCAAACATCAAAATTAAACTTTGACCTTCATTATGGCGACTTTCTTATATAAAACGGCACCCTGCACAATGTCGTTTTCAGTTATAGATACACACATATATATATATATATATATATATATATATATATATATATATATATATATATATATATATATATATATATATATATATATATATATATATATATATATATATATATATATATAAGGCACCACAAACACCCAGACCCGAGAAGATGTAGAAAAAGTGGTTTTTCTACATTGACCCGACCAGGAATCGAACCCTCGAGACTTCGAGATGCCGACACCTTGAACACCGGTTGTGTTTACGCCACTAGTCCACGGAGGTCGTCAGCAGTTATGAATTGAAGTTATGGAGTATTTTTTTCATTTCACTTTTTAAGAAATGATAAGTCTGATAGGCATATATGTATATGACCGCCATAACGATAATACCAAGCAAGGAAAGTTGCTCACATTACGTGAATCTAGTTCAGGCACCACGGCAACGCTTTCCGCGACTTTGTAAGCACAAAAACCGGCTGTTCCCACCGAACGACAATTGCCAATGATTACGGTGTGTTTATTGTCTTTACGTACAAGAACGTGCGGTAATGTTGAACAACGTGATGCAACGGTTTATAATACGTACGCATTTTAAACAGCGAGCGTAATCGTAAATAATACAGAACGTAATCGCGTCCCTAGGCAGCGTCCACAATCCCAGAGCGAATTGCCGCTTGAACCTATAAATTCTCTATTAAATCTCGACTTTTACTTGCTGTAAAAGCACAGATATTGTATAGTTTACTAAAACAAATACATTTATTCACTATAGGTAAATATAAAAAAAGTATGACTTATCCATGATGATTTTAGTTTTAGTTAGCGCCCGCTATTCGGCTGTGGTAAACCACAACACAAGAACTGCTGCTTAGCTGGAATAATTAACAGGAATAAAAGTATTGTTAAGCATTTCTATGATTCTTTCAAAAATTTTAAAGAAATAATTGATAACCAATCTTAAACTTGTTTGAGCTTTACAAACACTTCATACATCTTAGGAGATACAAATGATTATAGAAAAAGAAAGCTCTTATACGTAATAATTACTAACATTAGAATTAACGACCTTTAGCCGTCGTAGTAAATAATTTTCAATATGAATATTTAAAATATATTAATATTTTAATAATGAATGCGTTGCGAACGTGTATAAATATTACCAAAGCTATTGCGACCGAACAGCGTTGCGTAATTAGTCATTATGAATAATGCGTACGCCAAAAGTTTCTAACTTAGCGAGCTGTCTACAATAGTGTCATCTTTTTCAGGGTTACTCGTGTATCGACCTCCTAAATGCGGGTATGCGAGAATCTGGAGTTTATTATCTGCAAATCCGGGGGACTACGTATTGGTTCCTCAAGGTTTTCTGCGAACAAAATGTTGCTGATGGAGGATGGACTGTAAGTATTGAGAACGGGAAGTATAGGATCTATGTCCTATTTCAAACGAGTAACATTTACAATACCATTGCAAACTAAATAGAAATTAACTAAAAGCTAAATTTTGTAGTAATTTTATTTATGTACCTATTAAGATACTATGTAACCATCAGTATACTACTAATCCTCTTTTTCCCTCTCTGAAGTCAAAGTTTCAGATAGTGACTAGGAATATTGGGAACCCAGTAGCTTGCGTATAAGTATGATTGCAATACTTATAAAAATAATTTTCTCCGAAATAAAACTTCATAACTTACTTTGGTATCTGAACTCCTATCCAAATTTTGCTTACCCTGTTCTGTTTAGAGGCTAGTGTCTGTCATCGGACTGTTTAAATTTTGCTCTTGTTCTTTTAAAAATCGCTATCCCGCTATTTATTAGTACCCGTTACCGTTTTCGAGGATCTTTCGTTAGTCGCCACAAAAGAAAGTTATGAATTCTCACAGCGCATTTCTCTCTTCAATACTACCATTTAGCATGTAAAGGCTTGAAAGAAGATTAGTTTTTGCTTTCAAATTATTTAATCGCTATAATTTGATAAAGCATAATACATGCACACATAATGGCATATAAAAGTCCACTATAGAACTTATTATGCTTCCCCCGTAAAAGATGACTTGCCGTATCGTCATACTTGACAAAGATATTGGTAATCGCTGCACCTGCCTTGGAGATCTCATGCTACAAACACTGTGCCTGTTATCAGTCCGCTTTGTTTAGTTTTGATAGTTTTTGAAATGGTTACTATCGGAAGTCATCCAGCCAGCCAGGTTCTCCCTATCGCACACTCCACATTCTCACTATCACACGGTCAAATAAAAATGTAATAATTAGAATATTTTTATTCTATATTCTACGCAAGCGATGGTTATAAACATTTAAAATATCTATTTTTAAACTAGGTGATCCATCGCCGCGATGACTATGGTGTTCCCGCGGAGAATTTCAACCGAGATTGGAGTGATTATAAGAATGGCTTTGGTGACCCGAACAAAGAGTTCTGGCTTGGTAATGAAAATATCTACATGCTGACCAATAACGATGACTATATGCTCCGAGTCGAACTTGAAGATTTCGACGGAAATAAGAGGTGATGAGGCATAATCTATTGATTTAAGTGTTAAATAAAAATAGTAAAAAAAATATTTGATAGAAAAACAACCTCGGACTCTTTTTTGTAAAGTAAAAAGAAATATGATTAATGATTAAATGTAAAAGCGACATGTCTTCAAAAAAAATCATACAGTAATAATAATGTTGACGCAATTTCTTACACTCGAGTAGGCACAGGTCTAGACAAATAAGTATTTTCGAGTCATTGTCCACCTTTTGCCCAGCTTATTTGGGCCAACGTAACAGGTGGTGAGCCTATTGTCGTCTAAATGTTCATGCTATACATATATAGTTACACAGGTAAATATTTATATGTAACTATAATTGTGATGTAAATCCAACCAAGTATGAAAATAAATTATGTTGTTTTTATAGTTAGTGCGGTGATTCTGGGTAAGAATATACAACCCAGTTTCTCACGTAGGTGTCGTATAACTTAACATAGAAAACATTTAGAATACCGCGTTATCTCCGAAACTACTTAACCAAACACTTTTTTATTTCTTTTTTAATCCCCTTTGCCCTTTTATATTTATTATCCCACGCGGGGGTAAACAGAGGTCTATCCCGTGTCCTTTCGACCCACTTTTCACCGAAGCTTACCAGTATTTAGAACAACGTGTATTTTTATACGTACAATATATTTATACACACAATATTTAACATAGATAAATATTTATTAACATGTAAACACCTATGACTCAAGTATTCATATTCATCACACAGATGAGATGACTTAACTTCGAAGGCGGAGTCACTGCCAACTCGAGTATCGGGGCATCAAAACTTAACTTTAAAAATACAGAAGTTAATTTTCTTAGTTAGATTACAGAAAAACCCATAAGACTATGAATGTTCATGTCCATATCCAAACGCCTTGATAATGATATTTACCAAAATGTTATGAAATTCAATAAATTACCAATAAAAAGCACTGGTGACGAGCAACAGCGTCTAAGGTGCAAGGATCCTGGCACTTTGACCGTCAGTGCGCTTGGCAGGTGTGGAGATTATGGTAATGCTTTCCTTACGAAAGTATTCAAATGTTACAGGCATTTTTTTGATACACAACATAGACTAAGACAACATGATAAATAGATAACTTAAAGGTTTTGTACTCACATAGTCCAACGAATAATATTACAGATAATAGAGATGATAGACCCTCTTATCCATTCTCCTACTCTTACTCATTTATTACTGTCAAATAACTGTGTAACAATACTGTTGTTCCGGTTTGAAAGATATAATTACTATGAAACATTCCGTGATAGTTAATGGGGTTGAAAGTCCATCCGTAATCTATTTACCGTAATTTATTTACCATCAGGTAGCATAGAAATGTGTGATCATAAAATCTCGAATAACATTCGTTAGGTATAGCGATTTATATATAATAAACTAGTTTATGATTTATGTCAATAACAAGGTTTTATCTTTAAAATTAACAGTATTAAAATATAAAAATAATAAATTTTCTTACAGATACGCGCAGTATTCGCACTTCAAAATCTATTCAGAAGCGGAATACTACAAATTAGAGATTGACGGATACGAGGGCAATGCCGGTGACTCCTTAAACGACCCATGGTACGGGTCTAACAACAGCCCCTTCTCTACTTATAATAGGTAATATTTAACGCAACAGTGTCTATTTTAACCACGCCGCAAAAAGTTATTTATTTAAAGTGTATATCTATAAGTATATGAGTCTGCCGCATCGTAGCTTTAAAACGATTGGACAAATAATGTCGGATGAGTTAAATTGATGAGATATATTATATTGATGAGATGATATTATGGTGATGGAGAGATGGTTCTTATTGAGAGGGAGCAGGCTTTTCACATCGAAGTGGATCGCAGTTTACATTAGTATGAACTGATTTAAAAAATGGATATTAACGGTCTCAATAATTCCGATAATGAAGAAAATGTATGATGGAGACATTCAAGACTCTGCATTCTCAGTTCAATAAAACAATAAACATAAATAAATGTTAAAAAAGCTCAACTACGTCATTTGCACACGGTTCATGAGATTCATTATGACTACCTGAACACGGAAAAATGTTAGGCAGACATTTTGCTTATTGATTTTTAGCTCTTTATTTTTTTTAATATATTCATATAAAAATATTTCTCATGTGGTTTAAAAATCGTTCCTACAGATCAAGCTGCTTATATATTCAATAACAATCAACAGACGTAATTAGTACTTATAACATGGCGTGAGCCACGGGTTGAAAAAAATCAAAAAATATTTTTTTTCCTTTAAAAACAAATCCAAACATTACTCCAAGAAGCTGATATGCGCATAATATAGCACAAGTTTTTTTGAATTTTTAAAATGCTGTCAGTAGACAACGCAGAGACAACTTGCTGGCTGGCTATTTTTCTGTGTGTGTATACACACAGAAGGTTTTCATGAAGTCGCCAGCTCTGTATTTCCGGGTTTGATTACCTAATAGATCAATGTGGTCTTTTTCTACATTGTCTCGGGTCTGATTGATTGTTGTACCTTCGTTGTTACTGATATCGATAACTTGCAAATTAAACTATGACACTCAAAGCTCAGGATGTCTGCATTTCCATTTTCTATGGCTGATGTGCGCATAATGTACCACACCATTTTTTTAATATTTTTGAAGCGCTGTCAATTGACAACGCAGCGCTACCGTGGTGGTAGGCGCGGTTCTTAATTGATCTTATATATATATATATATATATATATATATATATATATATATATATATATATATATATATATATATATATATATATATATATATATATATATATATATATATATATATATATATATATATATATATATATATATATATATATATATATATATATATATATATGGACTCTGTAAATACGACCCTTTCGTTCTCAACTCAATTGGCTGCCCATTATAGAGCGCAGATTTGCAAGAATACTTCCATTTCACAATTTTAAATGATCCATGTGCTCCCGTGTACTTGAAAGCTGGATTCCAAAAACTGTGAGGTTCCCATAATTTTACCATACTACATTAATTTACCCACACATCGGTTAATCTCTTATCCAACTCCTTCGCCCTCACGGCTATAAGACAATGAAACGAAGTTCCTCTTCTCATTAAAAAAGCGTTTAGTGAATAAATATATTTTTGAAAGTAGATTTCGGGTTCATTTTCGAAAATAGTTGCAAAAGTAAATTATTACATAATTATCATAATTTGATATATAGTTAATAAGATTTTATGTACCTAAAGCCGCGGTGCGCGTCTATTAAATTTAAATGTGTGTTTGTTTTATTATTTTTGTTTTGTTTATTTCACTGCATCGCTTCCTACATGTCTGTTTAACGTATTAAGCGACGGACTTAATACCTTAAGGCATTAATTCCGCTTTCATGTGCATTGGGCGTAAAAGTTTAAATAAATAAATAAATAAAGCAAAAATTTCTACCACAGGGACAACGACCGATCATCACTGAACTGCGCGTCCATGCTTAAGGGCGGATGGTGGTGGAAGTCCTGTGGGCGCGGACTTAATGGTTTATACTTGCATGACCCGCAGGACCTTACCGCACGGCAAGGTAAATGATCTCCTCATTTCATTTATTATACCAAATAAATAATCATTGTCTCCTGTCCCTCTGACTTAGAAAGATTTATCATTCTCTATTCACGGCCGTGATACCTGATTAAATAAAGGTCTGAGCTTTTGCTTTAAGAAGAGATAGAACCAGGATAGACTCACCGGATCAGCAATTCAAAAAAAAACAGTGGTTAATATAAATTTTAAGTTCTCCTACTATATTCCGACGTCTAAAATTCTAATCTTTAAATGGCGCTTCTAATTCTGTATCCTGTAGACACTACATGTAGAACCACTTCAAAATAGAAGGTTACAGATGCCTCTTAGCCTGTGGTTCACACTATTCAAACAGAAATACAACACTGCTATTGGCATCTGTCGCAGTAGTGTTGGACTGACTTAGTCGATCTACTTCCAGACAAAAAAGATCAAGAGAATCAGGTGTTTCTATTTGATGGAGAAATAAATATCTTCACACCATTACTAATACAGGGGTAGACAGAGTCCTAGACAATTAAGTTCTTTCGACCCACCTTCCCCCGAAGATAATTTTTGGGACAACGAGATAGGTGATCAGCCCGTCGTCGTCTTTATGTCCAAGCCAATTATATAAATCGTACAAAGTTTTAGAAAAAACCATTGGTACGAGCCTGCCACTCGGAGATCAAACTAGGGTCCCATGAGTCGAATTGCGATCACTTAACCACTCGGCTATCGTGACTACACTTTGGGAAATAGTCTTAAAATCATTTTTTATTTCCTTTCTGATGATAATGATTATGATTTTGACATTTTCGAAACATTAAAGAATAATTTTATTTCTGAAATCATCGCCTTCCACAATTACTTTTAGATCACTCATTTTCCTAATCATTCTCATTTACACTTAAATATTATACAGGTATCGTGTGGTTTCGCTGGCGAGGTTGGGATTACACTCTTAAAAGGGCTTCTATGATGATCAAACCAAAAGGACTGCAACCCAACACGTGAAGCGGCTTGTCATGATGCGCCGACTTAATGTAACACCTCTGTTTAATCATTATGTGGATTCGTTATTATTTATTTGTGTTTATGTTCGGGCACCATTTTCGTATTTTATAAACTTATGTATGTAAAATCATGCTTCTATTTAATATCAGTGTTAATTTTATGGTTCTATGGTACATTGGTACTAGGGTAACAGAGATCAGAGGATAAAACTAGACTTACAATTTTAAAATGATTTCATCGGCCTTATAGTTTATCTTAAACTTGTTATTAAATAATCTGGGAACATATTATAGTTTAAAGAAAAAAAATATAAATTTTAGAACATCACTACGAAATACCAAACAGCACCCAGAAGTAAAACAAATGAATCCATGTAATGAATAAGAACATTGCAGGTCACCGAACTCTCAAAATGGTTTATAAGTATTCAACTCAAAAAACTGTCCTTGTAAATAATACAATTTAACTGTCACGTCTCTTTTCATCACATTGTCTTCGTCCTCTTTATGTGTGCCAATACTATATTTTTTTATGTAAATATTTATTAACTGCTACTTTGTAGACGTGTCTCGACACATTCTAAATTCATTAATTTATTATTCATATCTTACTACATGAAAATCTTTCATTAATTAGGTTTACGGTTTTAATTATAAGCTTAAATTGTAATAAGGTGTAAATAATTATGTTTACCTATAAATTTATAAGATGCAAATGAAATGACAGTAAAGCGATAATTATTTTTAAAATCCCTCGTCCCCATTGGCGGAGGCTATTATTTATTATTATTACATGAAGATATATACAATAAGGTTACTATTGCATACATACGTACATAGCATCTACACGAGTACTATATTATAAAATACTTGTTTTGTCTATCATATAATATAAAGTACCTGATAAAAGCCTGGCAGATTGCAGTTCAGCAAAAGGATGTTTACACATCAGTCTAAGTAATATTAAAAATCATCATTAGAGAGAAGACTATTCACCAAATGTAAGAAAAACACTAAGGCCTTACCTTTTGTGGTAACTCTCGTTTTTTAAATTTTATGCATATTACTACCAGTAATTATCTGTCAAAACTTTTAAAATTAAGAAAATAACTGTCAAGGAACTACTCAGTCTCAGTACCCAGACACTTAGTCTAAATAAGAAACATCGTTTATGAGTAACTGCTTGAAGGACATGTAACTACAAAGTTGTTTGGGAAATACATAATGTAATTATGCAACATGCATTCCCTGTATTTTATTGCCCTATACCTAAACTTATTCAGCAAGATCTAAAGTAAGAGAAACTACATCCAATAGTGGTACCATACCCATTATATTAATTTAAGTATATTTTTTACAAGTCACGATAGCCGTGTGGTAGGGCACTGTCACCCCAGGTGGCAGTACCAATGAGTTTTTAAAAAATTTATGTACGAATTACATCGTTAGCTTGGACATAAAAAAGACGGCGACGGGCTCACCACCTGTCATGTTGTCCCGAAAATATATTCGGTGGAAGGTAGATCAAAAAGACTTAATTGTCTAGACTTGACCTCTGTTTACCCTGCGTAGGGAATTGCGTGAAGATATTTATTTATTTTTATTTAAGTATATTTATATTTAGTCTCAGGTAGACTTAATTCCACCAAATTGCGTTTAGTTTTTGGGCAGGAAACATTAATGGCTTTAGTTCCATTACCGCTTTAAAGCATTAATGGCTGAGAATGCGTAAGAGTTGCCATCATTATCTCAATTTTATTCATCATATGATCTAGCGGTATTCAAACCCGCAACGTTTAACTTCAAAGACGGGGTTAATATCAAATGGGCTAACCAAACCTGATGAACTACATATTTTTTACGTTCATGCAGTAGCGGTGTAACCAGAGGACTAGACGATTTTTATATTTCATATTAAGTCACATAGCCTTGGAAAGCTTTAAGGAAGGCTCTCCTAAAGGCTCTCCAAGTAGCTCTCTCAGTAGGCTGGAGATCGAACTTCAATCACCAAGCTATTCAGTAGTCTAGCGCTATGTAACTACAATCTGTATCATGTATACTATAATATACAATCTGTATCATATCTGTTGCGGACATCAACCTCCATTAAATTACTTTTAAATTTTAAATCCCAAAAAATAACTAATTAATTTTGTTGCCAGTTTAGGGTGAAACCCAAAAAGTGGTTGTTGAGTCATTGAATTGTGAGTACTTCTGATAATCTTTAGTCTGAGAGTTGCTTTACTAAGTCCTCTTATTTTTGGATCATAGGACATTCTAGTTTTATGAAATCAGGGCCAATTTATGCGTACGGGTGATAACAATTTAACTAAAGACTAAGAAGACTGAGGCGCTTTATGGCATACAGTACCGATATAGATACCGTACCTATATCAAATATTTTCGTTAACTGATTTTTCGAGAACTCGACGCTATTTTTCCAGAATAATACTAATATTTTTATCGGCCATTATTTTACAAGGTTTATTTTGGTTCGGTTCATCATCAAAGCGTGTTCTTTAGTTTTTATAAACTATACTTTATTTTTATTTTTATTTTTATTTTTATTTTTATTTATTAACCTATCAAAGCCTTACAGGCATGCGCAGATCGCGCACTTTCTATTTCTCTTACTCTCACGCATAAGGTCTGTAAGGAAATTATTAGTCATGGCGATTCTAAGCTGGATAACGAGGTTATCTTATTGAATTCTTGTACTGTCATCGAAACCAGACCGTTAAAAGTAAGTAAAAATCTAGTTCAAGAAGGCAGTTTCAGACAAACATATAGGTGAATCTCAAAAAAGAATGTTTTTTTTTAAATATAAGAGACAGGTGTGATAACAGTTTTGGGTTAAATATATTAATTTTACAGCGTATTGACATATACGCGACAATGGGCCGTCATATTGTACCACCACCGCGCACGTGCGATTCTTAATATTTCTGCATAAGTGTTCAGAAAATATCATGCAGATCATTGAATTGTGAGTACTTCTGATAATCTTGAGTCTGAGAGTTGCTTTACTAAGTCCTCTTATTTTTGGATCATAGGACATTCTAGTTTTATGAAATCAGGGCCAATTTATGCGTACGGGTGATAACAATTTAACTAAAGACTAAGAAGACTGAGGCGCTTTATGGCATACAGTACCGATATAGATACCGTACCTATATCAAATATTTTCGTTAACTGATTTTTCGAGAACTCGACGCTATTTTTCCAGAATAATACTAATATTTTTATCGGCCATTATTTTACAAGGTTTATTTTGGTTCGGTTCATCATCAAAGCGTGTTCTTTAGTTTTTATAAACTATACTTTATTTTATTTTTATTTATTAACCTATCAAAGCCTTACAGGCATGCGCAGATCGCGCACTTTCTCTATTTCTCTTACTCTCACGCATAAGGTCTGTAAGGAAATTATTAGTCATGGCGATTCTAAGCTGGATAACGAGGTTATCTTATTGAATTCTTGTACTGTCATCGAAACCAGACCGTTAAAAGTAAGTAAAAATCTAGTTCAAGAAGGCAGTTTCAGACAAACATATAGGTGAATCTCAAAAAAGAATGTTTTTTTTTTAAATATAAGAGACAGGTGTGATAACAGTTTTGGGTTAAATATATTAATTTTACAGCGTATTGACATATACGCGACAATGGGCCGTCATATTGTACCACCACCGCGCACGTGCGATTCTTAATATTTCTGCATAAGTGTTCAGAAAATATCATGCAGATTATTGGTGAAAAGAGTGTATCGAAATGAGAAAAGATAGAATTCTGAAAGAAGTAGTCCTTACTTTAATGGACATTCCCCTAAGTACAGAGTAGTTTTTAGTCGACAAGCTTAAAAACTTCTCATTAAGTTACTTAGAGATTCAAGATATGGTTAAATAAGCCAGGTTATTGAAATGAAAACACATTAAGTCGTGTCAGATCATCTTCAATTATAGAAAGGACAAAATATCATATATTAATAAACAAGTCACATAGGAGTACAACGTTTTGTTCGTACCAAGTCCTTGTGATCGCAAAACAGATGCGATATCCAACAGCACACTAGCTTCAAATCAAGCGCTTCATGTAACAATTTTTTTGAATGGTTGTCCCTGAGATGCCTAATAGAGCCCTATCTTTCGATACATGACAAATTTTCAAGAATTAGTTGTCTCAAGGAATTGATGTTATCTTCAGTGAAGGCGGATTTTGGTAGTCCTTCGCGAGATTCGTCACTAATACTGGTATGTCCTCGCAGGGGTTCTAAATAACAGCGTTCAACAGTCCGCAGATAGGCATGGGGTTTCATCACTGAACATAGATGTAAGCTCTTCAAAACACTAAAGCCGTGTCAGGCCTCATCTAAAGTTGTAGAACGAACAAGATTCATTTCCTCAGAAAGATTCATTTTCGCACGTAACCTAACAGTTTCTAATCGACTTCGTGGCTAAATAATAGCATTAATGCTAATACTTTCAACAGTTTTGAGATTCAAAATTTAAACACATTCGAATATAGAACTAAATTCAAAATTGTCGGGAATTGTGGAAATAACAAGATTTAAAAGGCATGCCTAGTAGCAAACAATATTTTGCATTATTTTATTTATGCATTTAAGGTTGGAGTCCTTAATGGCTGATTATTAGTACCATTACCAAAATTATTTTGCCCGAAATCTAGTGATTTTTTCAGTTAGACAATGATGCTGATTTTCCAATAATCCCACGAAGGGAGGCATTTTTAAAACAGTCTCATCATTTATCCCATTGACATTTTATCTATTCTATAATTTAAGTACTCACTCCAATTTCGATACATCAATTAGAATCTTTCACTACTGATTAATCCACAGGTGCACGAATATTTAAAAGGTTGAACGTGCCATCGACTTCAACGTATTCTGGGAATGAACTGATTGTACATTACATTCCTGGAGTTGCAAAAATAGACTTTCAAAAGTTTAGTTTTCTTCGACGAAAAAATAAAAAAGTATGTACTATTTTACGTATATATAAAATAGTACGTATACTCAATTCTTAAAATCAATTCTTCTTCTAACTTGTTCTTTTCTTTCCCACTGTAGTTTGAAATATTTATATCTTTCATTAACACAATTTAATGAAGAAAATATTCTATTCATTAGTGTCTTTTAGCTTCATTTTCTCCGCATTTATTCAAGACCTCTCTCATGCTATCCCAAAATTCCTCTCTCTCTTGTTGGGCTTTTAATGACCCACCTCCGCGCAGACCCGTGGGTGCATAGACCCCAAAGATAAACAAGCGGGTGAGTCCAACTTTTAACCTACTACTCTTAACTACTAACCTAACCTAACCTAACCCAGAGGAGTCTTGGGCATGCACATTCATGCTCTGTCACACATTCAACTATTCGAGAGGAAAGAATCACACCAACTCCCTGACAGTCTCGGCTGGTTTGGGGGACTCCCGACCAGTATGCCGTGTAGGGACCATGGACCGTGGTGTCACAGGATATCTATACATCGTTCATCCATCATCTGACATACTTGATCTACCCTACCATCCATTCCTCCTCTTACATTCAACGTAGCGAAGCGGCTCTCCATGGGCCGCTTTTTTTTTCGCCCCCGCGAGAAACGAGACGTGATGGGAGGGGAACCACATCGCCGCCATTTTGGTAAGTAAAATTCACCATTGCGTTCCCACGAGAAGCAAGGGAAAGGAGACCCCAGCAGAGCCCCGCATGCCAGGGTAAGGCTAGCCTAATTCTGTGTCACCCGGTCCCAGGGCAGTGTGGCACGCTAACGACTAGGCTTGCCCCTAGCTATGCATCCATCCGCGCAGCAGATGTCGGAATGGCGGAGAGAATAGGAGTAAGGAAAGGGAAGGATAGGTTGTGAGAAAAGGAAGATTGGTAAGTTAGGGTGGGAATTAGGAAAGGTAGGATATTACCGCCCAGAAGGGAAGGGATAGGACAGTAATAGCTAGGGAAGCCGGGGTCGCATACCCGTGTACCATACCACAACTACCGGATAGGTAACTTAGGATGAGTATCCCTGACTTGAAATATTAACATAAAATAATATTAAATAAATAACCATTTCCATTGCTTGAAATATTAACGTCCTTGATTGTCGTTCTCCTGTTGCTTAATGTAATTTTTTGCCTGTTCATTTAATTTTTTTCCTCCGTCGATACAGCAATATTTATGCTTAATTATAATTTTTACGTGCGGCTGCACGACTAGCCGGGCCGCTCGGGCTAGTCGTGCGGCGATTGGTACTGGGATGGTCAAACTAGCTGAACCTGACCGCGTCTATATTAATGAACGACTAACCTTTTTCAACAGGCAACTTTTTCACAAGTCTCGTGAACAGGGACGGTGCAAAGGCTGGAAATATATATAGACAAGAGATGGCCGTATGTATGCTAGAGGCGATACAAATTCACAGATTTTTAGTATTCGTTCAGAGTCAGATATTACAAATATTTTTTCATAAACAAAACTTTTATAAATCACTTGTAGGACACAATCTATACATTGTTTTATAACTTTATTTTACGTTTTACAAAAATTAGGAATAATTATTGAGGTTACTAACTCATATTAAGCATTTTATGCAAGTATGCCTACATGCTATTACCTGCTTTATTCTTATGTAACCTACGTAATATGATTTACTTAATAAAGCATATTGTAGTAGCATATTGTACATAATAAAATATATTTGACTTTGACTACACAATAAATTTATATGAATTTTAATTTTATAAATGCCTTGTATTAAAATTCTACTCACAAATGAAATATTATAAATCCACCTTACCTAATGGTTAAAATAAATGATTTTCTTTTAAATTGATATATAAATTAAAATATTAAAGTTTAAAATTCCAAAAACAAAAATGAGTGCAACAAAAGTATATGTTTATATCTAAATTGATTTTGAGTTACTGTTAAGTCTACTTTTATAATACTATTTATTAATTATCGTCATTTCAGATATGTTCAGTGTGAGATTTGTCAATTGTCTAATTTCACATGTTTGAGGTTTGTATGACACGGGAAAAGACATTTATTTACTGTAAATGTTAAAGGCAATTTTGTATTAATCAGTCTAATTGCTTAATAAATTTATATAATGTATAATAAATAATAATAATAAATATCTTCACGCAATTCCCAATACAGGGGTAACCAGAGGTCTAGTTTAGACAATTAAGTCCCTTCGACCCACCTTCCACCGAAGATAATTTTCGGGACAACGTGACAGGTGGTGAGCCCGTCGCCGCCTTTATGTCCA
Source organism: Sericinus montela (assembly GCA_029286605.1). Lineage (NCBI taxonomy): Eukaryota > Metazoa > Arthropoda > Insecta > Lepidoptera > Papilionidae > Sericinus > Sericinus montela. Next base: position 1,286 of record JAGSMR010000083.1, on the reverse strand, counting down.
AGCCAACTATGTAATTCGTACATAAGTTTTTGAAAAACCCATTGGTACGAGCCTGCCACCTGGGGATCGAACTCGGGTCTCTCGACTCGAAATTCCGACTACCCAACCACTCGGCTATCGTGACTTACAGTATAATAATATTTTTATAAATATTGTTATTTAACTGGCTCATCCTGCTATACCGAACTACTCGGAAATAATGGAATAGGCCACACTGAAAATCAGCGGCTGTGATTTTCCACGCCATATGCTGAGTGCGCGCCTTTTTCGTGTCATATGCAGCGTCATATTTGCTTAGTCTTAAGTAATACATTTGTCTGTAATTGAAGATGTTGTTTTTTGTACCGAAATAAATATTTCTTTCTTTCTTATTTTTGATTTTTTATTCCTTGTTTTCTGCATATGCCAATGGTCTCTCTTATCAAAATAACTGTATAAAAAAATCTGTATTCTGTATGAAAGCTATTCATAAACTTAACCTACCGTTTCTAATTATTTCAATGTCGTGTTAAAAACACGAATATTGATATACAATATCTTTGGACCATAGCACGTTATTTCAAATTACTAAATAATGCTATTTATAGTGATTAACTCCATTATATAAACAAAACCAATTGTATTTATAGTACAATGAATTATTACTTTCTTTTTGTAAATGTTCTTCTTGACATAATGAATAGCAATGATTAAAAAAAAATCACAACTTCAATTTTTAAATTTTTATTTATGTTTAATTTGTTTTTTTTCTACTATAACATTTTTGCTAGATTCATATTCCTTTTGTATAGTAAAGTTTGATATTCCTCTTCGTAATGCCTCATATTTTCTTGCCTGTACATGTTAATCCTACAAAAAATACATAAATTTAGTAAATTGTGTGCATTATTAATGATTATGATAATAAATGTGTATAATAGCGATTGCTTGTGGCTCAGCAGACTGTTAATAACACTAGACGAATGAAAATTTTGATGAAACAAAAATCGTACATCATGTTAAATTCCCTTACAGTTGATAGACGAGTGACTTGACACAAGTCGATCAAATAATAAAACTAAAGCAATCTAAAAGTAATCCGGCAGATATTGATTACTAAGAAGTCGCGATAGCCAAGTGGTTGGGTAATCGGAATTCGGGTAAAAGAACTGAGTTCGACCGCCAGGTAGCAGGCTAAGAATTCGCTAGTAATATAGTATAGTTAAATTTTGTTAATAATAGAACGCGCTCTGCATTACAATCAAATTTTTGAGAAAATAAATGGCTTATATAAAACGAGAACCAAC